>CM077241.1:3105996-3143496 GCA_039654775.1 Spinibarbus caldwelli | reverse complement strand
GATCGCTGTGTTGCCATTTAAAGGTACATTTGACCTGGTCCAAATGAATGGCTCTACTCTGCGAGAGGTCTTTGAGCACTCTGTTCACAGATATGGAGGCAACAATGGTGAATTTCTACAGGTGTCAGGTATGTTTACCTTGGGAACTTCTTGTAAACTGTTTATAAGTATGCTCTATATGAAATATATTCTCCCTCAATTTGAGTACTGGAATACCATGGACGAATGTTGCCAAGCTCTTAAATGAACAATGCATTAAAATGAACTTTAATGCATCATAAAATCCATGTGACTTGTGTGTTAATTCAGATGAACTAATATTAATTTTATTATCTTTATAATTCATCTGCAGGGTTTCAAGTGGTGTATGATTTATCGAAATCGCCTGGAAACCGTGTTAAAAGCGTGAATGTGCTCTGCACTGAGTGTCGAGTACCACGCTATGAACCGCTCAACCCAAAGAAGGTGTATAAAGTGGTGCTGCCCTCTTACCTAGTGGGCGGAGGAGATGGATACTCTATGATCAAAGAACAGAAACTCAAACATGACAGGGGTAAGTCATTATATATGCATATTTAACTGCACATTTCATCATATGCTTAGTATTACAATAAACTATGCACCATATTCCATAGGTAACCTGGATATAGCAGTTGTTGCCAGCTACATCTCAGAGAGAAAGAGAGTTCATCCAGCTGTGGAAGGACGCATTCAGTTTTCAAGCTCTTGTATTGGACATCGAGGATATATGTCCACCATTATGCTGTTGTGGGTACTCTGGGTCATGTTTGTTTAGCCATTTATTATGTACTTGTGAAACAACATGTAGACATTTTTGTGTAATTGTAGTCAAGAGAAAAAAGAAACCTTTAACCCAAAGATTAGGTACTGTCATAGAAGCAAACAGATTAACTGACTGTGACGTAGGGGTGTGCGATATATATCGTCTGCGATAATATCGTAATTGTTGTTTTAATGATATGTAATTTGACATAATCGAGTATTTTGCAAAAACCAAACCAAACACCTACGGAGTGCACGCTTACATTACGTGATGAAGTCTAGACTAGAGCGTGTGCACATTTAGAATGTGTTCTTTCACTGCATGATGAATGATCACAAAATTCAAGATATGGGGGCAGAAAATGTATGTGTGTGTGTGTGTGTGTGTGTGTGTGTGTGTGTGTGTGTGTGTGTATATATATAATAAAATTTCATATAGTTAAAATCACACAAAGAGTGCCAATTTTTCTTCAAAAATAAGCATGATTACAAATGTGATATTGTTTATTGAACTGTTGTTGTATAAAATCAATAAGTTAATATTACGAGACCTACGTTTTAGACACCATATTGCCTGTTTTTACTCCATTTCGCCAACAAAAAAATAATTCCAAACAGCTACAGCACTGGTTTGTGTCTGAGCAACATGAAGATGGTGTTTTGTTCCTGAATGAATCAACCGTTTAAAACAAATGATTCGGTTCAGTCGCAATGACTCACTTGTTAACACTGACTTGCTGCCACCTACTGGTGATTTTAATTTCATATTCAAAGTGTCTTTTCATTTTAAAATAATTTGAAATATCAGTATTCAATGTTTTGTCTTTAAAATATCAAAACATTATGCATTTGTAACTGCAGGTTAAAGCACTCCATGTCCCTCTGAGCTGCATTAAACAGTGTCTATTTACAGCTAAATGCCACTTAAGATGCAACTTCTACAAAGATTAATTTTGTTGATACTGGTTTCATTTGTTTGGTAACAGCCTAAATGTCTTATTCTAATTGGCTGATTAAATGTAATCAGTCAATTAGACTCAAAAGATGCACACATTTAGGAAAAAAAAAAATTGCTTTATTAAAGGTAAAATTGCCCATAAAAGGTAAAAATCAATTTAAACTTATATGAAAAGATTTTTATCACTGATGTGAACTGACCACACAGAATATGAAGGATATCAAAAACTGCAGCTGTCCACGGTAGTCAGATATCAGCACAATAACACACTCGGCAAAATATCGTCTGATTATCATTATCGAAAAAATCCCAAAAAATATCGAGATATCTTTTTTTTTTTCAATATCGCACACCCCTATTGTGACGTAGTAAGGATCAAAGAATGTCAGTCATCTTGTTACACAAGTTTTCATTCTGTAGGGATCTTCTATACAGGCACTTTCTATACCTCTTTAAAATTAATAGAATTCATAGAGGGTATGCTTTGCTGAATCTCACAAAGAGATGTCCAGATCATATTTCACTCCAAATTCATTTTTTGCTTAAAAAGCTTATTTTTTAGGCCCATTAAGATATTTTTGTAATAATTCATGATAATTAATCTAACCCTAATCTCAAATTCTCATGATTACAATGTGAAAAAAAAAGTGTGAAGTAGAATTTACATCATGTATCATGGTACTATGATTTAATTTGTTGAGTTTTATTCCTTTGAATTACAGTAATAACATTTTTTGGCTACACTTTATTTTAAGGTGTCCTTGTTACAGTGTAATTATACATTTAAGTACTTACAGTGCCCTCCACTAATATTGGCACCCTTGGTAAATATGAGCAAAGGCGGCTGGGAAAATAAATCTGTATTGTTTATCCTTTTGATCATTCATTCAAAAAATTCACAAAATTCTAACCTATCATTGAAGTAAAACAATTGAAAGTGGGGAAAAAAAAAAAAATCTCACGATGAAATAAATGTTTTTCTCCAATGCATGTGGGCCACAATTATTGGCACCCCTAGAAATTCTGAGTAAAATATCTCTGAAGTATATTCCCATTCATATTTACATTTTTTAGCACAACAGGGTGACTAGGAGCATGAAATTGTCCAGCTATGACTTCCTGTTCCACAGGATTATAAATATGAGGAACACAAAGGCCAGATTCCCTTAATCATCCATCACAAGGAGTAAAACCTAAGAATACAGCTCTGATGTGCAGAACAAGATTGTTGAGCTTCACAAAATAGAAAGTGGCTGTAAGAAAAGAGCTAAAGCATTGAAAATCCCCATTTCCACCCTCAGGGTAATAAGAGGTTCCAATCAACTAAAAATGTTACAAATCTGCCTGGAAGAGGACGTGTGTCTATATCGTCCTAATGCAGGGTGAGGAGGAGAGTTTGAGTGGCCAAAGACTCTCCAAGGACCACAGCTGGAGAATTGCAGAGATTGGTTGAGTCTTGGGGTCAGTAAGCCTTAAAAAATAAAAAAATAAAAAAATGAAAAAAAAAATCAAACAGCCCCTACATTCCCACATGTTGTTTGGAAAAATTCTCCAATCTCATCCAAAAACAAACTCCAGCATATTCAGCTATCAGACACGACTGGAGCTTCAAATGGCACTGGCTTCTATGGTCAGATGAAACTAAAAAAAAACAAAAAAAAAACAAACAAAAAAAAGCATTTTGGCAGCAAACCCACCAGATGGGTTTAGTACAAACAGGGATAAAAAGTACCCCATGCCTACAGTTAAATATACTGCTGGATCTTTAATGTTGTGGGCCTGTTTTTCTGCCGGAGGTCCTGGACATCTCGTTCAGATGCATGGCATCACAGATTCTATCAAATATCAACAGATAAAAAATCTAAAGCTGACTGCCTCTGTTAGAAAGCTTATGATGGGCTGTGATTGGATATTCCATCAGGACAATAATCCAAAACAAACATCAAAATCAACACAAAAATGGGTCACTGAGCACAAAATGAAGCTTTTGCCATGGCTGTCCTAGTCCTCTATCTGAACCCTGTAGAAAATGAGTGAGGTGAACTAAAGAGGAGAAGCACCAACATGGAGCTGGGAATCTGAAGGATCTGGAGAGATTCTGCATGAAGGAATGGTCTCTGATCTCTTATCAGGTGTTCTCCAAACTCTTCAGGCATTATAGGAGAAAACTCAGAGCTGTTATCTTGGGAAAAGGACGTTGCAATTAATTGGGTGCCAATAATTGTGGCCAACATGAACTAGAGAATGCATTTATTTCACAATGAGATTTCCCCCCACTTTCAATTGTTTTACTTCAGTGATAGGTTAGAATTTTGTGAATTTTTTGAAAAGGATAAACAATGCAGATTTATTTTCACAGACGCCTTTTTTCATATTTACCAAGGATGCCAATATTAGTGGAGGGCACTGTAGTACTGAGTTATATTAATTAGCTACATGTACTTACTGTATGGTTAGGATTAGGGTTTGGTTTAGGGTTAGTTGCATGTAATTATGCATAACTTACTGTTATTATAATAGTAAGTACATGTAACGTGTAACAAGGACACCATAAAATGAAGTGTTACCCATTTTTTGTTTTGTTTTTTAAAAATGGACTGTCATATAGAAAAGCAGAAAAACACTTTGTTCTCAAACAGACATTTTCTTTATTCAAAATATTTTTTCATATTTTCTTCTCAATTATGACCTGTACATCTTTTCATGAGATTCTTATAAAAAGGGTAAAGTTATTTATCTGTAATTTGTTTCTTGATGATGATTAATTAAACAGAACATCTTATGATTATAGATAGCAGTTTGTCTGGCAAGCAATCTCCATCCTCTTTTCCTAAGGAAGCTATTCATATTTTTATAAAGCATTTATTTTAAACAGATGAGCACAAAGCCAGAACATTTACAAAACATTTTTTTTTTTCAGTATTTTTTTGTACATGGCTGACACACTATATGAAATGTCTCAGTTCTGTTTTTGATTTTTTTTACGTCTGTATCGTGTGTCTTTTTTGAGTATCTTCAGGGACCATCAAGAGTGTAAAATGGTGTATTTACGTCTGATCTGATGAATGTTATCATGCTGATAATGACATTATGTGTGTTGAATCACACAATCTACTTAATCCAAACCTTTTGTTATAATGCTGTTACTAGACTGAAAAAATAAGGCAGGCTTCCAATGATTCAATGCATAACCATGGCATACAAACCCCATTAAAGTCAATAAATAATTGTATTTTAGTAGTGCAATAAACGCTTTATAATGTTGATGTTAAGTCCGATAAAGTCCATCTAGTAGAGACGGAGAGACCTGCCTTCTGATTCTACAAAAGACAAAACAGCAGAAGCTCCATTAGTAAACATCATGAGGTGCTCTGTGTCATATAGTGTGACTATAGTGCAGGAGAGCGTTACCTCACTGAGCTCTGGGAACAGCTCCTGGACAGCGATGTCAAGCAACACGTACGTCATCTATCAGCAAATGAGAGATCAGTGAAAAAGGTCAATGAAATAGAAAAGGCAACTTAGCAGAGAGTGAGAGCGTTTGAGAAAGTGGCATGTTAGATGAGTGTACGGCAGTTTGTACCTGTTTGTTGAGCAGTGGCTGCTGAACGGCGTTGAAGAGCATCTTGACGCCCTCATATTTTGCTTCCTCACCGATACATTTCCCAACTAGATCTGAGAAACACCACACATCAATTAGGGATGTTCTTCTAAAAATGTTTGTCAACATGATAAGACTACATGATATGCTGATTAATCGCCTAACAATATTTGCAGATATAAGTGTTTTAGTTAGGTATATTTTATTATTTGTATTTATTACTGGTTTAAATGAACCTTCAAAATGACAACACATAACCATAAACGGATGGGAAAATATACTCAAGAGGTCTGGCTTTAAACAGGGCTGCTGCTGTTATGAGGTACCTGGCAGGTAGTTCATCATCTCCTCAAAGGTCTGCTTGGCTCGTCTCTGTCTGTCCTCAGGAGAGCGTTCCTCTGTGCTCTCACAGAAAACAGCATCTGCAGAGGTGCAGAATCACATCAGCTGAAGAACACAAATCTACTCATGATCAACAGTTAGAGAGAAAAGAATGTGTCCTAACATTGATCCTGGAGGTACACCATGTGTATCCAATAAAACACTTGATTAAACTCATCAGCTTGTTTGTAGAAACTGCACTGCGTTCCACTTCAAACTTTATTGCCTTCTTTTACTAACTTTGCGGCATCCTGTGGACTTGATTGTGAGTGCTTATGTTGTGAATAAGCGACCACTACTGGTAGAATGCATCGAGTTAAAATTTAACGTTTTAAGTCTTTGATCACCTGGAATTTGCAATGAAGCTGATTTATTATTTATGATTTTTTTCTTAATGATTTGGTTTTATGCACTGTTTTATAGCTCTATAGGTATGCTTGAGTTGTTGGAGAAAACTTACACAAACAAAATAGTAGCATTTAGGGGTGTAACGGTACACGTATTCATACCAAATTACGTTTTCGGTACTGGTCTTTCGGTTCAGTACTCGTGTACTGAACAAATACAGCATTGTTATAACCAGTGCACGAGTGGTACTTCACTGGAATCTTTCAGTTTTATATATTATTACTTTCGATAAGAAAAAGTCTCATCTTTCAAATTATGTCAATTTTTCCAGGAAATTTAAACAAATGCCATTTTGATGCTCTTTGATGTGGCGTGACAGATCGCTGTATAAACGCCTCAGTTCAAACGGCAGCGTGGAGCACAATCATCCCTTCCTCTTCACTACTAGTTTTAATGCAAAATAAACATGAGTGAACATCTCATGCCTCATGTAATCACTCAATCAGTGTTTCAACCCTGGAAAGATGTCAAAACAAAATGTCACCTAGCATTTTATTTACCTCAGGCAAGTCATCAGCATCCACAGCTCGTTAGTTCGCTAGAGAAATAAAGTCTAGAGAAGAGCATTTCGCGAACTATTAGACTCATTACATTGTACTTTACCTGTTAGTGATGTCTTAATTATTTAATGTATATTTAAATAAATCTGTTATGAAATAAGTTAATGACAGCCACTGTGTAAATGAATATATTTCAATGACACACAGAAATTTTATAATTTATAAGTTAATCTCAAACCATTATTTGCAATTTACATGTTTGCATACATTTTTTAAGCTGAGTGTTGATTATTACATTTAAAAATAAATAATTAAATTTAAGTTTTGGCTCTGTTGTTAGTTGTAACCTGTAATGTAAAAGGGCTCCCTACAGTTTAGAGCATAATCTGAGGTAGATTTATTTCCCTGAGAAAATTTTTAATTATAACTGAATTTATTTAAAGAAAGAGCAATTTGTTCAGTAAACCACTGTTTAATTTTAAAAAAGCAATTTTATGTTTAGTTTTTCCCCCTGCTGTACCGAAACCATACCGAACCGTGATGTCAAAACCAAGGTACGTACCGAACCGTCATGTTTGTGTACCGTTACACCCCTAGCAGCAATACAATAAACTAAAACAACTTGATGTAGTCATAAGTATTATGTGGTTAAATCTGGGTAAAACTGTGGTTAAAAGCCTTATCATACACTGGAGCTGTGTGGGGTGGGATAGGTTAAGCACGATCAGCTGTGACTTCACAAATGTAATGGCATTTTGGGATATAGAGCTGCCTGAAACATCCCTTATATTAGATTGCATTTCACTTTAATCCATTTTGACTATTGGAAGTTCTTGAATTATTTTTGAATTGTCGGAATTACTGGTTAACTTATGCACTTGAAATTTTGTGACCTTTTCTCAATTATGGTCATGAACATGCCTGCAAAGTGTCTCTCTGAATACCAATCTCTGAATCCCAATCTGGGAATCGAACCCATGATCTTGGCGTTGCTAGCACCATGTTCTATATACAAATATTGATTTTAATGGCTGCAGCACATGCCAAAAAAGTTGAGACAGAGGCAAAATCAAAGTGATAAGAGAATTAACAAATCACAGATTCTTGATTTTATTGCATTTTACAAAATGTCCCAACTTTTCTGGAATTGGGGTTGTAACTGCTATTCTGTCTGTCTGTCCATATAGAAGTTGTTTATGATGCATTTAGGCAATATTTGAGTTTTTAGAGTGTATAACGGGTATTAGGTATTGAAGAACTTGAAGAAATGATTTTATAAAGGTGAAGCATACAAACCTCGCAACAGAGTGATGAGAGAGACGAGGCGATGCTCTTGCATGATCTGCTCTAATTTTAACTGGAAATAATGCCCTACATACGCCTCTAGTGTCCTCTTCAAGAGAATACGAGCTCCACTCAGAAAGTGATGCAGCCAGTCAGGCATGTGAAACACCACCCGACCTGTGTCAAAAAACAAAAACAAACGAGTCACATGACTTCAGGAGAAAAGCTCATGAGTCATATGAACACACTTTTGTGGTCCAAACATGGTTATTATGAACGGTTACTTTTGTGTACAGATGAGCACATTTTCATGTTTTGTGAACTTTTCCTTTAATAAGACTTTTTGAAAGGATACTTTGTGTTTGCTCTAATTTTAGTAATCATACTTCATTTAATTAAAAAAAAAAAAAAACACGTTACGAAAGTGTTACAATGAAAAAAACGTTTAGTTGAATTACATTCACTTACCTATGTACATCATGTAGTCATATGCTCCATCAACCTCCATCAGCTCCATGAAGTAGTTCTGGTTGTGTCTTCTCTCCAGGCCCTCTGGCAGATTGGCATTGTTTCTGTACAGCTCATTGAATAGCTAAAATGGTATGAGTGGAAATGTTATTTTAAGTATTAAAGATACACAGATAACGTGACAGTCAATTCCATTTCTTTCTTTATTCATTTTTGAATGATGGATTTCCAAAACTATTAAAGGAATACAGTGTGTTCTGATACATTTTTCAATCACCTGTACAAAACAAGGTTTAGCCCAAAAAAAAAGAAAAAAAAAAAAAATTAACTGCACCTTCAAATATTTCAAAACTACAGTATTTTACAATTATTTTTATAAATTCAATAAAAATGTCAAGAAAATGAAAATCTCATTTTTTTCTTCAGTTAAAAGGCTAGTATAAATATTATCAATGCTGTGAAAATGTAATGTAAAGATTTAACAGAGTAAAAATTTGCCTGCCCTTGCTGTAAATTAACTTTTTTTTTTTAAGCGTGGAAAAAAAAACTCCTAAGTGATCTTCTATTGAAAGTGCAGATAATTATAGAAAATTGTGTTTTGAGCAGGTGTGTTCAGACTTTTTGTAAGGTATACATGTGCTACAATGGTTTTAAATGTACTGTAGAGACTGGCAACCAGAAAATTATTTTGTCCATATCAAAATGTAAAGGATTCTAATACATTACATGATACAAAATATTCTAAGAACTATTCTAAGAACTTATTTTTCTGAAAGAAAAGCTTTTATTGCAATAAATGTTAGTGTTTTGAGTAGTGAACGCACCTTTTTATTATTTTCTGCAGTGGGGCTGAGGATGGTGAGCTCAGGTCTGCTGGGTTTGGGTTTGGGGGATTCACAGGAACTGAAGAATGACTGGATAAATGGCTCCAGGTTTTGCCCTTTCTGGAGAAAATCAGCAAGAATAAGCATCAAGTCATATTAAAATCATTCTATGCTTTTTTTTAGTTTAGTTTAAAAAAAATAATAATAATTTTGCCCTTTATCAGAAGACAGATGTGTCTGACATGTTATTACTATATTATTTATATTTACAGCTGATGCTAAACAACTTTTGCACCACCAAGCAAAATTATAAAAATAATGACGTAATGATATAAATATGATATAAAAATAATGACTGAACACTACCAGCATCTGTCATTTGGTTGAACAAACAGTCTTGACCAAATGGCAGAATAATGAAGTAATAAAAAAATTAGACTACATCTGGGAACTCACAGAACTCAATGGTACAGCTGCACTTAAAGACTAATATCACTCATTTGGCAATAGCAACATAGACAAGCTGGACAGCATTCCTGAATAGGCTGGGATAACTGTCATTTACTGTCATCACTGATTCGCCACCCTGCATATGAATTTTAGGGAGGCAACTCCTATGATAATAATTTGTGTCAAATGTTATCTGAATATTCCCTACTGAACATGAATAGTAAATCAGTAAACTGCAGAGGACTGAAACACCACTGGAACACACTTTTGAAAGTGAAAGGAGGCTAAAGTCCAAGTTTACTATCTAGAACATCGCCATGTGTCCCAAATGTTATTTATTATTATTGACTTTAACTTGCATCAAATTATTGAGCTAACTATTGGGAAGATTTTAACTACTGGGTGGATCAAGTTCAATTTTGGTTGAAGGTTACTTCTTTTTTGTATTTGTGTTTCAGTTCTACTCTATATCCATGTGGGGCTCGAACCAGCGATATCCAGCATGAAGTGGATGTAAAAAGTAAATAGAGTACGTTTTGATGTCACTGTGCCTCAAAAGAGAAAATAAAACAGAAAATAAAATCCAAATTCTCACCTCTTTGATCAGTTTTCCTGGCACAGACTTAAATATCTTCCCTGCAGAGACAAACAGAAATTCAATGAAGTAAAATCATTATATTGAGTGCCTACTTTTCCCATGCTTTATAGATTTGTATATTTTATAAACATTTCTGAATGGACTGAAGAGGATTTTTGGCTTCCGTTTGTTAAATAAACCATAATTCTAAGTATTAAACTGTGGGATTTCCTCCATTATTGCTAGCAGATGTTCTCAAATTGTGTCAGACTGGATTAGGAAAACGTTGGATTGTCATTAAGGCTGTTCAGCTGGGTTTCTCACAGAAAATCAAGAACCACTCTGGCAAGCACTGCAAAAACTCCTCTTAGGCAGTATATCTGCATGCCCTTAGAGACACCCTGCAATAATGATACTGGTAACGGTACGATTTTGGTACCATTCGAAATGACTAAGTATAGCCTAATGAAGCGGAGTGAGAGAGCTGCTCTGAGATAAACATACATGTTTCAGTCTTC
This sequence comes from Spinibarbus caldwelli, assembly GCA_039654775.1. Classification (NCBI taxonomy): domain Eukaryota; kingdom Metazoa; phylum Chordata; class Actinopteri; order Cypriniformes; family Cyprinidae; genus Spinibarbus; species Spinibarbus caldwelli. Next base: position 3,132,744 of record CM077241.1, on the reverse strand, counting down.
TAATGCACAGGAAAGGCAAACAAAATAAAGTCTTTCAGACTTCTCAAGAATGTCAAAGTACTTGTTATAACTTTAGCACCCTCAAAACCTTTTGTTGCTGTTTCGCAACTTTTTTTTTTTTTTGCAATATTTACCCAACAACAAAATATGTATGACATCATTCAGTATATCCAGTAGCTTACTAAAAACACATTAGAGAAGGAAAAAATAAATTATAAATATTGACACGTCTATGAGCGTTAAAATAAATTCAAGAATTATTTGCCAGTGACACAATACACAATGCACTAATATTTAAAATACATTCTATAAAAAGAGCTATTATCTTACCAGTTTTGCTTAACAGGTTTTATTCTTGTTTTAAGTATGTTTCAACACAAGACAAAGCTACCGATTAAGAAAATGATGTTTGTATCATAATCTGGTAGTTTATGCTCTGAATCGTTCTCAAAGAATTCCTCTCTTCTCTCTGAGAAACATCCCCACAACTTTGGTCTCCACAGATAATGTTTAACTCATGTTGTCAGATTGATTCATGGGCTTACTCCAAATAGACTGTTGGAGACTGTTTTCTCACTACTTACTATCTAGCAATTCCACAAACTTCACCAGCCTGGGCAACTTCCAATACATATCCAGTCAGATTTCAGATGTGCAAGAAGTGGCTAAGTAACATTTGATGCTGTTTAAATAGTTAATATACTCTTGCTTGTGACAAATCCCCTGAATTTTATTTATATATATATATATATATATATATATACACATACATATACATACATACATACACACACACACACACTGTATATGCTTTAGGGCAACAATGAATGAAATTTGGTCAATGACTTACAGTTGCCTCAGAAAGTACTTAAGTGACATTAGCAAAAAAAGGTGTCATTTTAAATCAAAAGATAAGCACACTTTTCAAGCAAAATTTGAAGAAGAAGAAAAAAACGTTTGAAAAAATGTTGATAATGAAGTTGAAAAATATTGCACCATTTTGTGGTTGTAAAACATTACAGAATATGTTCATAGGAAAAATCAGTTCATAATGTCAGAAAACTCAAAACTCTTAAAACTCAGACTTTAGCATCACAAAGCATAGATTACATTCAGCTAAAATATTTTGTAATTTCACACAATGACATTTCACTAAAGCATTCAAAAACTTTTCGGGGGCTAGTGTGAATTATATGGTGGAAAAACTGCTTATTGTGGTTATTAATATTATTATTAAATATAATAATGTTAAACCTTTAGTATAGGGCCCAATTCTCACCATTAACTAGTTGCTTATTAGCATGCCTATTATTAACATATTGGCTGTTTATTAGTACTCATAAAGCACATATTCTGCATGACTACATCCCTAATTCTACCCAATACCTAAACTTAAGTACCTTACTAACTATTAATAAGCAGCAAATTAGTAGTTTATTGAGGCAAAAGCCATAGTCTGCTAAATTGGAACATCTAATTTTGTGCTTAATGCACTTAAATTGGGTGGAAGCAGCGCTGAAGTCCAACTAAAGATATACTGAAGTATATTTGATTGTGCTAAAGTGGAATTATTGCAACTGTACTTTAGGTACATGTACATCTTACATATCTTGAATTTAAAGACCGATATTATTCAAAGATCATACAATCCTCATCAACAGTGACATTAAAACACATTTTAGGCTTAATATTAAGAAATGTGCATTGTGCACAAGTAGTACTCCAAATAATGTTTAATTATAACACATATCAGTAAGTCTCAATCAATACATCAGTAAATTTGTTAATAAATTTTAACTATAATTAGTATGAAATACATATATTTTAAATATATTGTCTTTTTACTAGTGTATGAATGCAAACTTAACAGAACTATTGCATGGCAATTTTCTTTGACCAAAATGGTCACACCAGTTGTGAGACAGGAAAAAAACATTTGTGATAGACATTAGCACAGTAGAACAGAACACATCATTATTCATTGTTTTATTGCATGGTGTCTGTTCCTGTCAAAGCTACAGAGTTCAGACCAATGAGGAGACCAGACCCGCTGCTAAACACAAACAACTACACATCTCCTGGGACTTTCACACATTTCCAGTGTTTACTCTTTGGTGCCAAAAGAGTGAGCAGCACTTCTGCAGGTGGAAATGCCTTGTAGATTATAAAGGTCTATGGAGATGAGTCAGATTAGTATGAGCCGACAGAAAGGCTATGCCACTCACATAATCACATAACCACTCTGTACGACAGGACAGATTGGAAAAATATAACCTGGTCTGATGAATCTCAAAGTTGAACGCATGAATCCATGGACTGAACCTGCCATGTGTGAACAGTTCAGGTTGGTAGCGATGGTGAAATGGTGTGAGGAATGTCTTGAAACTCTTCAGGCCCATTAATACCTATCAATCACTGCTTGAAAGCCACAGTCTATTTGCATATTGTTGCCAATCTTGTATGTCTGCTTTCATCACGTCACAAAGCAAAAGTCATCTCAATCTAGTTTCACGAACATGACAATGAATTAGCCTGTCATTTAGTGGCCTTGCCAATCACTGGATCTGAATCCAAAAGTACAGGGGTTCCCAACCGCGCCCCTGGAGCCTGAAACTACTTTGCACATTTTGCATTTCTCCTTAATCAAACACACCTGATTCAGCTCATCAGCTCATTATTAGAGACTCCAGCACCTGAAATGCGAGTGTCAGGGGCCACTTACACAATGCCATTTTCGACTAAAAACTGAAAACATTATATGTGCTTTGGCCATTAATTTACATGACAAGGACATTTTGGGGGCCAGAAAACGTGAATATTGGAATGCCTAATACAGTGTTTTTAGTTGTTTTCACTGATCCATGTGAACAGGGATTGTTTTGACGAGAGGTCGACCGATAGTGGATTTTACCGATACCGATAGCTAGGTTGGACCACACTGGCTGATACCGATTAATCAACCGATAGTTTTTAAAATGGATACTGAACGAAAACTAAAATAGAAAAAAAAACAAAAAAAAACAGTGCTGAACCATACTTTGTAAATGAATAAAAATATTAATATTCATTGATATGTTGATCATTAAAGTTAATTCATAGTTTATTAACTAATGTTAACAGAAGAAACTTTAAAATGTAAAAATGTATTGGTAATAGTAAAAATTGAAATGAACACACTCTAATTTATACAGCTTTCATTAATCTTAATGTTACAAATGGGCTCTTGTAAAGTGTTACCATTTCATTTCAACAGTCATGCTTAAAGATGGCTATCTTTAAATATCTACACAAAGACCATAGCATTGAGATGACATATGAATATTGAATGTATAATCTTACATTTTATTTGCTTCTATTTTAGAACACTTGATTATCTAAACAAAACAACAAAATATGTTAGTCACAGGGCAAAAGTGCAGTGCTGCATCTAGAAGAAATCTCCGGTATCACACACACCGGATGCGTCGCGTTCAACTCGAACGGCAGTCTAAAACTGTTTATTTAATCACCAAATAGGCAAAAGTTTATTTCAAGAATGAACAATGTGGCATAGATGAGTTTGAAGTTTGGTATTTAAAAAAACAGAGCAAGTGGAAAGAGAAAGCGTAATCTATATTATAGCTCAATAAATGAAGCATACTTTATTAGAGCCAAAGAAAGACAAACATTTTGCTGAAAAATGCACAATACACAATTTCACAGCTTAGGAGGAAGTTATGTGCATTACAAAATGATTTGGGACAAATATAAATGTAATTTAATGGAAAGCTATGTGAACGGCGCTCTGTGGAGCAGCAGGATTTTCTGTCGGCTACATTTAAATCAGCGTCTGAAGATTCCCGCCCTGTGCAGCGCACAGCTTAACGTGTCAAAACAAACAGCACGAGGTGTCAGCGATTTCCGCCTCTAGACTGCGGACCATTCTCAGCCGCTCCAGCAACGGACGCAACCCGGAAAATTATCGGCATGTTTTTTGCAGACAGCCAATAGTTCCAGCAATCAACTATCGGTGCCGATTAATTGGCAAAACCGATCAATTGGTCGACCTCTAGTTTTGGCAATGTTGCCGTCCATTTTTAGTGCATTGTCTTATAAATGTACCCTCAAACAAATGAGACAAGCAATATGTGCAGTGTTGGGGGGCTCCAGAAACAAGGTTGAGAGCAAAGGAAGGTCTTAGCCAGTATTAGAATAGTGTTCCTAATAAGTCCTCAGTGAGTGTATATACAGTGTAAAATATACACACTAATCAGGTTCAGTAAGGATTTTTGGCAACACTTTAGAATAGGGAACACTTATTCACTATTAACTACGACTTTTCCCTCAATAAATTCCTAATTTGCTGCTTATTAATAGCTAGTTAAGTTTAAGTATTGGGTAGGATTAGGGGTGTAGAATAAGGTCATGTAGAATAAGGCATTAATATGTGCTTAATTAGTACTAATAAATGGCTAATGTTCTAGTAATATGCATGCTAATAAGCAACTAGTTAAGAGACCCTAAAATAAAGTGTTAACGGATTTTTTTTTTTTTCAATTTATTACATTATTTAAAAAAAAATTGGTGAAAGAATTCTAATAAAGCACAGAAGACGCTGGCCAAATAAAACCCAAATGTGCAGGCATGTTGTGTGAAGTTAAGCAGATTATATGGATATGGTTAAGGGAGGTTAAACATACCCAGGTTGACATCTGGAAGCATTTTGTCATTGAACTGAGACTCAATGCTGTGAGGAGACAGGAAGTCTGCCAGCAGCTGACTGTTACTCAGTTCAGGGTGATGCAGCAGTTTCTTTAGACAACAGACAGATTCATGCCATTATCTTATGCATTATGCCATCATAACCAGCAATCTAAAAACATATAGTAAGACAGTGAAGTTTAAAAAAAGCAGAGAGTTTGTGTCCTTAATAAACAGAGAAATAATGCTAACAATCATGCTACACATACACATACAGAGGGCACTGTTTAAGCACAAACTAACAAAACATTAACACTTTTGTCTTTCTCTATATAAATACTGTAGATCACCTTTCTTTTCACATATAAAGTAAATTATACATGCAGCAAGTCATTGTTAATTTCATTACATATTTATCTCTAATTCACTGTCTACTCAGCATTTAACTAGTTTCAATGATACACACCTACACTGCTAAACAACTTGAACATGAGAAATTCAATTTACATTAATAATGTACTTTGATACATTAAAAGGCCTGATTTCAAGTAACCTTATAGCAGATTGATGCTTTTTGTACTTCTCTTTGTTAATAAGATGAAGCAAGTGTACAAGTTCAAGTAAATTACCTGTAAATATTCCTCAAATTCACCTCGTTTGGAGGTCAAGAATTCGTAATTCTTTGGTCCAATGATTCTTTTGGAAGGGAGTTGAGCATCCTGGAATGGGCCTGTAATAGAAAAACAAACTAGAGCTATGAATAATCCATAAACATGAAGTCTCTGTCATGAAGAGAGAGACAACAAACAACTTTACCATGAAATTCTGTGAGTTTAGATTCCAGCACATAAAACTCCAGGTATTTTCTGTACACAGACCAGCTCTCAGTCTCATGCCCCACTGTAAAGCAAATAAGCACTTTCTTAAAGTGGCTCCGTTGTCACAGGACGTGTGTGTAATAAAAATTGTTTATTCAAACAGAATTTAATGTAAATTTAGTTCTGAAAGTCACCATTCTTCCTGTCGTGGCGCTCCACGTCAATACAGAAGACTGGAATGCGCTCTTTCTTAACCTCATCATCAAAAAAATCCACATAAGGGATTGAGATGGTCCAAGCAGCAAGGTTGCGCAGTGTTCCTGGAGTTCCAGCCACCTCCACAGGCCCTGGAGAGTCGTCCTCAAACACCATCACTGCCTCCTCCACCTGACCATACATAGCAGTGAATGCTCAGCCAGAGTTCAGCCAGAGGTTTCAAATGTTTTTAGCACCACAATGGAATTTATTTAAACTCAAAAAATAGTGGAAATTAAAATGCCTGCATATTTGTGTGCACGCTGTGTAAAGGGCGTCAAAGGTTTTGATTGCAACATGTGGTTGAAGCATTGAGCATTGTAGCCAGATATGTTCATTGAGCATGAGAACGCAATGGCCAAACAATTCTGCCACTCAATTCTGCTCAAAATGGTATAAATGCAGACTAATGAGCTACTTAATGCTTTAATGTACTATTTACCTATAATTATTATTAGCAATAATAATAAACTTTTATTTTTAACTTAAGTATTATTAACATTATTATTATTATTATTTTTTTTTTTTTTGTTATTATTATTCTTCTCACATAGTTAAATTAAATAGTTCCAATATTTTTTGCTATTGTACCAAAATTAGTACCGAGCACCTTGAAATTTCACTGGTATTGGTACGGAGTACTGAAATTTTGGTATTAGTTTTGTAATTTAGGTATAAATTTTAGTTAGGACCAATTCTTACTGTTTGCTAACTAGTTGCATATTAGCATGCTTATTACTAGCATACTGGCAATTTATTAGTAATTATTAAGCACATATTATTGCCTTGTTCCACATGACCATATTTTAGATCCCTTAATCCTAACCAATACCTAAATGCAACAACTACCTTACTATTAATAAGCAGCAAATTAAGAGTATATAAAAGGCAAAAGTTGTAGTTAATAGTGAAAACTGGTCCCCAACCTAAAGTGTAACATGAATTCAGTCAACATGTTTTTCCTCACCGTGTCGTCTTCTCCTTCAATCATGGCGTATTGTGGGAGCATTGCACCCTCCATCGTGCTACTCTTAAACACGCCTTTTATTTTGCTTCCAATACGACTGATCCCAAATGACTCGCCACGCTTTGATGTGTTCCTGTATGCAAAAACACGCACTTATTGTTTTGTCGCAAATTCAAAATGGTTGTTTAAAAAAAACAAACAAAAAAAAAACAAAAACAAACAGCACTCTACAAGTCACACAACCAAAGACAGGGCACGTAATACAATGAAAACATGATCACAGGAAATGATGGGTATACCTAAACGCCTTTAAAAGAACATAAGGAATAGAGCTACAGGCTCAAACAATGCAAGGCAATGCAGACAGTCCAGTAAACCCATGCATCAATCCTGCTGCTTGTGCTGAACTTGGACCAGTTTTACCTCCAGACAACCTTTTGTCTTACAGACTGCCAAACTGGTCTAAGATGAGCAGCAAGCTGGGAGCATCTTCCACCCCAGACTTACTTCCTGGGGAGGGCTGGTAATACTGTAGGGCGACGTGTTAAGATGGAAGTGGGTGTGGCTCTGGAATTGACCAATGGGGACCTGTGGCCACTGATATAATTCCTGGCCAAAGGGATGCTATCAAGTCTAAATGAAGCAAATAAGCATGCCAGCACAGATAACGGGAACAAAACAGATAAACATAAGCACTAAAGTGACAGCTGGAGATGGACAAATAAAACGGTTCGGATACACATCAATTCATTACTAGCTTCATTTATATGAAGATTATTAAAAAAGGGATCTGGTGCATGTAGCCATGTAAGTCAGTGGGTAGTTTGAGCCTCAGATGGCACATCAGTGTTTCCCACACACAGACGTTACTTGGGCAGGCCGCTCAGGTATATTAATGTCTACCCAGGTATATTTGCCAACTCTAATTTAATCTATTTCACAATTCTGTTCACATGATGAGGTAACGAAAGTTTATCCTTTACATTTAATTTTCTTGGCAGGTTAAACTTTCACAAGATATGTTTTATTTATTTATTTATTTTTTTCCCAAAGTTAAAGGGAAATAAGACATGTGAGGTCTCAATTTGGTACTTGCACGTTGTTCTGTCAGATAATGAAACATGCACAGAGAAAGACAACTGTCACATAGCGTGAGTACTAAACCGAGTTCTTTTTCATGGTGTATTGCTTAGTCAAAGTTATAACAAAATTCCTTTCTTGACAAGTATTCACATAAGCACAGTTGGTTATGTCTTAAGTGAACGTAAACAGTTGGGAAAGAAATTGCATGTGTGTCAGAATATTGGATCCATGTATTAGGTCTTAAAGTGACAGCAGCCTAATAAACCTGCTACTGTCTGTTTCATTAACGTTAATCAAACAACAAAAGAGAAAGAGACAATCACTCACTGCTCTTGACAATCACTTTGTTAGCTTTAATAAAAATCATTCTATATTTATTTAGTTCATGATATATCTCTATAGTTTAATTTATAGTGCTGTCAAAATTAGCACATTAACACAGGCGATTAATTTTTCAAGTATAATGGCGTTAAAAAATATTTAACGCAGGGGCGGAGCTAGGGTTGGCCACCCCACTCACAACTGCTGTTTCTGTCTCTTTTTTTTCTTGACATGAATTGCATTTATTTAGACACATATGTCAGTAAAAACAAATTTTCCTGTCCTGTCAGTCGTTATATTGGCCTCATAACGTGTGCTCTTCAATTGCACACACAAATACGGTGGCGCATGCTGTAGCCTGTATCATTTCACATTAAAGAGCAAATTAACTTATACGAGCATCCGTGTCAGATCCACATCACGTTCAGCAGCGGCAGCTCTTAAAGTAATAGCAGCCAAATAACCTAATAACCCAACTTATTCAATTTAACTTTATTCAATTTCTGTATATTTCCTACTTGCTGAAGGACACAGGTAAATATGATATTTATTATAATGGGTTTATGTTAAGATTGTTTTAAGTTAACTTAAATTTAAAGTTGTTATTTTTAAAGTCTACTAAATGTTAAAATTGACAGCTCTCAATTATACTGTAATGTTGAATGGTTATAGTCAATGGTTAAATATTTCCTAGAGACATCAGCAGTATTAGTATCAGTGATATTCGAATTCAGTCATAAAAACATTTTAAAAATATACTGTCTCTATCTTGTTTCTACATTAATTTGAAGATTGAATGAGATTGAATGAAATTACTGCAATATAAAAGTATATTTAAGATTAGGTGGGATTAATCGTGATTAACCGCGATTAATTTCTGAAAAAAAAAAAAGTGATTAATTAGTTAATTTTTTTTAAAGTGCCCCTATTGTGGGTTATGAAAGGTTCACATTTTGGTTTTGGGAGTCCCAAACAATAGGTTGACATGCATGCAAGGTCAAAAAACACTTTCATTTTCTTATAATATGCATTTATTTTTACCTTATTTGTTCAACGACTCCCAAATGATTCATTCAACGATTCATTTTTCCAAACCCTCCGGTGATTGGTCGATTTCATTTAAAGCAGTGTTTGTGAGATTTTAACGCTCCAAAAGCGGCACCTAGTGGCAAATAATGAATTTGCATTTTCATTCAGACCAAGGCGGAAAAAAGTCCAACAAGTGGGCAGGCAATATGCTAATGTTTCATTTTGACGTCAACATGAAATGGCTTGGGACTCGTTTTAAAAACGACTCGTTTCAATGATTCAGAGTCGACTCTTTCTTTTGAGAGACAACAACTTTATACACTTTGCACTTTCAGATTTAAAACTTTGCAGGATGTTTTCATTAACTTAGAGCTGTGTTACACACTGCAGGAAAGGTAATTTTCAAAAATCCATAATAGGGACACTTTAATCAATTGACAGCACTATTTAATTTCAATAGACATATTCAGTAAATGAAAATATTATCTTGAAGTTTACACATTATTTGTCACATGTACTAGCTAGATCATTTTTGTGCCAGTGGGTAATGCCAGCCTTTTCTACCACTACTATATTTCAGACCTGTGGGAAACACTGCACTGCGCATTTGCTGGCCACCTTTCTCCTATTGCACGGAAAAACTGAAGAACACTTGCAGGGGGGAAAAAATTTAAATAAAATATTCCAAACAGATTGCCCAACTGCAATGCAATATTCACATTTCAGAACATCAGTCTGACAAAGAACAAAACTGTGTTGATGACATGAGAGCTTGGGAGTAAGATCTAGGTACTGGATTTCCCAAAATGTGTGAGACTAGAATCTTTTTTTTTTTTTTGCAAACTATTGTAGATATTTAGAACTTTGTTACACTTTGTTTTCATTTTGTGTAATAATCTGTATTTATACCTTTTGAAAAAATTGCAATTATCCTTACGAAAATTCTATATGCATTTCTGCTAGTGTTTTCTGTCCCACTGTGGGCAACTGGACTGTTAATATGTAATAATGCAAGACTAGTCAGGAAGTGAACAGCACCACTAAACCCCTGCTAAAGCCAGCGCCACACTAGCAGACTCAAAACAACTCGATTTGGATGGACAGGTGACACACTTAGCAACTGTTGTTGCTGATTTTGCCCTTCTCAGACAGTGAGGAGAACAGATGATAGGTGACACACTAAAAGACTGCATTCAGATTTGTCCCTCTTATATCTGGCTATATGAAATAAAATAGGAAATAAGGCAGGACTTAACAGAAAACTGTTGTAATGGACTGTTTACAGCTGAATGACGGATTATCTCAGCAGGGAGCTATTACCACTTCACTGCCAATAAAACACAGTCATGCCCACTGACTCCCTATGTATGTCCAGCGATAGTGTAGGAATCTTTGGCAAAAAAGGTCAGTTTGTGTGCCACTGACTAGAGTTAAAAAATTGAACTGACCTGAATAATGATATCATTGTCTTCGGTAGAGCTCCTTTACCGCTGAATTTGAAGTCTTTCATAATTTTGCAACAATAACACTATTTTCCTGTTTATTACTATGAAGCTGCTGTACTGTATAAAGTGCTATAAGTGCAAAACATTACAGTTCAACATGCGATGAGATCAGATGGAAATTTCAGAGGAAGTGGTTAACTTATTTAACCATTTTCCATTCCTAAGTGTTCAGTGTGAGAGAGCCTCAAAAACTGAGTCAAGATTTCAGTAAAATCAGATGATTGTTGATATTCCCAGATCATATTTCCAAAAAAAAAAAAAAAAAAAAGGGAGAGATGACTTAACAGCTAGCCTTTCACACTGTCAAACCTGTTTGAAGCCTGACCTCCAGCAGGGAATATTGGCAGAATAAACATGTAAAAACTGTAAACCATCTCCTAGAATGCTTTTGGTGTGAAGACAAAGGACCAAATGAAAAAGTCTGAACTCTTATGCTTTCGCCTATAATATACTCCTCAAATATCAAATAGAGAAGAGCAATATAACAGTATAAGAATACAAAATCATTATTTTCCAGTGATTGTATAGCAGGGTACAAAAGTCTGAGATAACACGTTAAGAATGCTATTTTATTCATTTAAACCCCTAAATGATTATGAAGTTTTAGAACACTGTACAGCGTTTTCTTGTTTCCACTGATTGACATCATTCTCAGATCATACTGGAGAACATGATCATCAGGTTCACTTCATGTCAGCTTAAGTGATGCTGTGATTAAGAGCAAACACACTAAAGACTTTCTCAAATGCATAAAAGAGTGAATATTTTCAGTTAGAGTAGCATTTAACAACCTTTAAATACAGTAAATGTCAAGTTACTGCCAAATGAAACAACATGGGCAAATAAAATGTGCTAAAATCATCATAATATTCACTATGCTGGTTAGTTTCATATTGCCACCAAAACAATACCGAATATATTGTAAATATTTGATATATTGCCCAACTCTCCTATCAAGCGGTTTAACTATTATTCATGACATTGAGGCAGGTCTTATGGCTTTCAGGCAGCTTTATATGGCATGCAGTGAGAGCACTGGACAACAGTCACTTGAACCTCAACAATACACTTACCTTAAATCATCCAAACTCAAATTCCTGGAATAACAGGCAAAAGGGGTTACAGTCTGCCCTACAGATGTCTTTCACTGCTACACATGCATATGTGACTATATCAAGTGCATAATACTCACTGTGTGATCATGAAGCTCACTCACATTCATGTTGTATCTCAAATAGTAATGACAATGTCATCAAGTGTTCAATTAATCTCTCCAATTTTTCACACAATCAAAATGAAAACAATATATTTTGCGTAAAGAAAATAAAGCCTATTTTTGCTAATTCCTATTATTCTAAATCTGAAATTTATGTTAGATTTTTATGTTAGACTATAACACAATAACTATTAAAATCATCATAAATAAAGGCAGCACAACCAGTGCTACAAAATGTATAAATTGCAACTTTTTTCACATTACAGTATTTATTTATTATTATTGTCAAAATATTCTGTTTTAAATTATAAAAATTATTTTTAAAGACATTTTTACTTTAATAATAATACTACTGCGAAATAATAATAATGATAATTTTTATTTTATTTTATTTTACCACAGCAAAATTACAACACTAATATTTATGGCTGTCTTCATTTCTGCATTCTCAAATGAGTTATCATTTAACCTTTTTTAGCAATCCAAACTGTACTATACTGTTGTGTGAGTATGGCAACAGCCCACACACACATACAAGAAGAAAACTCACCTGTTTAGCTTTGAATTTCTAGCAGGAGATTCAGCACCCCAGAGCAGATGTCGAAAATACTGAGGAAAAACAGAGACAGACGCATGATGGAGAATTCAAACACAAAGAATAAACCAGCTCTGAAATGGCATTTCCTGGAAGTTACCTCATCACTGTGGCAGAACATGGGGGTGAAGACATTCTCCAGCAGAGAGAGCACATGCTCATAGGCCTCAAACAGACATCGCATCGTCTGGAGCTTCACCACCCCTGTATACGGCCCCTGAGCGACTGAAGGAAGTGACAGAGAAGGAGAGAATGAGAGACAGCAGCATACCACACATGTGCGGCACAGATAATCGTAATGAGACTGACTGTTGTGAATTTCCTCTATGATGAAGGGGTCAAAGCTGATCTTGTCGATGCTCTCCTCCAGACAATACGTCTCATAGATCTTCTGCACCTCCTCATGCAAACGCTGCATCTCCATGTCACTCAGATCAGGACACAGGATCTGGTCATTAAACTCCTCTACACACAAAAAACATAAAAACTGATTTTTGAGTGAATGATTCATTTAACCTTAGTTAACATTTTAACAATGTATCCATTAACATGCAATTGTTGTTCACAATACATGATATCCTAACTAAATTCTTTTGTAAACCAGGTTATTCTTGATCCAGTGAATAATATACAGTCGTGAAAAAGTTAGGACACCCTAATGAATTCCATGGTTTTCTGTATCAGGACATAATAAAAAAATATCTGGTCCTGGGCAGATCCTAAAATTTGGAAAATAAAACTTCAGATGAACAACATCACATGACATACAGTGCCTTGAGAAAGTATTCAAACCCCTGCATTTTTTCATGTTTTTTACGTTGCTGCCTTATGTTAAACTGCCTTTTTTTTCCCCCCACATCAATCTACACTCCATACACCATATTGACAAAGCAAAAACAGAATTGTCACAACTTCGTGAATTTATTAAAAAAAAAAAAAAAACTGAAATAAGTACATTGCATAAGTAACCATACCCTTAACTAAATATTTAGTTGAAGCACCTTTATAGCCTCAAGTCTTTTTTTGTTTGATGTGACAAGCTTTACTCATCAGCATTTGGCAATTATCTGCCATTCTTCTCCTCACCTCTTCACCTCTCAAGCTCTGTCAGGTTGGATGGGGGCAGATGCACATTTTCAGGTTTCTCCAGAAATATTTGATTGATTCTGTCAATTCTTCTTCATCAGTTAGGAACCTAGGTGTGCTGTTTGATAGCAATCTTTCATTTGAAAGCCATGTTTCTAGTATCTGTAAAACTGCGTTTTTCCATCTCAAAAACATATCTAAATTGCGACCTATGCTCTCAACGTCAAATGCAGAAATGCTAATTCATGCGTTTATGACCTCAAGGTTAGACTATTGTAATGCTTTACTGGGTGGTTGTTCTGCACACTTGATCAATAAACTACAGTTGGTCCAAAATGCAGCAGCTAGAGTCCTTACTAGAACCAGGAAGTATGACCATATTAGCCCGGTTCTGTCAACACTGCACTGGCTCCCTATCAAACATCGTATAGATTTTACAATCTTGTTAATTACTTATAAAGCCCTGAATGGCTTAGCTCCTCAGTACTTGAGAGGCTGGACACCTGGATGAGCCCCGGGGACATATCCCCAGTGAAGGCCTCGACTTAAATACAATAAAACTTAAAATTAAACAAAATAACTATAAATATAATAAAATACCTAACTACATAATACTATTATTGTTAGAAATTGCAACAATATAAAAATAGAAATATAATACATTTATACATTTAAAATTTAATTAAAACAATAAGTAAAAAAATAAATAATAATATCCTGGCCAGAGAACTGGCCCCCCGACTGAGCCTGGTTTCTCCCAAGGTTTTTTTCTCCATTCTGTCACAGAGGGAGTTTTGGTTCCTTGCCGCTGTCGCCTCTGGCTTGCTCAGTTGGGGACACTTAATTTTTTACGATTAACGTCAATTTTATTTCATAGATACTATTTAAACTAAACTGAGCTAGACAATGACATCTCTGAATTCAATAATGAAATGCCTTTAACTGAAAATTGAGTGTTTAATCTTATTATTATACATTACTGACACTCTATCCTCCAATTTGATACTGTTAAGTGCTTTGACACAATCTGTATTGTTAAAAGCGCTATATAAATAAAGGTGACTTGACTTGACTTCAGGCTCAGGCTGTGGCTGGGCCACTCAAGGACATTCATAGAGGTGTCTGTAAGCCATTCTTGCTGTGTGTTTAGGTTCATTGCCCTGTTGGAAGGTGAGCCTTCTGCCAGTCTGAGGTTCTGAATGCTCTGGACTGGGTTTTCATTAAGGCTATCTCAATATTTTGGTGCATTGAGCTTTTCTTCTACTCTGACGAGTCCCTCAGTCCCTGCAGCTGAAAAACAGCTCCACAGCATGAGGCTGCTACCAGCACACTTTACTTTTGGGATGCTACTCTGCAGGTGATGAGCAGAGCTGGTTTCCTTCAAACATGATGCTTGGAATTGAGGATCATCAGACCAGATAATATTGTTTCTCAGGGTCTGAGGGTCCTTTAGGTGCTTTTTTGTAAATTTCAAGTGTGTTTTCATGTGTCTTCACTGAGGAGAGGATTGAATCTGGCCACACCGGCATAAAGCCCAGATCGGTGGAGTGTTGCAGTGATGTTTGTCCTTCTGTAGGTTTCTCCCATCCGCATATATGATCATGGAGTTGTAACTAGAGTGACCATCAGTTTTTTGTTCACCACTCTAATCAAAGCCCTTCTCCATCAATTGCTCAGTTTGTCCAGGAGGCCAGCTCTAGGAAGAGTCCTGGTTGTTTCAAACTTCTTCCATTAAGGGTAACAGAGACTACATGCTTCTGTGAGCCTTCAATGAAGCAGAATATTTTTCTGAACTCTTTCATAGATGTGTGGCTAGGCGCAAACCTGTTTCTGAGTTCTTTGGACCTCAGGGCTTAGTTTTTGCTCTGATATGCATTATCAGCTGTTAGACCTTTTATTAAGACGTGTGTGCCTTTCCAAATTATGTCCATTCAGTTGAATTTGCCACAGGTTAACTTCACTCGAAGTGCAGTAACATCTACAAGCAATATGAACGCTCCTGAGCTAAATTTCAACTGTCCCAGATAAGGGTATGAGTACTTATGCAATTGGAATCATTTTAGTTTTTTTATTTTTAATAAATTTGCAAAGATGTTAAAAACCTTTTTTTCTTTACCATTATGGTGTATGGAGTGTAGATTGGTGTGGAAAGAAAGTAATTTAAAGCAGTTTAACATAAGGCAGCAATATAACAACATAACATAACATTTCACAAGGCACTGTATCACACCATGTTATTAATTAATTACCAAAAATTAAGCCAAAATGGAAAAGCCATGAGTGACAAAGTTAGGACACCCTATGATTCAATTGCCTCTAGATCCACTTTTAGCAGCAATAACTTGAAGTAATCACTTTCTGTATGCCTTTATCAGTTTCCCACATCGTTCTGGAGGAATATTGGCCCACTCTTCTTTACAACGTTGCTCCAGTTTATTAAGGTTTGTGAGTGTTTGTTTGGCATTTCAGTCAGGATGAGGTCTGGACTTTGACTGGACTATTGCAACACCTTGATTCTTTTATTTTCAGCCGTTCTGTTGTAGATTTGCTGGTGTGCTTGGGATCATTGTCCTGTTGCATGGCCAAGCTTTAGCTGTCGGACGGATGTCCTACATTTGACTCTAGAATACTTTGGTAAACAGAGGAGTTCACGGTTGACTCAATGACTGTGAGGTGCCCAGGTCCTGTGGCTACAAAACAAGCCCCAAATCATCAGCCCTCCACCAGGATACTTGACATTTGTTATGAGGTGTTTGTGCTGATATGCTCTTTAGCTTTTCACCAAATGTGGTGCTGTGCATTATGACCAAACATCTCCACTTTGGTCTTATCTGTTCAAAGGACATTGTTCTAGAACTCTTATGGTTTGTTCAGATGCAATTTTGCAAATCTAAACCGTGCTGCCATGCTCTTTATAGATAGAAGAAGCTTTCTTCTGGCAACTCTTTCATACATGCCATACTTGTCCAATTTTTTTTTTTAATTGTACTGTCATGAACTTTATGATTTAACATGTTAACTGATGCCTGTAGAGTCTGCAGTGAAGTTCTTGGGTTGTCTGCCATTTCTCTGAGTGTTACACGGTCTGATCTTGGGGTGAAATTCCTAGGATGTCCACTCCTGGGAGGATTGGTGTCTGTTTTGAGTGTCTTCCACTTGTGAATAAACTCCCTCACTGTGGAATGATGGACTTCAAATTGTTTGGAAATGTCTGTATTACTCTTCCCAGATTAATGGCAGCAACAATTGCTTCTCTATGATCATTGCTGATGTCTTACCTCCTTGGCATAGTGTTGACACACACCTGAAGGCCCCAGACCAGCAAACTGCCAGAACTTCTGCTTTTATAGAGGTGCTCACACTTGTTGATGATCAGTTAATCAAAGGTATTTGATTAGCAGTACCTGACTGCTACTTACCCTCTTAATTCCTATGTTAACAGTAAGGGTATCCTAACATTGTCACATGTGGATTTTCCATCTTGGCTTTATTTTTGTTAAATAAATAATGACACAGTGCAATATGTCAGGTGTTGTTGTTCATCTGAGGTTTTGTTTTACAAATTTTAAGACCTGCCAAGGACCAGATATTTTTTTTATGATGTCCTGATATGGAAAATCATGGAATTCAATAGGGTGTCCTAACTTTTTCACATGACTGTATATATGTGTATATCTTAGCGCTATCAATTTAACATGTTAATTTGGTGCAATTAATTTTGAAAGAAATAATGCATTAAAATTATTATTGCATTTAAAACACCCCGCCCCATACGTCATTAAAACTGTATGCTGTTTCTGACCAACATGATGCAACAACTGACTGCACGAAGGAGCAGGAGTTATATGCCCCTAAAATTCAAGTTATGAGGGAAAAAAATGTCCCTGTGTGGGTTTTTGTATTTATATCACATGGTATAGTGCTGTTTTTTTTCCCGAATATCTGCACGATTGCAAATGTGAATACTGATTTTATGCAACTGTTCAATAAACAAGAAGTTAATTTTTTATTTGTTAGTATTGTCTGTTTTTGCTCAATTTCACCAACGAAAACAGCTCAAAACTAAGCCACACACAGTGTATCGTTTGTGCTTGAAGTAAATATTTTACAGCTAAGGGATTCATCTGAAAAAGTTCCAGGTCCCAGTTCTATGATGCAGCCCCTCTCTGACTTTGAGAGTGGAAAAGCTTTGCTACATTTAGTTTGGATCTTGGTGGACTAACATAAACAAGTCATCATATAAGGCTGCTAAGAACAACTTTCAGATAGATCTCAGAAGGCAAGAAGTTCCCAGGCATGGAAAGGAGAGGACTTCCTATTGGAAGTGGAACTAACTGCCCTTTAACCATCTTGAAACTCATTTCTAAAGGCCCAGACACACCAAACTGACATCAAAGAACTAGAGGTATCGAAAGCCAACTGCAGTGTCGCTTCAGGACTCCTGTGGTGTGTCAACAAAAAAAAAAAAAAGACACTTGAACAGACTGCAAAGACTACAGCCAACAGCCAGCTAGCATGCATCTTCTAAGCTGAACAGCCAAACAGTCTGATCCCTCTCCGCTGACCATTAAACATGCTCGATTGGTGGAAAACAGCAAAAACCAGGCAACAGACACTCAGTGATGGCCCAACATTGGCCAGCAGCCAACCATCAGCTTAGTAAGCTTTAAGAGGCCACAAAGATCCATCCAAATCTATTCGTAACTACCTAGACATCACTTCTCGAGTGTTTATCACAAAAAGAGACAAAAGCAGTTTGATCCATTTCTGAGTCTCTGGCCCAGAGAGGCAGAAGCCATACAGACACATTTGCAACCAAGATAAGCTCCGGTAACCTTCACTTTCAGAGTACACCACATGGACAAAAGTATTGAGACACACCTCTTAATTATTGAATTCAGGTGTTTCATTCAGACCCATTACCACGAGTGTGTAAAATTAAACACCTAGCCATGCAGCTTACATTTACTAACATTTATGAAAAATTTGGTCTCTCTGAAGAGTTCAGTGAATTCAAGCATAGTACTGTGATAGAATGCCACCTTTACAAAGTCCGTTTGTGAAATTTCATCCCTGGTATTGATGCAAAGTCTGATTCATTTCCACGAATTGGTTCTTATGGACAGTTCAGTTCAATGAACCAGTTCAAAAAACTGATTCATCGGTTCCTAAAGTCATCATGCAATGATGTCACTACACTTTTCTTTTCTAACAACTCAGTGTCATGTCATATCAATGACATATTAAAATAAAGCTATTTGTGTGAAAGCATACTGCTGATTATTGCTTTTCATTCATGTAAGTTAAAGATGTTTGTGGTCACAGTTTCATTCACTGATCTTTCATGACGGATAAGACTGACCAGTATTGAGTAGCCTACATCTTGGATAAGTTTCCTAAAGGTTTTGCACCCACAGCAAAACAGAGATTGATGCTTAAATGCTGATATATTCTACATGTCTAAATATAGAAAGAATAAACCACTTTTATAAACTCATTGACTTAACTTAATCTGCATGCACAATAAACCATAGTAAAATTCACTCGTCAGAATCTCAGTAATCCTCGGCAAACTTAGAAAGTTGGTTGAACCGGCTCATTTGGTTCTCTTTGAATCGGATCTATTCAGTTTGATTTTGTGAACTGGCTCGACCAGTTACTTCCTGAGAACCGGCTCAAAAGAATGATTCGTTCAAGAATAGGACATCACTATTCCATGGTATTATTGAAAAGTGGAAGCGTTTAGGAACAGCAGCAACTCGTCAGACAGGGTGGAGCAAAGTTTTTCAGGGGTTGGGCTGCTCGGCCTCTTACTTCCAGTGAAGGGAAAACTTAATGCTTCAGCATATTAAGACATTTCGGACAATGCTATGCTTCCAAATTTGTGGGAATAGTTTGGGGAAGGCCCTTTTTTATTCCAGCATGATTTTGACTCACAGCACAAAGCAAGGTCCATAAGACATGGTTGGATGAGTTTGGTGTGGAAGAACTTGACTGGCCCACACAAAGCCCTGACTTCAACCCCATCCAACATCAGTGCTTGACTTCACAAATACTTTACTGGATGAATGTGCAAAAATTCCCACAGAAACACTCCAAAATCTTGTGGCAAGCCTTTCTAGAAGAGTGGAAGATGTTATAGCTGCACATCTCCACATTAATGTCTATGAATGTAGAATGCAAAGTCCCTGTTGGTGTAATGATCAGGTGTCCCAATAATTGTATACATATATTGTACCTTGCAATGCAATGCAGTTATCTCAATCAGCGTGATCATGAATTTTTACGTGCGATTAAAAAAAAAAAAAAAAAATCCGCATGTGGATTTTGAATGGGATTCAAGTTGAACTCTGAATATGCAAATTCAATGCATTAACCAACATCAAGCTGCTTACTTGGGAACTACTTTTGAGTAGAACTACTTTGCCTGCAAATTTTCATTGAAGTTTTACTAATGTGACCATCTTCGGTAACACACCAATTCTCACCATTAACTAGTTGCTTATTAGCATGCCTATTAATAACATATTGACTGTTTATTAGTACTTATAAAGCACATATTATACATACCTAATCCCACCCAATATCTAAAATTTACAACTGCCTTACTAACTATTAATAAGCAGCAAATTAGGAGTTTATTGAGGCAAAAGTTGTAGTTAATGGTTTGTTAATGGCGAGAATTGGACCTTAAAATAAAGTGTGACCCCTGTCTTCTGTCAGTCTTCTGTCAGTCAGTCTTCAGTCTTCTCTCACACTCAGCTTAAGTGACGGGTGACCAAAACTCAATTTCATAATTTGGCACCTTGTGTGAAGATCACAACATCATCTGATTCCCCATTTGAGAACCACTATTTAACTGGTGCCCAGTGTGCCCAGTGTTTGGTCTATGTCCAATTTTAATAGATTTAAGAGATTTCTTTCGAATCCATCTGGACCTGAATTTCTGAGAGGAGTATGACAGACCAAAATCAGATACAACAGATAAGAAACGCCACAGCAGGTGAAGATTTAAAGTTTTGCCTATCTTCCTACCTTGTTTGAAGATGAAATTCATTCTCTGTTCCTTCTTTGTAATTTTTATGTTAGCATTTGACTGATATATATTACATTTTTTGGTAACACAAACC
This sequence comes from Spinibarbus caldwelli, assembly GCA_039654775.1. NCBI lineage: Eukaryota > Metazoa > Chordata > Actinopteri > Cypriniformes > Cyprinidae > Spinibarbus > Spinibarbus caldwelli. The sequence goes on along the minus strand of CM077241.1, from coordinate 3,112,059 downwards.
CACATCTCCCCATCAGATTATTTACTAATGAGACCATCATGCATTGTGTGCAGTGAAATGCATGTCCTCACCCACAGTCAGGCAGAATTGCAAGACATGTACCGCTCCTTCCTCCTTCAGGAAACTCATAAAACGAAACAACAGATCCTGTTGCTCTCTGATCTCCTTCAAATCCAACTTCAACACCTGACACAAGAACATACAAAAACAACCCGTAAGGTTTTGTTCGAGACATTTACTCGACACGAGAGGTCACTGAAATGATATCGTAAGTACACTTTGAATTTGATCAACCTTTCCTTAGATGTCTTGATAAATCCTGAAAGTATTATATTAAGTTGACCAAAGTACACACCGAGGATTTCTTGTTGCGTGGGTCTGCAAACTTCTCCAGGAAGGGCACCAGTGCAGATGGAGGATCAGTCACTGGCTCAGGCTAACAGCAGAAATGACAGAAAAAATATGAAAAAACATGTTTAAAAGGCAGAAAAGGCTGACTGACCAGACTATAATTCATTTGGTTGAATCACTCACTGGAGTATCATCAATGAAAATGAGCACCATGTGATTCACTGTGTCCTGGAACAAAAGGGATTGATGAATTTGAATAACAACTACAAGATTCCCTCACAGTAAAACACCAATTATTTACATTTATATGGTGTATCAAATGCAGCTATTGCTATATTATTTATATATATATATATATATATATATATATATATATATATATATATATATATATATATATATATATATATATATATATATATATATATATACACACACACACACACACACACACACACACACACACACACACACAGTGGTGTGAAAAATTGTTTGCCCCCTTCCTGATTTTTTTTTTTTTTTTTTGCATGTTTGTCACACTTTAATGTTTCAGATCATCAAACAAATTTAAATATTAATCAAAGATAACACAAGTAAACACAACATGCAGTTTTTAAATGAAGTTTTTTTTATTCTGAAGGGAAAACAAAATCCAAACCCACATGGCCCTGTGTGAAAAAGTGCTTGCCCCCTAAATCTAATAACTGGTTGGGCCACCCTTAGCAGCAACAACTGCAATCAAGCGTTTGTGATAACTTGCAATGAGTGTGTTACAGCGCTGTGGAGGAATTTTGGTCCACTCATCTTTGCAGAATTGTTGTAATTAAGCCACATTGGAGGGTTTGAGAGCATGAACCGCCTTTTTAAGGTCATGCCACAGCATCTCAATAGGATTCAGGTCAGGACTTTGACTAGGCCACTCCAAAGTCTTCATTTTGTTTTTCTTCAGCCATTCAGAGGTGGACTTGCTGGTGTGTTTTGGATCATTATCCTGCTGCAGAACCCAAGTTCGCTTCAGCTTGAGGTCACGAACAGATGGCCGGACATTGTCCTTCAGGATTTTTTGGTAGACAGCAGAATTCATGGTTCCATTTGTCACAGCAAGTCTTCCAGGTCCTGAAGCAGCAAAACAGCCCCAGACCATCACACTACCACCACCATATTTTACTGTTGGTATGATGTTCTTTTTCTGAAATGCTGTGTTACTTTTACACCAGATGTAATGGGACACACACCTTCCAAAAAGTTCAACTTTTGTCTCGTCAGTCCACAGAGTATTTTCCCAAAAGTCTTGGGGATCATCAAGATGTTTTCTGGCAAAACTGAGACAAGCCTTTATGTTCTTTTTGCTCAGCAGCGGTTTTCGTCTTGGAACTCTGCCATGCAGCCCATTTTTGCCCGGTCTCTTTCTTATGATGGAGTCATGAACACTGACCTTAACTGAGTCAAGTGAGGCCTGCAGTTCTTTGGATGTTGTTCTGGGGTTTTTTGTGACCTCTTGGATGAGTCGTCGCTGCGCTCTTGGGGTAATTTTGGTCGGCCGGCCACTCCTGGGAAGGTTCACCACTGTTCCATGTTTTCGCCATTTGTGGATAATGGCTCTCACTGTGGTTCACTGGAGTCCCAAAACTTTAGAAATGGCTTTATAACCTTTTCCAGACTGATAGATCTCAATTACTTTCTTTCTCATTTGTTCCTGAATTTATTTGGATCTCAACATGATGTGTAGCTTTTGAGGATCTTTTGGTCTACTTCACTTTGTCAGGCAGGTCCTATTTAAGTGATTTCTTGATTTTGTCTCTTTTTGTGATTTGGGGGGGGGCAACACTTTTTCACACAGGGCCATGTGGGTTTGGATTTTGTTTTCCCTTCATATAAAAAACCTTCATTTAAAAACTGCATGTTGTGTTTACTTGTGTTATATTTGATTAATATTTAAATTTGTTTGATGATCTGAAACATTAAAGTGTGACAAACATGCAAAAAAATAAAAAAAATCAGGAAGGGGGCAAACAATTTTTCACACCACTGTATATACACATACATACATGCATGCATGCACACACATAAGAGAAAATATCTACAGTTTAATGTCCTCATTCAAAGTTAATTAAGCTGTTACACTCACAGGATCAGCCACAAAGTCCATTATTGGCAGAAAAACAGAACCTGTCATGACCTCTCGAATCAGCAGGGCCAAAGATCTGAGAATGAACCACAAAGCTTAAACGAATATAGCAAAGAAACTGATCCTCATCACAATTTTCACACAGCAGTTCACACACAGAGACTTAGAAACATTCATATATAATGAGTAAATGCATACTAGAATCATTAAAGATGTTTAAGATGGATATCTTACTGTTAAAAGCTTTAGGGTACTTAGATTTTTTTTTTAATAAATGAATGCTTTTATTGAAAAAGGATGCATTAAATTAATCGAATGACAGCAAAGACTGTTATATTGCTACAACAAAATCGGTAACAATTTACAATAAGGTGTCATTTGTTAACATTAGTTAATGTGTTAACTAACATGAACAAACAATGAACAATGCATTTATTACAATATTTATTCATCTTTGTTAATGTTTGTTTATGGAAATACAGTTGTTCATTGTATATTCATGTTAGTTCACAGTACATTAACTAATGTTAACAAACACAACTTGTGATTTTAATAATGAATTAGTAAATGCTGAAATTAACATTAACTAAGATTAATAAATGCTGCAGAAGTATTGTTCATTCTTAGCTCATGTTTACTAATGTTGTTAACTACTGTTAACTAATGAACCTTATTGTAAAGTGTTACCACAAAATCTGCTTCAAGTAAATAAATGCTGTTCTTTTGAATTTTCAATATATTAAATAATCCTGGAGTAATGAAGCTGAAAATTCAGCTTTGATCACAGGAATAAATTACATTTTAAAATATATTAAAATAGAATCAGTTATTATATATTGTACAGCCTAAATTATTTCACAGTATTACTGTTTTTACTGTATTTTTATCAAATAAATGGAGCCTTGGTGAGAATAAGAGACTTCTTTAAAAAAAAAAAAAAAAAAAACCTTACTGAGCCCAAACTTTCGAACATTAGTGTCCATTGTGTGTGTGTGAGATGTACCTGCAGTCTGTAGCTTTAGGGGGCATGACGTAAGGAAACAGCATATCTGTGAGCTTCCTCAAGTACAGCAGTTCATCTTTGCGGCTCCGCAGGGCCACATGCAGATCAGCACCGTATTCGGCTATTGCTGCCTGCTGGAGACCCTCTGTATTCTTCACTGTTCACACAATTTAAACAAAAAAAAATATATATATAAAAATAAAAATATATATTTTGCATTTTGGCACCATCGGTTTAATTAATTTTGTTAACCATATATATATATATATATATATATATATATATATATATATATATATATATATATATATATATATATATATATATATATATATATATATATATATATATATATATATATATATATATATATATATATATACATATATATGGTTAACAAAATTAATTAAACCGATGGTGCCAAAATGCAAAATGTCCTTCATAAGATAACACCTTGATAAGAAAACAACATGAGATACAACAGAAATGCTCTAAGTCCCATGTTTCAGTTCAAAGAACCAACCATCTTTTTTATAGTTACTGTAGTTTATTTATTTTTTGTAATTCTAAAGCTCCACTGATATTGAATGATTTTGTCACAGGACGCACCTTTTTGCTGTGCTTTTGCAATGATCTCAATGTGCTTCATAGCTGCCTTCAACATTTTGTCCATCACAACTAAGGGAACATCCACCTACAAGACAGTTTCAGTCAGTATGCCACTTTATAAATCTATAGAAAGCTACAGTGTGTAAATTGTGATATCAATGCTGAACTGAAATAAATAGATTGTGTAAAGGTGTATGTACTCTTTGTGCTCGGTGAGCCAAAACTGCAGCAAAGAAATGTATTGTTTGTCTCAGTTCATCGACACACGCCTCGTCATCTGTAATATCTCTGATTGTAAAACATCATAAAAGAAAAGAAAATTGAACATTGCTTACATTTTTTTTTCAACTGAAACATTGCAATAAAAGTAACTTCTGCATTTAAAGCAGCCATACCTGTACCATGGGTACACAAAGTTCTCTAGAACTAACTCCAAAACCTGAAGATCAGTCAAACAAAGTATTTATTAGTTTGATTTATTATTTTGCTTATATAACATATAATTTTACTCATGATTGGAATTATTACTCTACCTCTGAAATACTGGCATCCACTTTGGATGGCACTTTTAAGTCCAGCCATGGCTGATAGTTCTCCAGCAGAAGGGTAGGTCTTTGGAATAAAAACACAAATAGTTACATTTACATCTTCATTATTTAAGCAAAAATGTTTAAAAATGCAAAACAACTGATATTGTTCTTTAATTTTTTTATTGCAGAAAACTATAGAATTATTTGTTTGTTTTAGTTTGTTTTTTTCAAGTCAGATTTTTTCTTTGTGTAAGTTGAAACCCAAGATGGATTCTGCATTACAGCAGGCTGGTGGAAAATGGTTTAAATGTGCTTACTTGTCAGGAATGTAATGTAACAATGTAAACAACAACAACAAAAAATTCATTGTCCAAAAAATAAACTTCGGTTTCTTGATAGAGCTTTTGTGCTCGTACTTTTGTAGAACGACCCAGAATTTTGCATCGACCTGGTTCCCTTAACAAAAACCCATGGATTTTTCCATTTGGCTTTTGGAATGTTGTAGAAAATAAGCTCTTTGACCAACAAACTTTTCTGATTCTTGGACGTTTTTTTTTTTTTTCTTCCCATCATGATAATCTAGAACTTGAACACAATTATGAATTTTGAAGCCAAAATACAACAGCCAGAATTAAAAAGCTAAATATAAGCAATAAATGAACTACATTGTGGTCACATGATTTCAACCTCACTAAGCTTCCAACAATCCTTTTAGTCTTTATTTACAAACATTTTCCCTGAAAGTTTGAATTATAATAGTTCATAAGAAAAAAAAAAAGAAAAAAAAATTCACAAGTGGGTTTTACTGCTGAATTTTATGTTATTCTCAGTATAATTTCTTTTTTCTTTCTTTTGGTTTTGGGTTGAGATATGCCCAGAACAAGCTGATGAAAGGTTTTGTAAGATTTCAGATCATACCTGTGGCGTTTGCACTGGTTTTTCCCACATACTGCACAACTGTGACCCAGTGGGAACAATTCCTGCTGTTTCTGTGGCTGAGGAAACACAGATATACAGTATACTAATCATTAATACAGTACAGACATTAAAACAGTGTCAAAAGGGTTTAAAAGACACTAAATATTCAGTAATATTATCAATTAGACATTATTGGATGACAACAAAACAAAATTAAATGAGCTGGATGATGACACTATTGTCTTCTGTAAATCTGCTTTATAGCTGAATGAAATTTGTTTCAGAATTGACAAAATCAACACTGTTATTGAACTGAACTGAATCAATTGACTTGAGCAGTATAACGACACTATTGACTTCTGTAGAGCTGCTTATAGCTGAACTGAACTTGTTTCATAATTGATGAACTTTTCAAAGTTATTGAACTGATCTGAATCAACACTGAACAAATTAGAGCTAAATAATGACACTACTGACTTTTTAGAGCTGCTTTACAACAGAATTTGAATTAGTCTCATATTTGC
>CM077241.1:2743496-3100996 GCA_039654775.1 Spinibarbus caldwelli | reverse complement strand
GGTTTTCTCCTGCTTTTATGTGCACTTCTCCGCCTCTATCTTTTTTCAATTGCCTCTTGGCTCAGATAATTACAGTAATTACTGTCCTAGCTGCGAGTGATTCATATGGTGTGCGTAAAAGAGCAATGAAGGCTTCAGATAAACAAATTCCTTTCTCCCTCCTCATGATGTTGTATTTTCCACATTGTTTCTGCCGCTGTTAAAGCTGTTGCTCAAAAGTTGTGGAAAAGTCTGCAGGGAGTTGGGAGCCAATTATGATTTTTTCTCTGCTTTAAATGTTGACTTAGTGCCGTAACAAGACGCAAGATCTACAGAGACAACAGGGAACATCTAAAAGTGAGCTGCAGACTCCCAATGGACAATCATCTGTGAGTGAGCTCAGCTGCTGTTGCATATGTTCACCAGTTTCCTCTTTATATCCAGATTTCAGTCCCCTCAGAATGATGGTGGGCATGTATGTGCAGTCTAAGGCAGACTCAGATACAGACTCTGACACTGATCAGGAAGATGACATGGATTCCTTATTGCATGAGACCATCTGAAGGCCAGAAGGCCAGTAGTGAAAGGAGGCATTCAACTGTGCCCCCTTACGTTTAATAGCAGTACTAAAAGTAGCGGAGATGAAGCTGAGACCTATTACAACTATGAGCCACCAGACCAAACCACACTCAATATGTCAGCTAAGAAAATAGGTGACCCTGTGAAAAGAGCATCCGAAGAGCATCGGTCACAGGGAAGCTGGAGATTTCTTGGGCCATAGGAGGGTTGACCAGAAGGGGAAATTATTTCTGGGAATTGGAGTGGAGAAGAATGCGTGGGAAGTGATCTCACAGATGCTGAAAGACTGTATTAAAAGTAAAACTGATTGGTCCAACGTAACTTCTGTTAATCACAAGGCCAGGAAAGATGGGGCAGACTACATCGACTTATGAGACTTATGTCAGCATACATTATGCACTCTGGTGTGGTAATGAGAGACCCTGAAGACTTGCTGAATTGGCAGGGTAACAAGGGACCATTTGTTGGGATATGGCTATAAGGCCTGAGCCCTGATACGAAAAAAACACTAGTGTCAGTGGTGACTAGGGCTGCAACTAACAATTATTTTGATAATCGATTAGTTGGCCGATTTTTTTTATTATTATTATTTTTTATTTTTTTTTTCGATTAATCGGATTAAAAATCGCTAAATTCTTCGTTTATTTTATTGACAAAAACACTTCCACATTCTGCCCAATGTCCTTCAAACAAACGTGCCAACTGAATGCTATAAAAACATACAGTGCTTAATTTAGACCACCTGTCGAAATAAAGAGAAAACACAAATATCTTAGGAATCTGTCAAAGAATTGTTTAAATCTAAAAATGTTATTGTCATTTATTGGGCAAATAACAGACTGAAACAACTACATTTTTATTCACATAAAAAAAATAGCGTCCTGCCTTTCATAACAGCATGCATTCTTGCTGGCATTGTTTAGCTACTTTTTGACTGTAACTGGGTATCTGAAAAAATCTTTCATAGATCTTTCATTCTTTCATAGATAACAGAAATAATTATATTATAGCATTAGAAATAGCCCACTGTTACTAAAGAGCTTACGCATATTGGAGGACTAACCAATACAGATAGCAAAAAAATGATTTTAGTAAACATCAATACTGTTAGTTTAGAGCAGCAGTGGCACAAAGCTTACTTTATTTGTTATAACCTTAAATACATTTGTTTTAATAAATTTGTTAAGCACTGTATATAGGCCTATAGTTTAAATCTCTTCATCAAAAATTAAGATAATAAAGATAATAAAGACGAATAAAAACACAAATTCAGTGTTAACCAACTCTTTGATCACAGTCACGTTTACTGTAATTTCTTTATCCTGTAAAAGGCCCCTATGAAGCGTCTGATATTTATATTCAGACAACTATAGGCAGTTATCCCTTTACAGTTCCTACTCTCATAAAATAGGTGCACTCCATGTTGACTTGTAAACCTTAATTGAATGTTCAACAACAGATATTTCAGCACAATGAATATTTTTGCGCTGAATATTAATCCCTCTCTGACGCGCGTTCACGCGCCCGCCGCGCCGGCGCTCATTCAGTAATTCGGTCATTTAAATTTAACACAGACTGTCAGGATGGGACTTTATGCAAAAATGGAAATGCTCGCGTGAATTTGTGACATTTACAGATAAGGATATAAGCATCTGTCAAAGCGTCTGACAAGGCAAGCCATTAGGCTAATGCATTAGCTTAAAGTTTAAAATAAAGAATTCTCATGTTTTGGGCAGCTTGGATCACGTACTTCTCCCGCAGCATCTCATTCTGTTTCCTCCACTATATTTAGATGCATTTTGGCCACAGAAATGCGTTATTCAGTGCTGCAATTTGACGCGACCGGCTGAAGTTGGACGTGCACTGTGGGCAGACCCGACTAATCGATAATGAGAATCGTTGTCGATGATTTTCATTATCGATTATAATCGATTTGATCGATTAGTTGTTGCAGCCCTAGTGGTGACTTCATTACTTTAACCTATGCAAGGTCAGCTTACCCAGCTGCACAGGCACTTGGGATGACCCCTGCTTGTCAGAGGTCCCCATGACATCAGCCCACTATAGATGGGTATTGCGGTACAGTGCGTGCATAATTATTCGGCACGTTGATATTCTGGTCATATTTTTTTCCAAGCACATTTTACCAATTCCAAACCACATCAATCTTAATAACTACTATTAATTTTAAACACAAATACAAATACTTTTAAATACAAAATTAATAGTAGTTATTAAGATTGATGTGGTTTGGAATTGGTAAAATGTGCTTGAAAAAAAAATATGACCAGAATATCAAAGGGGTACTAGGAGACAGACTGTAAGAAGAAAAAGAAGAACCAAATCAATGTTCCCTCTAAGCTGCATGCATGCACGGCGACTGCGCAGAAGAAATAATATGCCAGGCACAGAGTTTGGAAAGCCATTTGATTGATTTCTAGTAAATGCGAAATAATTGCAATGCTCAGGCAAACCACTATAGAGTTGGTGTCACCATAAAGTTAGAAAGCAGTTAAGAGGTTTCATAGAAAGAGAATGATGTCCGCCAAATGAGTCGCTGTAGAAATCGAATACTTTAGAGGTTGCAGACGAAATAGCTCAACACGAGAGCAAACGCAAACATGTTTTAGAGAAGACTGGCTTGATTAAGTGGTGGAAATAGCGAATGATGGGCACAGAATGGTAACAAAACTCTGAGACATTTACAGTTACAAAAAGGTGTAGTACTGTGCAAACTCTGCTCCATAAGGATGTTTAGAATTCACGTTCACAATTTTTGAAAATATTCAACTTACAGATCTGTTTAAATGCTTCAATTTGTTTTCTATTCTATTCTATTGGTTTAAATGCTTTAGTTTGTTTTTATATATTGTATTATAAACCTAATAAATAACTGACCTCAAAAAGGGAATTCATGAGGAAAAAAAATCAGCTTAATTTTTTCATACGAGTTGAGTTGAGCTTTATTGTCATTCCGCTACATGCGGGGGCATACAGTGGAACGAAATGTCGTGCCTCACAGGACCACGGTGCTACATAAATACAGGCATACAGCAATGAAGTAAAACAATATAAACCTATACACAAACTATCCTACTGATAGATTTTGACTATAAATATACTATATAAAAATTTTACCTATACATAAACTAAAAAATACAAACTATACAAACTATACGAATGCTTCAGATAAATACTGTACATCTGCAAAGAGAGACAATGTGAGTTCAAGCAGCTGGCTGGGGAACAGTGCAGGATGATTTGTAGTGCATGAGCATGTAAACATACATATATTACTGATATTACTGAGTCTTTTTGTGGGACTTGTGTGCACACAGCAGTGTGTGTGAAAAGTGACTAGTGCGCATAGAGGAAGAGAGTGTGCTACTATAGGTGGTTTGTACAGGCCCACTCACCTGTAGCACTCTTCGATTGCACAAACAAAGTTCCATAAGTTCCAGATTGTCCATGTTTCAGGAGGTAGGGGGTTTGTATGGGGATTCAGAGAGGGGCGGGGTGACTTGAGTTCAGGGCTCTCACAGCCTGGGGGAAAAAGCTGTTGAGCAGTCTGGCAGAGCGGGCTCTGATGCTCCGGTCTACCTGATGGTAGGAGCTGGAAGAGACTGTGGGAGGGGTGTGTGGAGTCCCTTACGATACTGTTGGCTTTGCTGGAGCATCGTTTGAGGAAAATGTCCAGGATGGAGGGGAGAGGGGCACCGATGATCCTTGCAGCTGTGTTCACTGTCCGCTGGAGGGTCTTGCGGTCTGCTGCAGTACAGTTCCCGTACCAGACAGTGATGCAGCTGGTCAGCACACTCTCAATGGTGCCCCTGTAGAAAGTGGAGGGAGACTTGCTCTTTTCAGCCGACGGAGAAAGTGTAGGCGCTGTTGTGCCTTCTTGGAGAGTGACATGGTGTTGGTGGTCCAGGTGAGGTCCTCTGTGATGTGCACCCCCAGGAATTTAGTGCTGCTGACTCTCTCCACAGGCGAGCTGTCGATGGTCAGTGGGGGGTGATCAGCGGAGTTTCTCCTGAAGTCCATCACAACCTCCTTTGTCTTCTCCACATTGAGGGACAGGTTGTTTGCACCACACCATTCAGCCAGCTGTGCCACTTCCTCTCTGTAGTGCGTTTCATCGTTGTTGCTGATGAGACCTACCACTGTTGTGTCATCAGCGAACTTGATGATGTGGTTGGAGCTGAACTTGGCAGTGCAGTCGTGGGTCAGCAGCGTGAAGAGCAGCGGGCTGAGCACACAGCCTTGTGGGGCACCTGTGCTCAGTGTGGTAGTGCTCGAGGTGTTGTGGCCGACACGGACTGACTGAGGTCTTCCGGTTAGAAAGTCCAGAATCCAATTACAGAGGGAATTGTTAAGGCCCAGTAGGTTTAGTTTATTTGTGAGCTGTTGTGGGATTATTGTGTTGAATGCTGAGCTGAAGTCAATGAACAGCATTCTAACATAAGAGTCTTTATTTTCTAGGTGGGTAAGAGCCAGGTGGAGGGTGGAGGAAATTGCATCGTCTGTGGAGCGGTTTGGACGGTATGCAAACTGGAGCGGATCGAGTGTGTTGGGGAGGCTGGTTTTGATGTTGTGCATGACTAACCTCTCAAAGCACTACATTATGATTGGAGTCAGTGCTATGGGACGGTAGTCATTTAGACAGGACACAGGTGATTTCTTTGGTACCGGTATGATTGTTGTGGATTATTTTGGTAAATATTATATTATATTATAAAGAATTGAACTGTTCTGCTTGAGATTTTTTAAATATTTTTAATTTTTAATAGAATTTCTTGGTAAATGTTTTCTCAGGTAACCTAAAATGTACATCATTTAGTTACGTCAAGGGTCAAATCAAATATAAATAGCACATTAAAGTTAAAAGTTACAAGCTTTTTTTGTGCGCGCTGTACAGGTCTGGTAAAAAGAAATGTTTTTGCTCAGGTGGTGCCAATACACTTCCACTAACTCCATGTGGATAGTGAGAAAACCTGATGGTACCAAGCGGCTGACTGTTATCAGTATATTGGCAAATTGATCCCTGTTGTTGCAGACCCATATATCATTTTCTCCGCTCTTCCGCTAAAGGCAGAGTTGTTTGTGGAGCATACCAAAGCTGCACAAATAGACAGAGGCAAAGGAATGCATTTGTTCCAGGGAACAACATCTACATTAGGTATGTAGACGTAAGGTGTGGGAAGGCCCCTATAATGTCCTCCTGAGTTTAAGGAAGGGACAGATGAGCGCATGCCACTGATGGGACTGGGGAGTGAGCAGAACATGAGGAAGAGCTCACCCTTATGGGGGGTGATGGGTCCCTCAAATAGTGAAAAGTGGATCCAACACTGCTCACTAGCTTTCCCTACCACACTGCATGGAGGTAAGAGGGTAGTGGGAATATAAAACAGGCAATTTTGTTTCCCATCACAAACGTATACTGCTTTATGCTTTGTATTCTTTGTGTTTCAGATTCTAGCAGATGAACTTGGTAAAGTGGTTGGCCGCACATGCTGATCATTTTCTAGAAACTGAGAAACTGAGACCATCCCTAGGAAACCCAGTTGTGTTCACCTGCACAAGAGGAGTGTCAGACAAACATCAAACAAAGTTGGCTGTGCTAAAGAAGGTTCCAGACGATCCCACTATAGTAACTGAGGGACTGACCAATACTCCCACTATACTCCTAAGCAGCAGCTGGCATTGAAAATGCATCTTACAGTAAGACTAGCTACTTCAAAACACCTGGCCATACTCTACACAGGGCTGCAGATGAGTTGGGACAACTGGACCTTTTGTTCTGGGCACATGGCGATCGTGATTTCAACCAATCTGGACCTCCACCTCTGAAAAGCAATCATGATTCCAGGAAGGTTTTATATCCAGCCCAAGAACTGTCTACTGCGGCCCTTACTCTATGGACTGGACTCAAAGAATGATCAAGTTATTTACTACAATCTTAGCTATGATGCTGTGTGTTTGTCTTTTTTTAAAATGTTATAGCCTCATGGGCAGCGCTTCAACATGTAGCGTGGTTGCACTTCAGGTGACCTGAGTTTTGCCTGAATTAATGTGACAGCGCATTGTTTGCTGTAAAAATGAACATGAATTGACACGGAAATGTAGTAATTTCACAATAAATAGATATAATTAAAGTTTCACGGTCAACATGTGGCTTTTTGGCTAGGTTTAAAAAAGGGAAAGTGCACTTTTAGATAAACAAGGCAACATAACTGATCTACTTGTGGAGGTAGAAAAACAAAGTTGTTTAAGACTTGCAGGATTGCTTGTAATAAAGAATTAAATGCAAAAGAAAAGGCACGAGAGCTGACTTTCTGTCAGTGGTAAGTTTTACTTTAAATTATTTGTGATAGCCTACTTTTAACGTAAGAAAAGTAGGCTATATGCTGTGTTTAAATGTGTTGCAACTTGCTTGAGCAACTTAATATACAAATCTAGAAGTCAAATGCATTGAATATGTTGTTTATATTTATTGAGTTTAAACGTGAATGTCTATGAACGATTGTATTATTGTACTGTGATAAAAGAGGATCACAATGCTGAAAAAGCATTTTCAGTAACAACGTTTGGATTTGAAATCAAAATAATGGATAAATGTTGTGTTTGTGGTAAACAGCCGCAGATCAGGAGCAGACTGCAAACGTGTCCTGTGTGAAAGTAAAATGAGTCCATGCTGCTTCTGCACTGCATACGTAACAAAACACGGACTTGCATATGCACTGAAAATGGAGTATGTGTGAGAAACAGGCATTGGAGTCCCAGCTCTGGGACCTTTCCTGATTCTGCTCTCGCTCTCGCTCTCTCTCTCTCTCTCTCTCTCTCTCTCTCTCTCTGTGTAAAACTTCACTTCTTGTTAGTTCTAAACTATCCAATCTAAATAAAGGTAAAAATGTAAAAAACAAAACTATAAAGGACTGGATAAAAAGTTAATAATAGTTGCGCACATCCAAAACCCAAAATGGGCTCAGGTGCAGGACATAAAAAAAGGCAGATTTCAGCATACTGAAACGAAAGCTCCAGAAAGTTTTGATTGTAAAATAAGTTCTTGATATTTACTTTAAGGCTACAAACATCAGGCTCCCGTCTCAGCAAGTTAAAGGCCACTACTGCGGTTATTATTAAGCATTATCGAGAGGAGGGAGATGTGGTGTGTAAATGCGTATTTTGTGATTGCTTTACAATATCATGTTTTGACTATTTTGATGCTTATTGTTCACATTTGAAATATCGAACACTTGAGTAAGGTTACCATCCTTCAGCTTTTTAGACAAAAATATGAAGCAATGATTACACACACACACAAATAATATGCAAGCACACACGTTTTTTGGCAAACATATACTGAAGAAAGTCTCACTTACAAGTTTTATGATTTTGTGTAACCAAACAATCTCTTATAACAGACTCATGATTGCACTCCTGGCTTCTGACTAGACATTCCTCAAATTCTGATGGTCACAACAGTGGTTTTAAAGTTAGAGAACTGTCTGTTTTTACTAATACTTACTTTCCTCTTGGTCTTTATTGAGAGGAGAATATTCGGCAGCAGATATTCAGGGCTGAGGGAGCAGTAAAATGTGATCACTCCAGCCAGAAATGACCAGAATATCATGAGAATATGCAGATATCTGAAAAAAAGTGTAAAGATAACATATAAAAGACGCTTTTCAGCATGCAGGGGTATACATTTGTTAATCACCAATGATAACAGGGATCATTTACATATAGAGCTCTTAAAGGTACACCAATCAGCCAGTTCAATTGTAAGAGTCAATGAAAAAAAAAAAAACACCTTGATTTACATTATAAGTGGCAATTCAGAGGAAAAAATAAAATGCTGCAGAATATGTCTGGATTAAATATGCGTGTAAAGATACTCACTGGTTGAGAATGATGGTGGAGGAAATCATAACGGTGAAGATACAGAAAATGACCGGATATTGACGAGCAACATCCTTAAACACATCTAACCGCAGACCTCTCCTCACAAACCCCAGAACTGAGTGAGGGTCTGACATTATATCTAAAAAACACAAACAATCCGAAAGTATCACAATATAAATGTTTTGGTACACCAGTGGTGTATTGTGTATACTAAATGTGTATATGTGATACTAAAATACCACATTTGTGTATTTACGTGGTACAATTCCAAAACAATCATAATATTACCATGGTACTATACCTATAACGTATACCTTTTATATACGTACACAACACGTATAAAAGCTCAAAAATGATCATATTCACATGGTATTTATATGATCCTCCAAAGTACCTGAAAGTACCTGCTACCTTAACTTTTTGTTACTGTCGCTCAGTAATACAATTATATCTAAAAAGCAGTGGATGATGACACTGATAATCTCAACCTGCATACGTGTAAACAGTGTAATTAACACTAAAATACTTGCCCTTAGATGACAGTTTAAGTGCGATGTTATAGTTTTCTGACCTCACAGACGAAGCGCAGGTCTGATATAAACTCTAAAAACATATCAACACATCCTGACACAAATGTTTTGATCATTCAGCTGTTTGTTTCAAATGATCAGATTACTGATCATTACGCGAACTGCACTTCCGGGTTTAATATGAAGGCTGCAGCCGAAACACCGTTTCAAAATAAAAGTCCGTTCTCTGACTGACAACACTTACAAAATAAGGTAAATTACGTTGCCGTAGTATATATTTTAAAGGAAAAGTGCAAAATCTGAGTTTTGTTTATTTATTTATGTATTCATTTATTTATTTATTTATTTATTTACTGTCATGATATCTCTTATATATATGAAAAATCCATCACAATTTTTCACTATTTGGGCTCTATTCAACAAATGGTAAGAAAATGAACCTGCTTGCTTCAGAAAATGGGATTTGTCCACCTCACTAAATATAAGCTGTTTTACAGAATGTGCTGTTTCCAAAATTTGAGACATGTTCGATTATGTTAAAACCCTGATTTGTGTAATTACACATATTATTATAATATAAATATATTAATGAAATCAGAATAAAATAGAAATACGCCAAAATGTGTAACATGGCTGCAGATTTAGCCTAAATGAACCTGTGTTAGGCTAGGTAGTTTGGTACAAAATGTTGGTTTATGTTAAACTTGTGCATTGCCAATGCATAAAAGGAATTATATATTCTTTATCACTGTAACCAAAGTTAGTATAATAACTTATATTAACTTTGGTTACAGTGGTAAATGATTAAATGGTTGAGGCATGGGATTTCATAGGACATGGGATTTCATATTTATGCTTTAAAATATTCTGTATACCAGTGATTCTCAATAACCACACAAGGGGGCCTCAGCAAACCTCTAATGGGGCTGCTAAATGAGTAACAGTTATTTAAATTCAGTTCTGTTAAAATCCAACAGAATAAAACCTAAAACATACAGTTAAATTAATAAATTAATCATGGTTATGGTAATATCTGGCATGTAGTAGGAACGTAGTAGGAGTAATTTTTGGAACTGGAGCTGGAGGGGGCGTAACGGCCCATAACCTCTAGAGTAAAAATAAATTAAAACTGCCATGTCTTGCTTAATGTCTGTCTAAATTCTGCATAGATATTAAACAATTTAGATACAATATTAATAGATACAAATTTTAACATCTGACATCCAAGATGCATTCACTATGAAAGTGCTTAATGTACTAAACAACCAACTTTCTCTCACGCTCTACTTGTCACAAACACTGAAAGTAGATATATATCTGTAGTCAAAGCAACAAAACCATGAGATAGAAAATATTTTTTATGTTTACCTTTACCTGAGTTATTTCTCTATGGTAAAAAGCTTATTGTAAAACTTCTCAGCTCACTTTTTATACGTAAACGTTATTTATGACTTGGACTGTCTCAGTACATTGAGTGATTTCTTATAATGTCTGTAGATAGTATTTATGACTATGAAGGTTTGACAGAAATTCTGTGTTCCAAGGTTGTTCATCTGAACATTAAGCTGTGTTCTGCTGTTTTCTTATAATGGATTTCTGAAAAATGAGAAGGAAAAAGCAAGAGAAAAATAGCTTAATGTAAAAATATTGTCTTTCACCTTGGGATATGGTGTCGTTCCTTTGCAGATAGTGGCAGTGGATTGTGTTTATGACAAGCGTGAGAGAAATTTGGTTCTGCCGGCTTGTTGTTCTAGTACATTACACATCAAGATACGAGTTTTTCAAATGAAGTGTTTAGTATGTCCTCCAGCGGTGTGTACAATCACTGGCTGTGGAGCCAACAACACCCTGCTGTTACATGGACTGAAGTTTTATGAGATGAATATGCCATGCTTGCTATATCACAAGACCATATAGCTCTCAGATTCCATTGAAGATGGATTAGAATTATGTTATTTCTGGAAAAACAACACAATCATGCTGTAAAATTTAAAACGTTCATCTTAAAATATTTATGTTACATTTTCTTGTTAATGTTGTTAGAATGGGATGATGTGAGGTCTGTTTCAAGTCAGATCCAGATCAAGTCATCAGGGACCATTTTGTGATGATAACTCTACATTATCCTCTACATAAAAAGATTTTCACAAAAAAAAAAAAAAAATGCATTGCCTCTGAAGTTAATCATTGCTTTCTGTTATAGAAAATGATTCTTGTAACTATGAAACTGTAACTATCCACTAGAGGGAAGCAGAGACATGACCAACATGTGCAACATGACCAGGGTCTGACTCCATAATGATTTGACACAGTGATTTGCAGTTTAAATAAAAGTATCCCAATACACAGTTTAGGTCAGTACTGACTTTATTAAAAAAAACAAAACCTTGAAATGGACTAAATTGTGATACATAAGTGTGCAAGCAGCTTCTGTATTTTAAGACATCACTTCGAGACAGACTTTCAAGAACGTTTTATGATTTTTAAGCTTCAATAGTTAAGTAGATACATTTCATGTAAGTAATGTACCTATACATTTGAACAGTGCAAACAAAAAGCACCACCACACCATATCACGGTTTAAGGAATATTACTAAACAATCATGATATGCACATTTCAATTGTTTGTTAATTAACTACAAGATTAAATACAAATTTTAATTAACAAATATTTATTTTTATCATTTTTATTTTTCTCTGGGCCTTGTGCATATTGTAAAATGAATTTTACTTTACATCTCAGAGAAATACATCAGCAGAATGACAAAATAAAAATGAACAATCAGATTTAAATCCAACACAATTATTTCAGTCACTGTATTATCTGTGACGACAAACCACAATTACAGGCCATCTTGTAAAAAAACAGTTGAAAATAGTCCTGTCTTTTTTCTGATCCTCGCAACAATAACACTAAAGCATTATGTAACGGACCAGATATATCTTAGTAAACAAAATTCAATACATTTGTTAACCAAACAAAACAAATGTCCTCACTTTTCTTGCCTTCATTATTCATGTACTTGAGGAGCGACAGAACTTGCTCCTCTTATAATACTTTCAGTTTCATAACATTTATTGGCAAAACAAGACATCTCAAAAACAGAGAGACTCTTATCTTTTGTCGTTTATCACGATGTTGGATACTCTAAATCACCACAGAGTTTTACACATATTTACATAGATACCAATATATATATATATATATATATATATATATATATATATATATATACATAATTTTTTTAAATTCATACTTAGACGGTTCATTAAAAAGATCATTAGCCCCTTATTCCCATGTGAGAAGATATCATTGTTCAAAAAACAAAATTTCAAAGTATAAAAATATAGTAAACTTTGATAAAGCACGCACAACATCCACACGTTACAATTAAATATAAGGGCAAACAACAATAACTACAACAAAAAAGCCCCAACAAATTCATTTACTGGGTGAGAACCTCTTCAGAGAGAGAGAAAAAAAATTAAATTTGGCACTTAAGTGATGAAACGTCATAGTGAGCACTTCATCAAACCAGTGGTAACTTAAGCAGCTTTGTGTTTTGAACTTTATGCATGTAACTTTCCATAAACAGACATTCTTTTAAGACAAGGTGCATCCGAACAACACCCATTGTATAATCAAACGGCTTCAGCCGATGTCTCCGTTGAGACCGACATTGTCAATTTGGCTATTTTCACAGTGGTCTTCACACAGCTCTCGGCTGCACGTTTGGCGGCGATGTGCTGATTCCTCTGACAATCTGACTCCAGGCTGTTGTCCAGCTGCAGGGTCGTGCTGGAGGTGCTCCTGCAGCCCTGGCAGGCGGCGAGGAAGGCCCTCCGCAGGTCTTTACTCCTGAGAGCGTAGATTATTGGGTTAACGGTGGAGTTGAGCAGGCAGAGCATAGTGCAGAATGCAAACACTGTCTTAATGTTGTCGTCCATCCGCCAGAACAGATCATACACCATGATGGCCAGCAGAGGCCCCCAGCAGATCACCAGCACCGCCAGGATCAGAACCAACGTTTTGGCCAAGCGGATGTCCATGCGAGCCTGATCCGGCCTGGGGGTCTGGACCTTTGTGCCATCTGAGGAATGGACCACCAGGCTCTTCTGAGAGGTGCGCCTCAGCATCCTCACCGCATGATGGTGGGCCTTCCAGAGGATGTACATGTAGGCGTAGATAATGAAGATGACCAGAATGGTGGTCACACTGATCCAGAACATCAGGTAGTTCTCGTCGATGAGCGGAAAGATGTCGGAGCAGACCGAGTTGAGCTGCTTGCAGTTCCAGCCCAGCAGCGGCAGCACTGCGATGATAATGGAGATCGCCCACATCATGCAGAAGGCGATCACCGCTTTGGTGCGCGTCACGATGCGCCTGTACGCCAGCGGACGGTGGATGGAGACGTATCGATCGATGGCGGTGAGGAACAGGCTTCCCACGGATGCGGTGAACGAGGCCGTCACACCCCCTAACTTGAACAGAAACACGTTGGGACTGTCTTTGCGGTGAAAGACATGAAAGTCCAAGAAGCTGTAGACAAAGATGACGCTGCCAAGCAGGTCTGCGATGGCCAAGCTGCCTATGAAATGGTAGGAGGGCCTGCAGCGCAGAGTACGCGATTGCAGAATCACACACAGGACCACGAGGTTCTCCAAAACCGTAAAAGTCCCCAACGTGAGAGACAACACGGCTATGGCGAGCTGTTGGCTAGGAGTCAGTATCATGAAGCATTCCATGTCCATAAAGTTCTCCCCGCACTGCAGGCTGCTCCCTTCATCTCCGAGGCTGAAGTTCCCAAACACATCGGAGCTGTTAGTGGGGTAAAAGGGGATACCTTTTATGATGAGTTCCTCATCTGGTCCCACTTTATCAGCGAAAGAGCTTCTGCGGTAGGCTGCGAACGGCTTTGGCAGAGGGTATCCTCCGCTTTTGCTGAAGTCGCCGTCGATGATGTGGTCGTCATAGCCCACGTCGTTGGAACCGATGTACTGCAGTCCAGAAGTGATGGTTCTGAACGTGGTTTCTGCCACTCCGTCCAGAACAGATTTAACATCGGACTTTGAGGCAGGGAACAGCATGGTCAGAGATGCTCTAAAGGAAACCTATTGGATGAAATTGAGAGAGTGTTTGTTCAAATAAGACTGACTGAGGCGTATGGATCCTCATCATTCCAAGATTAGGCTACAGAGAATATTGAGCTCTCAAAAGCTCAATCGATGCTTCACTGAGCACAGAAATAAATGCCCTCTCAGACGAGCCATCATACGGCTCTTGTATTTTGCGCTTGTTGTTTTTCTTGCATGGATGGGCACCTAGGGATTATTACTCTAAGAGACGGGCTTTGAATAATTGATGCCTGCAGCCGACAGACTCCATACATACAGATATAAAGCAGCGGGCAACTTAGACACAACTTTATATTGCTGAGGAAAAAGCCTCACATATAAGTCTCAAATGAAATAAATTTGTATAAAATATATATAGAAATTCGAATATATTATAAACTCAGACTATAATAATAACACACATTAGCATGTGTGTGCGACTGTGTGTATAAAGTGCAAATATTCAACTGTAATGTAGTGTGCTCGTATCAATGTGTTATTCGGCATCAGATCACAAAACAAGTTCAATTTAGTATGTGAGTCACGGAGAACTTCACGATTCATTTACTGTAATAATACGGTATTTAATAGGCTACCGCTTGAACTGCTCCTGTGAGACGCATTGTAGATTAAAACAACTAACTTTCCTGTTTGTGCTGAAATGAGCGGTGTCACAGAGTTCACCTAAAGCGTTATAATACAGCTGCAGTCGAACTGAATAAAAGATGAAATGCATCAGGTTGATAGAGTTGAGAAATGCAGGTTTACCTTCACATAGTTCGCGCAGGTGTTCCTCGCTGTGTGAACAGATGAGATGCTCGCGCACAGATCCTGCTCCACCGCAGCCAGACGAGCGAGTGAGAGTCCAGACGCGCTGTCTCTGGGTTTGCGGGTTTGTAGGGAATGAGATGCTCTTCTCTTCAGTGCGCATCATATATGACGCATCCCATGTCACATGACCACCCACATACACGAGCATCTTTAATGTCAAAAATGAAAATAACTCAAAAGTGTAATGTATGTGCTGGGAGGTAGGGTTGGTCGGCATATCGCCTGTTTGTCTAGTTTCCAATGCTTCACCTCTAGAAGATTTTTATTTCGTGAATTATTTTATTCATTTTTATTTCGTTTTATTTATTTTATATGTTTTATTGGACTAGCAAAGGTTAGACATTTTTAGACAAAATTGGAAAATTACTATATTAAAGAACTTTTAATAAGAACTGCATACAGCATACATCATTTATCCTTGTATGAAGTAGGGAGTAGTATATTACATTAGCATTACATTATATTAGCAGTTATTAATCTATGCCAAAGATACATAAATATAGTCCATAATTTAGTGATATAATAATACCAAAAGCTTTTTTTTTAAAACCTTGCTCCCAGGCGCATATATATATATATATATATATATATATATATATATATATATATATATATATATATATGAAGAGTTCAGATGCAAAAGCCTCTAAGTACGTCTGACATTTTCTTTAAAATTAGCATGTCTTTCTGGCTACTATGTATAGGTTTCTATGTAAGTACTGGTACTTCTGAATGAGTTGAGGCTGGGATTTTGTGCATTTTAAGTGAAAGTACTTGATGAACATATACTATGTGTGGAAAGCATTCACTCAGTAACAGTAACAAATTATTATTTAAAAATTAAATAATTTGAAAATCAGAAAATCAGACAAAAAAAAGACAAAGATACAAGCCTGTGTGATCTTTCAAGGAAAACTACTACAATATCATGAATCATTGATGATATAATCAAATTTACAAGGTTAGAAAAAATAAAACTTTTGATTTAAAAATGTTGATTATGTTTTTATAAATAATATATTTTACTTCTCTTACAATATGTGCATATTATGCATATACTGAAGATGGTTGAGAGTGTAGGGAAACTGGCTATACACCATTTGCAGTGCTTCTTGGGAATGGGCAGGAAATAAAGATTTCTTTTGGCATAATTCACAGTTTTCTTATTGGTGGAGATTTCTCTGCAGAATAATTAGTAATAGTTTTTCACAAATAGTCTGCTGTTAAACTCAGTCTTATCCTATAGTTTTATATCTTCATCCAGCAGTGGTATGGTGATGAGCACATCACCCAACACCCACCCCATCCGTAGCCCTAAATTTGTTTATTCAGCCTACAAACAGATCCAACGCTGGAAACAAGCCATGAACAATAACATGAATCTCACTTGTCAAGACTAAGGCACAGAGTGTAATTGTTGTTTGTCACAACATTTTAAGCAAATAAATGAGTCAAAGTTCCCACATAACGTTATAAAACTTTTACAAAGATAACAATGCTAACATTAGCTACTAAAGAAACCTCAACCCACCAGAGGAAACTTTTTTTCCCACCCTGCACTAGTGTTTTCAGAGATTGTCAGTCGACAAGTATTTCAAAACTCATCCTTATTTTCTTATTTGTTTCAGAAGAATGCAGGAGGAAGATATTTTGCTAAACCATTGCAGGAGACATGATAGTTTTATCAAGGGAGAACCACAGCGATTAGTTCTGCTCCCCTCCTTTAGCACTGTATCAAACACCTGTATTTGGTGGCCTCAAGGGTCTGGCTTTAGTGAGAAACAGACAGATTCATAATGCCAGACCGATATATTGCAGAAGCTCAACATACACGTGTTTGAGGGTACAACAGTATAACACAGCATATGAATTTCACCTTGGTGACTATTGTAAGTCTTCTTCTGGATATCTAAATGTAAAACTGCAAGGTTTTGGAATCTTGTCAGGGATGCTACTGTGCTGCTGAGTCATTATCTCCCTAAAGAAGTGGAGAGCCATCCGTTTGCAGCAAGGGTGTCCTTCGGGTATTGACAGATTAGCCAATACAATGACGTCTTCACAAATAAACCAGGTTGGGCCACTAATGTAGAACACAAAATCCTCACCCCTCATCTGATAATGACTCTACTGAGCACCAGACAAGGATGCTGCAAATGGGTATTACTTGAAGCACTGAAATCTCCAAGTAACATTTGTCTCAACTAAAGGTTATTTTAAATTACTGGTTAACAGTACCAGATTCTGCCACTTAGAAAGCATGCCTGTAACCTTTCAGAGCATAATTTGTGTGATTCTAAGAACCCGTCAACAGCTCGCAGGAACATGTGCTAGATGTATTCTGAATGGCTGAACTGACTGCACCATTTGCATGGCTTGATTCCCCATCTTGCAGACTGGTGGCATGACAAATCGCGTCCTCCCTCAAAATCAAGTCTCCATCAACTATTAATTAATAGTTATACTAAGTACACAAACAACATTATTTTATAACATATGTATAATAACTTACTTTATCACAGCCAGTGTTGGGGAAAGTTACTTTTAAAAGTAATGCATTAGAATATTGCGTTACTTCCTAAAAAAAAAAAAGTAACTAATTGTGTTACTTATGGAAAGTAATGCGTGGTTACTTTTGCGTTACTCTTTACTCATATGGCCTGGCCTCAGGTTTCTCTCTTCAGGATCAAAAAAATATATATCTAAAGAAATTTTTGCTTATTAAAGTTTTACTTTGATCATCGATGGTCAGCAGCAAAGACATTGGTTAATAAAATGGGATTAAATAAATAAAGGATGTTTGTGTTTTTTAGCTTAATTATTGCAGGTTTGCATTTTACAATCCATTTTGAGGAATTCTGAATCTGTTTTTGTGCAAGTGAGATGAGTAAATGCATGTTCACATCTAGTCTAGAACTACAGTAAGCATCATGTTTACACAGTGTACACAAAGCATCGGCACTTATTCCTGATTTCTCTCAAAATGCAGACAGAAGAGCTGTTAGTCAATAAATGGGAAAACAAAGTAACTGTCATTAATTATTTGAAAAAGTAACTCAGATATTTTCTTTTAAATTAAAAAGTAATGTGTTACTTTACTAGTTACTTGGGAAAAGTAATCTGATTACGTAACTCATGTTATTTGTAATGCGTTACCCCCAACTCTGATCACAGCTAACGGGAAAATTCTCACAACTTTAATTAATGTTTTTTTTTGTTGTTTTTTTTTTTAAGTTATATAAATGTTAGGACAAAACATTCTTAAAGTAATGTTAATGGAAAATTCTTTTAACTTCATTAATATTTAATATACAGTACATTCTCATAACATTGAGATCCTAATGTTATCTGTCCTTGAACGTTCTCATAATGTTGAGAGAAAACGTTCTTAGAACAACTTACTCAAAACACCCTAGAAATGCCCTTGTAACCTTTAAATAACATTCCAATTATGACAAGAAAACTGGACATTTTAAAGTTCTTAGAGTATTAAAAATGAGTGTTCAAATAACATTATATTTTGGGTGAAAATAAAGTTAGTAGAGCATTGTAAGAAACATGTTTGTAACCTTTAAATGACGTTCTAATCATGACAAGAAAACTGGATATTTTAATGTTTATAGAATATTAAAAATAAGCATTCAAATAACATATTTTGGGTGAAAAGATATTTTAATGTTTTAGAAACATTTCAAAACAATGTTCCCACAACATTTTTTATAACCTAAATTTGTTACCTGGGATAGTGCATAATAAAACAAATCAGACATTTTAATTTCTTTCACTTTATCAGCTGTAAATAATTAATAGATTCCATCAATCCACTGTGATCAAGACACCTGAATTGCCAATTAAAAAGGCTGTATGTGCACTTGACTTCATAGCATACTATTATAACACTCCCTTCCATCATTTAATCTTGATATAGTGCTTAGTTAAAATGGATTAGATGTGGTTAGTCAATAAGACTAAGGGTTTTTCACTGAAATACCACACACACATAAGTGGCATGATTTATTGAATGCCATCTAGGACTCTCCAAAGTTTACTTAGGTTGTGACCAAAAGAAAGAGGCATAATAAAACCACAGGTATAAATAAAATTAGAAGTTCTCCAACCCTAAACAAAAAATCCTGCCCCCTCACCAACCCGACAAGCACAGCCAGAGACGTTTCATTCTGCTGCTACAACAGTGCCGTTATTCTATGAGTGGGTAACAGCTTTACCAATCAAACGGTGACTCACCAGTTCCCTGCTGTTTGCGCCTCTCTGGACGTACATCCTGTTTTATGGAGGATCCTACTCACAGTCCCTTCGTTCATTTGTTTTTGTGCGCACAGAGCTTTACTGAACTGAAATGTACAATCTTTTTGAGAGTGTGGACGGGGATTACTTGTTGTGAGTTATGCTTCAGTATTTCTCTTTATAGAACCGCATCTATTCTAATCATATATTTTGATTCTGAATACCAACACACTCCTTGTCTTTTAGGCTGGGCTGGAGTAAAGGTGGTCAGAGTATGCAGCAAAATACCGTGATCTGGCTTGCTTTACTGGAACTGTACTGCATTGCTTCATCACTGCAATACAGACACACCTGAATCGATTGACTCGACTGGTGAAAGTGCATTTGACTAGATGCCACATCTCAATATAACACACTTAGGGCCAGATTTACTAACAGCTTGCGCCAGCGCAAACCATCTTTTGGTGTTAAAATAGTACTGTCAGGATTTACTAAAGACGTGCAGTGAAGAATTAGCGCTGAAAAGGCGTGGACACAGTTATTTTTGCACCTGACCTTATTGAATATGCATTTGTAGGAGTTTCCCTTTCAGACACCACATTTATGGGAGGAGAGTATTAAAATGAATCACGCAAGGTGATTTACTAAAGTTTGTGCTCGTCAAATTACTGGTATTTGCGCCATTGTTTAATGCCCAAAAAAGCATGTCTTAAAAAAGGTGTTAATTTGAGCTGCTCTTGGTAGATTGCGCTGGTCATTATGGAAATGATCTGGCTGCGCCTGTGTTCTTTAATGTGCGCATTGTCAGTAAATCACACGCAGAATTTTCCCCTCCCATCAGCGCTTTTATGGAATTGCGCTCTAACG
This sequence comes from Spinibarbus caldwelli, assembly GCA_039654775.1. Classification (NCBI taxonomy): domain Eukaryota; kingdom Metazoa; phylum Chordata; class Actinopteri; order Cypriniformes; family Cyprinidae; genus Spinibarbus; species Spinibarbus caldwelli. The sequence goes on along the minus strand of CM077241.1, from coordinate 3,080,951 downwards.
CTAATTTGCCCTGTTTAGTAAATCTGGCCCTTAATGATTTGATCATCAGATTGTGCCTGGATGAAGTGGATTGTGAGTGTTTGGTCAATAAAATGCAGGTTTTTGTGCTGAAATATCGCATTAGAGGTCAGCACTCCTGGGACTAGGATCCTCTGGTTTTGAATTTAGAGTTTTGAGAGTTTCGAAGATATTGTTCTCTTTCATCTTCTTGTGTTCGAGATCCACTTATGGGAAGGGGAAGGGATCTCTCCACTCGATGTTTCAGAGAACTGGGGTTACAAACAGTAACCTATTGATGTGTGTGTGGGAAGCAGGGAAAATAATTTGTCCGACTCCTGCAAAATAAAAATATCTAAAAAAAAAAAAAAAACAAAACAAAAAAACCTCAAATGTATTTTATGTTTTTAAAGTTCAGAATGTTCTTCGTCTATTTGTCTATTGAGCAACAAAAAAGGGACCAATTCTCACTATTAATTAGTTGCTTATTAGCATGCTTATTATTAACATATTGGCTGTTTATTAGTACTTATAAAGCACATATTCTGCATGACCATATTCTACATCCCTAATCCTACCCAATACATACACTAACTTAACAACTACCTTACTAACTATTAATTAATAAGCAGCAAATTAGGAGTTTATTGAGGCTTGTTAATGGCGAGAATTGGACCTGGATTTCCTTTATTGGAAAATAAAGTGTGACCGAAAACACCTTCTTTTTCCTGCTGCAACAAATGCAACCAGGTAAAGTGTTGTGTGTGGGGGGTAATTGGAAAAAATCAACCTATGGCACCGAAGCGAGACAGAATCTTATGGGAAAAGTCCTGTGAGCTTTTGTAGATGGCAGTGGAACAAAACATGAAAGTTGCATTGGGAATGAGACAAAATATGATATGTAGAAATTCCATCTAGCGCAGATCTCTGAAGTGTAACAAAAGCGCAGTGAATTTTCTCCATAGTTTTGGTGGTAGATCTGTGAAGAGGGATTGTTTTATTCAGTCAAGCTTGTTCCTGTTGTCCTACATTGAAAACACCACTGAAAATGAGCTGGGAAGTACGATCAATAAGTGAAGACTATGGAGTCTTAAAATGCTTTTATATGTCCCATCTCATCCGGCATTATAAAAGACTCAACGCTCAAAGGGAGTGTATGCAAAGTCCTAATTGCAGGGATTTATTTATTTATTTATTTATTTTTTTTGCTTTCTGAGAAAAATGTTCTCTCACATAAGAACATTTTTCTTTGAATATTTTTACCTTGCTGCAAGGTTATATTCCTCGCATTCAAACAAATAAACATATTGTGTCTTTTGTTCACTGTTACCTTGAGTATCATTCTGAAAGGCACTGTAGATGGTGTACTTTGAGTTGACTACTTTTGGCTATGCCTGGCTTGTGAGCTTCTCCTCATGCAACAAAGAAAACCTGCGGCAGGATTCGTCTAAACGGCTGATGATTACCAGAGCTGATACAATATGTGCACAGACGAAGAGTGTGATTAGTTGTGTATGGAGACAACTCTGAGCAATAAAAAAAATCCTAGCTTAGCCCATCTGCCTCCCAGAAGACAACATTCTCACCTACTGTGCTGTAATTCTGTCCAACTCTCTGCATATGACTCTTCAAACTATCAATTTCTCTCTCTCTTAATCTAAAATACATAAACGGCATGACAATAATCATCACATGCTTGCTGTCATGGCAACCAGGCTGTTATTAATGAGATGTCCTTCATCTTTGTATCTAATATGGCTGAGAATGAGATGGGAAGTGTGTTCTTTGATGCAGTGAAATTGGCCATCTCTGTCTCATAATGATGTGGCAATGCTTTACAAATCCCTTAATCACACACAGACATTACAAACAATATTAACACACCTGTTGGCATATTCACTCTCTCCCTTGCTGTGTCACTCTCTCATGCATACAAATGACAAGGTTGGTTCAAGGTTTCTTCATGACTGTTAAGGCCACTTGCAGTTCTGCCTTTTAGAGAGCAGAGGTTGTCCTCCCTAGAGCTGGGTAGATTACTTGTAGTCCTTTACTGATTCCAAAAAAACTTGTAGATACTACTGTAATTTATTACATTACATTTTTTAGGTAATATAATCAGACTAGTTTTTAATTTCATTTTTAGGTTAGTTTTGATCTAACACGTTTATCACATTGATTAGGATTAAGATAGGATAATCTTACCGTATTGATATAAAAATATAAAGAGAAAGAAAATATATTCCATTCATTGTTATTAACAACATGAAATGCATTAAACATTACATTACATTAAGGTTTCCCTTTAGGTTTGTGAATTTAATAAAAACCTAACAATTAATTAATTCATAAAAATGTATAAGTAAAATAAGCAATTTTAAAATAACAGCAATCAAAATAAAGCACTAAATAATCAGTAAGAAATAATGTAATCCTCTGCATTTTAATGTGTTTGAAAAACAAAAGCCTTCCAAAGAAATAGTATTTAGTATTTATTAGTATTTAGTATATTTAGTTACCACTTGTATTTATTTAAAATATAAGATTAATATATAATGAATATATACAAAATGTATTTCTAATGTATTGCCCATATATTTTTATAGATTAAATAATTAATTTCAAATGCATTGTAATTATGTTAACATTCCCTTTATATGATCTATACTTAACTACATGTTTATAGTTCCTATAAATAGTACAATCAAGTACACTGTTACTATATCATTAGAAGCACGTTTTCCCACATTAAAATATAGCATTTCAAGTACTTTATGCTAAAAGTATACTTACTGTTACATTGTGAATTTTGGTACACATCTAAACACATATGAATGAATAATCCAATCATGTACTATTATTGCATTTATAGTAGCCTAAGCACAGTAACCTATAGGGTTTTACTTACATTTATGCATTTAGCAGACGCTTTTATCCAAAGCGACTTACAGTGCATTCAGGCTGTACATTTTTTTTTTTTTTATCAGTATGTGTGTTCCCTGGGAATTGAACCCACGACCTTTTGCGCTGCTAACGCAATGCTCTACCAAATAGAACTTGTATCTTTGTAACTTTGTATATGTGAATATGTATAGAACTAGTATATGTAAAAATCCACTAAAATTTTATGCTAAGCGATCGTAGCACACTTTTAAGCAATGCAATTATAAAACACTTCTGGTACTTTATCTGACTGCACTTAAAATCAATTTAAGTGTTGGTGCTAATTAGTGTGTTTATATGAAGTGTACTTAAGAAGCACAGTTGGGAAAATGTACTTATAACTATTACATTACTAATATATTTTAAATAAATAAATCAATTTAATTTAAACTTAGGAAAACCATATAAAAGTGTACTAACATTGAACTAATTTTTAAATCATTCAAAGTACACTTTTAAGAAATACACTAATAAAAGACCTCTGTACATTTTTGCGGTAGTATATTTTATTTCAATGCACTAAAAATCAATTTAAATATCAGTGGTATTTAGTATACTTTTGCAATTGCACTGAAGTACTACTGAAGTAGAACGTCTCGGTTACGTACGTAACCCTCGTTCCCTGATGGAGGGAACGGAGACGTTATGTCGTGACGACATAGGGGATTTACTTGGAAGCCCCAATCATCTCTGACTTTAAGAGAAAACGCCAATGAATATTGGCTAGTGAATTTTGCATACCTGAGCCACTCCCTGCCCTCACGGGTATAAATAGGCGGCAGGTGCATCCACTCATTAGGTTTTATGCTGAGGAGCCGAGAACGAGTCCCTGGCAACCCTGGAACTACGAGTTATGTCGTGACGACATAGGGGTCCTATGGAAAGTGCCACAACCTGAACCCCGTCACAACCTTGTGGCATGCAGATGCTGACAAGCGAGCGCGTGACAGACAAATGCCATGCAAAGGTCGCAACCTTCCCATCGCCCCAGCACAAATTCGCTAACCTTGGTGCCCGCAGGGACCACTGAGTACATCTCTGCTGGAGATAGCCAAGCCGCTGTTCCTTTTCCCACAGAAATCAGAAGGGATTTCGACCTTCAATGAAAGATAGCTTCAAGTCTTTCCTATTTGTTGTTACAGCTTGGCAGTAACGACGGGGAAGCGAGCCTTCCGGAGAAGGGCGCTACGGAAGCCACATCCTGCCCGAAGGGAGGTAACATGTGGAGACACTGATATGGACTGACCCAGGTCTGGGGCAGTACTACATACGACTGGACCCTGGGGCAGATCCTACCTAGGGTAGGGAGGAGAGCTGCCAGCAGGGCCTGACAGAGGCTCTGTCAAGGGAAGACACGGGTTTACCGTGAGGGAAACCTTACCGTGGAAGAATACACATATGGGATTACCCGAAGGGAATCAAGCCATACGGACACCTAGCCCAGTACAGGGGCTGACCGGAGACCCGGGCGAGCTAACACCAGTACTGGGCCTGGCGTCAGACTGCTCCGCCCAGTCTGACTGCCAGGGGTGCTGGAGGAACTCCACCAGGGTTCGCCGTCCGGGGAACTGAACTGGTGGAGGAAAAAGGCGCTCGTATCCCCGGGTGAGGGGGAAGCGTGACACCGGCCAGCTCTTCCCGCCACTTACCTGTTACCCAACACACGGGAAGAAACTGGCTCAACGCGGAGACTGTAGAATCTCGCGAAGGTGTTCGGTGTCGCCCAGCCCGCAGCTCTACAGATGTCTGCCAGAGAGGAGCCGTGCGCCAGCGCATAGGAGGAGGCAACGCTCCATGTGGAGTGAGCCCTCACCCCCAGGGGGCACGGCACGCCTTGAGACTGGTACACCAAGGCGATGGCATCCACTATCCAGTGGGCCAACCTCTGCTTGGAGACAGCCTTCCCTTTCTGCTGACCTCTGTGGCAAACAAAGAGCTGCTAAGAGCTTCTAAAGCTCCGGGTGCGGTCCACATATATGCGCAGTGCTCTTACGGGACACAGCAACGCCAAGGCTGGATCTGCCTCCTCCGAGGGCAGTGCTTGCAGGTTCACCACCTGATCGCGGAAGGGCGTGGTGGGAACCTTAGGCACGTATCCAGGCCGGGGTCTCAGGACAACGTGAGAGTAGGGCGGCCCGAACACAAGGCACTCTTTGCTCACCGAAAAAGCTTGGAGATCCCCGACCCTCTTGATGGAAGTGAGCGCGGTCAGGAGCGCTGTCTTAGCCGACAGAAATTTCAGCTCGACTGAGTCCAGTGGCTCAAAGGGACCCCTCTGAAGTCCAGCCAGGACGACAGAAACATCCCAGGAGGGCATCAGGGGTGACCTAGGAGGATTTAACCTTCTGGCACCCCTCAGGAACCTCACGATGAGTTCGTGCTTTCCCAGGGACCGGCCGTCCACTGCATCGTGATGGGCCGCAATAGCAGCCACATACACTTTCAAGGTGGAGGGTGACAGCCTACGCTCCAACCTTTCTTGCAGGAAAGAAAGCACTACTCCAATCGTGCACCTTCGGGGGTCTTCTTGACGAGAAGAACACCAGTTTGCGAACAGACTCCACTTTAGTGCATAGGCTTGCCTTGTTGAAGGAGCTCTAGCCTGAGTGATGGTCTCTACCACAGCCCGTGGTAGACCACTCAAGTCTGCCGCGTCCCGTCCAGGAGCCACACATGGAGGTTCCACAGATCTGGATGCGGGTGCCATATGGTGCCGAGCCCCTGAGAAAGGAGATCCTTCCTCAGAGGAATCGGCCAGGGAGGGGCTGTCGCGAGGAGTATGAGTTCGGGAAACCAGGTCCGGGTGGGCCAGTACGGCGCGACCAACAGGACCTGCTCCTCGTCCTCCCTGACCTTGCACAGTGTCTGTGCAAGCAGGCTCACTGGGGGAAACGCATACTTGCGTAGAGCCCGAGGCCAGCTGTGTGCCAGTGCGTCCGTGCCGAGGGGGCCCTCGGTCAGGGAAAAGTACAGCTGGCAGTGGGAGGACTCGCGGTAAGCAAATAAGTCTACCTGAGCTTCCCCGAATCGACTCCAGATCAGCCGGATCGTCTCGGGATGGAGTCGCCATTCTCCGGGGAACGTGAGCTGTCGTGAGAGCGCATCGGCTGCACGATTGAGCTCCCCCGGAATGTGGACAGCACGCAACGATTTGAGCTGCGTGTGACTCCAGAGGAGGAGATGGCGGGCGAGCTGTGACATGCGACATGATCGTAGACCTCCCAACCGGTTGATGTATGAGACAGCCGCAGTGTTGTCTGTACAGACCAACACGTGCTTGCCTAGAAGCAGTGGCCGGAACTGCCGCAAGGCAAGGTGCACTGCCAACAGCTCCAGGCAGTTGATGTGCCAAAGCAGTCGAGGCCCTGTCCAGAGCCCCGAGGCTGCCTGCCTGTTGCATGTAGCACCCCAACCCGTGCTGGAGGCATCTGTCGTGACAACAACATGCCGGGACACTTGTTCTAGGGGCACTCCGGCCCGTAGAAAGGCAAGGTCCGTCCAGGGGCTGAAGGAGCGGCGACACTCCTGTGTGATGTTCACACGAAGTGTACCACGGCGCCATGCCCATCTCGGGACTCGGGAGTGTAACCAGTGCTGAAGTGGTCTCATATGAAGCAATCCGAGCGGCGAGACTGCGGCTACGGATGCCATATGCCCCAGGAGCCTCTGAAAAGGGTTTCAGTGGTACCACCGTCCTGCCTCTGAAGGAACTCAGGCAGTTCAGCACGAACTGGGCACGCTCATTAGTGAGATGCGCCATCATACTCACCGAGTCTAACTCCACACCGAGAAAAGAGATTCTCTGCATGAGGGAGAGCTTGCTCTTTTCCCAGTTGACCTGAAGCCCCAGCTGGCTAAGTGCCGGAGCACTGGGTCCCTGTCATCACACAACTGTTCTCGCACGCGGGCCATGCTCGAGATAGTTGAGGATCCTGATGCCCACTTCCCATAGCGGGGCAAGGGCGCCCTCCGTGACCTTCGTAAAGACACGGGGGGACAGGGACAGCCAGAAGGGGAGAACACTGTACTTCTCTGCCTGACCCTCGAGCGCAAACCGTAGAAACGACCTGTGTCGAGGCCATATCGAGACATGAAAGTAAGCGTCCTTCAGGTCGACCGCTGCAAACCAATCCTGGGGCTAGGTGCATCCAGGATTGGCCAAAGGCCACCGCCTTTCTTGGGTACGATGAGGTAGGGGCTGTAAAACCCCTGCCTCATCTCGGCTGGAGGGATCGGCTCGATTGCATCCTTTGCCAGGAGGACAGCAATCCCCTCACGCAAGACAGGTGCGTCTCGGTCTGCCACCGAAGTCTCGAGAACGCCGCTGAACTTGGTAGGTTGCCTGGCGAACTGAATCGCATAGCCGAGTCGGATTGTGCGAATGAGCCAGCGGGACGGGTTGGGCAGCGCAAGCCACACCCCTAAACTCCGTGCGAGTGGCACCAAAGGAACAATCGACATACCCACGGTGGTGCAGCGGCGGGGAGTTGAGCTGGATAGCCCAAAAGGCATCGCGTTCTGACCGATCACAGCAGAACTCCCCGCATCCCCGGAGGGACTGGCCAGGGATGAAAAGGAAATTGCTCTTTCTTTGACAATGTGGGTACCGAAACAGAAGATTCCCCACCCGGCCCTCCTCCGGGGGAAGGAGCGGCACTGTCCTCGCCATCTCCCAAGAAAGAGCAGCTTCCCACATCTCCGGGTTGCCTGTGTCAGGGCCCCTTTTCGCCTTCCTTGACGATTTAGGGGCCGGCTGGGACACAGGGGGTGCTGTGCTCCTGCAAGAGGCTCAACGCGCCGGCCTAGGTGTTACCTCAGCACGGGGCGGAGCGGCTCTGGGGGACACAGGAGGGTGCCCACGGCGACAAGCAGACCGGAGCTTGGCCTGCGGCGGAGCGGTGGCAGATGATGCATCATGCCGGGGCAAGATGTGTTGGATGGCCTCGGTCTGCCTCTGTACTACCGAGAACTGCTGGGCACAGTCCTCGACAGTGTCGCTGAACAGTCCAGCCTGGGAGACAGGAGTGTCGAGAAAGCACACTTTGTCGACATCGCTCGTCTCAGCAGGGCTGAACCACAGATGGCGCTCTTGGACCACAAGTGTGAACATCGCCTTCCCGAGGGACTGCACTGTGACTTCCGTTGCCTGTAGGGCACGGTCAGTCGCCGAGCACAGTTCCTGCTTCAACCTCGGGTTGGTACTACCCTTGTGCATTTTAATGCCTTGGCTTGGTGTACTCACAGGATAGCCATGGCATGCCGAGCAGAGGCAGCTTGGCCCGCAGCGCTGTAAGCTTTGGCCGCGAGAGCGGTCGTCAGCTTACAGGCTTTGGACGGGAGACGAGGACGATTCCGCCAAGTGGCGGCGTTTTGCAGGCACAGGTGCACCGCAACCGCACTCTCCACCTGGGGATTGTCAACGTACCCCCTAGCCGCCCCGCCATCGAGGGTAGCGAGGATGGGGGAGACAAACGAGCCGCTTCTGGCCATAAAAAGGGGCCGTCCACAACTTCATCAGCTCCTCGTGCACTTCTGGGAAGAAAGGGACTAGGGCAGGGCGTGGTCACGAGCCATGGCCCGTGCCGAAGAGCCAATCATCTCACCGCAAGGACTCGGGACTGAGAGGTGTGCACGCCTCCAGCCCGATGCTCGCAGCGGCCCGGGAAAGCACGGCCATCAACTCTGGGTCTTATTCGGCGGCGGTCGCAACACCCGAGGAGGGCAGCCCCGCCGAATCTTCATCCTCAGAGGATGATTGCCCATCCCCCGATGCTGCTATCGACATCTGATCCTCTATCGGCGCGCCGAATGAAACGCTGAGCGCGCTGTAAGACGGCACAGCAGAATCATCGGGGAGCCGCACAGAACAGCTGCTGCGGGAGGAGTGAAAGGTCCGTGGGGACTGTCCCGGCGGAAAGGCTCTCACTGTAACCCTCAGATCACCCAGAGCACTAGCCGATGGTTCTCTGCTCGTAGCAGAGAAGCCAGCGCGGGTAGTGACAGAGGGAGCCTCTCCCCTCCCCGTGAGGAGAGAGAGGCGCGATCGCAGCGCTGTCATGGTTACACGCTCAAAACGAGTGCATAAACCATCCACGATCGCAGCTTCAGCATGCTGGATGCCCAGACACTGAAGACAACGATCGTGGCTGTCGACGGAGGATAGGAAACGACCGCAACCAAGAGGACACGGCCGGAACGGCGTCTTTAAAAAGACGCAAACCGACCGTGATTTGCTCTTTTAGGAAATCTGTTCTTTTAGTTGAACTGCCCAGGGAAATTGATGCAGACAGGGACACCGCTGTTCGCACCGTAACGCCAACCAGAGCAGCTTCCAGACAGATGATGAAAGGCTTTGTGGAGATCAACACGTTCATCCACTCGGCTCCGAAGCAAAAATCTAATGAGTGGATGCACCTGCCGCCTATTTATACCTGTGAGGGCAGGGAGTGGCTCAGGTATGCAAAATCCAAAAAAAGACAACTGTAGTCTGATTAGTCTGTATTTTAAAATGTAATATAATCGAATTACAAGTACTTAATTTTTGAAATCTGATTACATAATCCAGATTACATGTAATCAGTTACTACCCAGCTCTGGTCCTCCCACCCAGACTATCAGCCAAACCAGAACCTAAAATAAAAAGCAACACTGTATAATAGTGTTTATTACCATACCTTGAAAGAAGATATTTTGACATGTTTTATATATCAGACACCTCTGCAGAATGTAAATCTGCGCAAGGAGCCCTGCTAAGACATCCAGACAGAATTTCTATTCTCATACTCCATGAAATAAAGTGAATGGAGAAAAGGCAAGTGAGAACTTGAGATTGGCACTTTCACACGAATGCGTTCAGTAGCTGAAGTGTACCCGTCACCCATTAACTCAAAATCTCACGTGCTCCTCTGGTGAGATGGGCCATAAAGCACAGTGAGAGGCGGCCACCTGCTCTAGACTCTCCTCCACTGAATGGAGACGATATGGAAAAGATAATCGAGGACAACCTATTTTCCTATTATCCACCGTAAGAGTGGATGCAGCCATTTGTAACTTCAGTGTGCAAGGCGTTCAGTGTCATCTAGTTATTCTAGCTGTACAAAAACAGTCAGTTATGATGCTTGATATTGCAAACTGCTATCTGTTTTCATTTCAGTTTAGTTTATGATCATAGTCATGAACACACTGGTTTGCAATGCACATAGTTTTACCATTTATTGCACTGTGTTATTCTTCTAGTTATTTAGCGGCTAATGAAGTGGAAGTCTTGTATATTTCAAAGAAAATATATTAACTCCACAATGCAAAATAAGGTGGATAGACATGTGTTTTGTTTGGTGCAATATTGCCACAGCCATATCACTCTGCAGCCCAAGACCGGTTGCCCACTGAAGCTAAGCAGGGTTGAGCTAGTCAGTACCTGGATGGGAGACCTCCTGGGAAACCTAGGTTGCTGTTGGAAGAGGTGTTAGTAAGGCCAGCAGGGGGTGTTTATTACTTTTAATTTCACACACAAAATGTCCCTGATACCTGATAGATAGCACTGAAACAGGTGTCCTGAGAAATCCCATCTGTGTGTGCGACAGTTCTGACACTTCAGCATAGGACGCCTCCATTTTCACCACATCTCAGAGGAACATTTTATTGCTCAGAAAGTGTTATTTTATAGTTCAGGAGATCCCCATATTGTCACAATTTCTTCTGAAATTCTAGCCCACTATTAGGTTAAACATCTGGATATGATTATTGTGGTCAGAAACAAATTGACCCTAATTTGATTCAATAAAAAGAAAATAAAGACATGAAAACATATGATTTTTAAACTTATATTTATAACGTGTTATTGTGACATAAACAAGAACACATTTACTAGTTAGGTTGTTCCCAAACTACAACATGATGAATGCTAGGCATCTAAGAATGTTTAGACCATGTTTATTATTAATACTCTGTTCACAAATAGATTTTAATAACATTGCTAAACTATAATAATTAGTTTCTCAGATGTAAAATATCCTTTTTTATAGTACAAAGCATGTGTGAGTCTATGGCTACAGAATCATATCATAAGCTACTATAAAATCATACATACTAGGTTCTATGACAACAAAATCATAGTTGAGTTTTTCCCAAACTATAATTCCTGACTACAATGTTTGAAATCGAGTAAAACATTTTGAATATGAAAGGCAATTCATTGTATTTAAATTGATTATGGCGCGATGATGTTTTCATGCTCTATATAAAACAATAAAAGTAATATGAGTGTACACTGTAACATGATCAATGCTACGAGTCTAAGTATGTTTAGAACATGTTTATTATTAATAGCCTACTCTGTTCAGAAATAGATTTTAATAACATGCTAAACAATAATAATTACTTTCTCAGATATAAAATGTCTTTTTTTTTAATGATAATACAAAGCATGCGTGAGTCTATGGCTACAAAACCTACAGATTCTCCTGATATTAACATGCTCACAAATGTTTTTTTGTTGTTGTTGTTGTTGTTTTTTTTTTTTTTGGTTGTTTGAATTTTAGTGAATCAGGTACCTGAACCACAGATGAATCCTGATGACTTTCTTCAAACTGTTTTCCTCTGAGAGCGCTGTACCAACATCAGATGTTCAACTACACTGATATTCTATGGTAAAACAAGCTTCTTGACTACTGATTATGTTTTTTTCTTCTTGAATCCATGGAAAGAAGCAGAAACACTTAAATAACACACGTAAATATCAGGTATGATTTACTTGTTTCACTTGTTGGACAGAATCTGTTGCAGGAATGACTCAAAGTCTGTTCACATCTCTGTGGTCAGTGTGCACAATGTGTCTTTGACCTTCATTATGTATGTTTTGATTATACTGTGTTGTAAATAAAATACAAATAATTTAAACAACCCATTTTTTCAGTCTCCTCACATTCTGTCTGACCTGCCTCAAAGTCACAGTCACACTGATGGGCCATTAGGGGCCATTAGGGGAGGGCCCTTTGTCTCTCAGGGGAGAATCACTTAATATTCAGGGCCATTGCCACTCCCTCGCATATTGGCTTTCAATCACAAAACATGTCTTTAAAAAATTAAATCAATATATTGTTTTCTGTGAATGAGTAAGCAGAATGATTTTCACATAATTTTGAAGTAAATATTCTAGCCTACAAGACTAATTACTCAAAAGTCTTATTCAGAACTATTTAGTGTGGGTTTTATGGCCTTATTTCAGCTACATTTTTTCCCCCAAAACTTACTAACCACGCATAATATTTTTTTTTCTAAAAAATGCAAACATGTACATCCATCAGGGTCACATATTATTGTAGCACAGTTTGTGCTGAATACAAACAAATTACATGTTGGTCAATAGTATGTTTTAAGTAGTTGAAATAAGCACAAATATCAGGGCATGTCAAAACATCTCAAGGGCTCCAAAATCACCTCAGACCCCAGGGGGGGTCGGCCGTCTCGCCGGCGAGACAGGCTCATTTTTTTTCTTATCAGTGTGAAAGACACTAAAAATACTCCGTCAATTTTTGTCATACAGATAAGTGTTATACATCAATTGAAACTTTGAAGTATCTATTTTTTTTTCGGGTACACTCACAATAAAAACAAAATGTTGTGGTTTTGGAAAATAAAGAAAACAAACAGGGTGCACTCTCTGTCTTCGCCGTCTCCGCAAGCTGCTTTTAGAAACGCGTCACTAAAATGAACTGTAACTGCGAAATCTCAACACGGAGACATGGGAGTTATATCTATAGAAAGCTTGAAGTGTCTACTTTTAAATGAAGTAAGTCTTATCGAAAACAAATATTCTGTGATAAAGTAATCCGTATGAAACCAACACGGTGTTCAGTCTTTCCCGTCTAACTCATTATCTTTAATGCAATCCCACCCCCTCGCGGCTCGCGCCGTTCATATGTAAATATCCACGTGAGACACGTGCGCATGGAAACGCCCAACATAAACAAAGCGCGAGGAGATCATTCATCGCGGCTACTGTTCATTTCTGCAAGAAGACGCGCTGAGTAAAGGCTGGATTTCCCTCAAAAGAAGAACAAGATTTCATCGAGTAGAGAAGATCAATCCGATGAGTAAGTAATGTTTCTTTTTTGCATTAGATAACGATTCAAAGGCGGCACTTTGGCTTAGTAGGTAGCACTGTCACCTCACAGCAAGAAAGTCCATGTTCTGTGTTGCTGTGTGCTTTGTTTTCCCCCATGTGCAATTTAGGTGAAATGGAGGCACTAAATTGTCTCTAGGTACAAATGTGTGTGTGCCCTGTGATGGACTGGCCATCCAGCCTGGGGCCTGAGATGCTGGGATAGACTCCAGACCCCTGTGTCCATTCAGAGGATGAGCAGTTTGGAGAATGGATGGATGCAACAATTAAAACAAATTGAAGAAGAGCATTTTCTGTTTGCTTTCATGATTCTTCAACGGTACAGCATGGTATTTGCTATTAAAGAACATTGGTACGATTCCCAGCAAACTGACCCACAACATAATATAAGTGCTAGACTAGAAACGTGATATCACTGCTCTGAGAAGCAGAAGATTTTCTTATAATGCACAGATTTAAGTAAAGCACTGGTGGCAGGTGACATCTTACCTTATTAAATTACCTTATACCTTACCTTATTAATTCTCCACAGTATCAGTTTATGTCTGCATTAGTATAAAAAGATGCTTGAATGAATTAAGTGCTAAAATGCATTTGAAATACCATCACTTTGATTTTAGCCCATATGTAGATTATTGGACAATGTTGCATCTATTATACAAATAAATGAACTGCACTGCAGCGTCCCACATCATTAGACACTTATCATTTTATCTTCTACCTAGGCAAATTATAACACTAGTGAACTGGAAGCATATATAAATATTTCAAGGTGCAGAGCTTCACAGCTGCACTCATTTTTCCATGTGGACTTTTTCTCACCTCTCACAGCAGCAAGAACGTGTTTGTCCTTCAGTACAGTTTCGAAAACACGGTTTATTAAAGTTCACACTGACCGTAGAGCATCTGTTTCTTGAGTCGCTGTGCTTGTTTTTCATTACGGTGAATTTCATCTCCACGTAGCCTGAGATCATGCTGTATGTTGGGAAGATCTGCTGCTTGAAGCACTTTCATCCATTCAGGCAGGAGTAGATGCCCTTCTTTCATCTTCCATCATCCATACCACGCTGTCACCGGCATCCGTGTAATGCTGGACCAGTCAGTGTCAGGGCTCTTGCACAACTCACTGTCACATCGGTAGTTTTATGCAAAACTGATCCAAGAGCAATAAATACTAAAGCATCCTGTTTACTTGAAAGACAATGTAATGAAATATTCACATTATTTACACTACTGTACAAATGTTTAGGGTATACTCATTAAGAATTTATTTGATAAAAACATGGTCACACTTTACTTTAAGGTCCAATTCTTGCTATTAACAAACCATTAACTACCACTTTTGCCTCAATAAACTCCTAATTTGCTGCTTATTAATAGTTAGTAAGGCAGTTGTTAAGTTTAGGTATTGGTTAGAATTAGGGATGTAGAATATGCTCATGCAGAATATGTGCTTTATAAGTACTAATAAACAGCAAGGCACGCTAATAAGCAACTAGTTAATAGTGAGAATTGGTCTTTTGGAGAAAAGGCATATTGTAAAATATTATTACAATTAAAAATAACAGTTTCTATGTGAATCTCTTAAAATGTCATTTATTGCTGTGATCAAAGCTGGATTTTCAGAATCATTATTCTGCATCAGAAACATTTTAACAGCTTAATATATCTGTGGAAACTGTGATACATGTTTCTCAGGATTCTTTGATGAATAGAAAGTTCAAAAGGTCAGCATTTATTTGAAATAAATCTTTTGTAACATAAAAAAATTAATGTCTTTACTTTGATCAAATGTCTACTTTGATTAATTTAAATCATCACAGCTGAATTAAAGCATTACTTTCTTAAAAAAACAAAACACCCCAGACATTTTTTTATCAGTAGTGTATTTTGCTTGTAAAACAATTAATTTAGTCAAAAATACTACAGTATTTCTAAATGTCAAAGGAGTAAGATACTTTTTACAGGCAGGTACTGTAATTCGGACATCTACCAACAGGTGCTAGGCTGGACTGTGCTAATTAGCGAAACACCCTCATGTATTCAACCCTAAAGTCAAGAGTTTCCACACTTGGGTTGGTTTACATCTATTTGGAGGTTAGCAAAATGGCTATCCTTAAAAAGATATTCAAACACAATCAATACAGATGTTTATTATACAAGACACATCAACAACAACAGCAAACCTAAAGATAGTTTAGTGATATGAAGTTCCAAATGTAGGTTCGGGAGGAGCCTAATCATTCAGTCCTGTCAATCATTACAAGCAGCATTATATAATCAGCAGTCACTGTGACATCCCATCTTCCGGCATTCCCCCCCCCATCCGCTTTCCAGCCATTCTCATCTACTGCCTCACCAAGACTCAAATGAGCAATGTACATTATGCATGCTGTAAAAGTAACATGCATTACTTTTACAGCATGCACAATGTGCATAATATGCAGATTTTCTATATTTATGGAATGGCTGTGTATCCCAGGATGGAATGCTAAATCCCACAATGCAATGGGCTCAATTCTACCTTTCATTTTTCTGTATAAAACATGAAAGCAGTATTGGATGACTAATCTCTTTGGCTAATTATTTGACTGCCAAAAAGATTGTTTGGTAACACTTTAGTATAGGGATCAATTCTCAGTATTAACTAGTTGCTTATTAGAATGCCTATTATCAACATATTGGTTTATTAATACTTATAAAGCACATATTCTCCATGAGCATATTCTACTTTACTAATCCAGACCAATACATAAACTTAACAACTACCTAACTAACTATTAATAAGCAGAAAATTAGGAGTTTACTGAGGCAAAAGTCGTACTTAATGTTTTTTTTTTTTTTTTTTAATGGCGAGAATTGGACCTTTAAATAAAGTGTGAACACATTTTTTCCCCATAAATTTGTAATAATGCAAAATACTGTTTCTTTTTTAACTTTACAGGACATAAAAAATAGATGATAACAGTCCAAATAATAGCAGTGAATGGTAATCTTCTCTTAAAGGCAGGACATTTTTTTAAATAGTCTCCTTTTGTTTTAGAAAAAGACTAGGGTGAGTAAATAAAGATTAAATTTAAATTTTTAGGTGAACATCCCTTTAAGCTCCCCTGAAAATCGCTGTGTATATGATCTGTGCCCATGCAGTTTTAATCATACTATATTATCGAAGAGCAAATGAGTTGGCAGTTGGCCAACATTCTGTTTAATATTTTTCAACGCTTGCATTAAATTTAAATTGTTCCCACTCACATTTCTGAAAAAAAACTAAATAAAATAAGATAAACGTCACACTGCAAACTCCTCTTTGAGATGCTTGCCTGCGAGCACAGGTTCACCTTCTTCTTGTTCTGCTGGTGTGTGAAGTCACTGACTGCAGATATTTGTTTTTCAGTTGTTGTGGTGTGGGAGTTTGCTGTAAGTCTTGGAAAGTTGCAACCTCAGGCTACTGAACATCTATTTGCACTCACACATGTGAATGAAATAAGCACACACCAACATGATTTTGGTATTCCTTGCTCGTCTTGAGATCCAAATTTGCTGAACCTCTTATTGAACCACTTTATTTCTTAGTAGTTTTTTGTATTCTCAAATTATTTTGTGAAATATAATTAGAATTCATTGATGCCTTCTGAATATTTGATTTAATTTGATGAGAAAAAAAGTTTTGCATTATCACTGACACAGTCTGTATGTAGCATTTTATATCGTTTTTCATTTTTCAATACCAAGATTTGTCACGTGACTAAAGGTCAAGTTTTAGCCAGAAGGGCTTCTCCATGTAAGCCAGTGCTGATTATGCTTTCTCAAATCTATTGTTATTTGCTATTGTTGCTGTCACTTTCATTAAATGACTGAAATTAATTATTGTCAAGATTTTAGAAAGGCTGTATATCCTACAACAGCAACCTAAACCGATGTCTAAAAAGATATTTGGCTACTGGGTAATAATAATGCTAACACTTTATTTTACTTCATTACATGTACTTCCTATAGTAATAACAGTAAATTATGCAGAATTTTAAGCAACTACTAACTTTAAACCAAACCTTAACCTTATAGTAAGTACATGTAGTTAATTAATATTACTTATATAACAAGGACACATTTTTAACACATTTTCCCTTTGAATAACTTTAATGAATAAGACTAGAGACATTTATTAATAGGGCCAGTTTCATGAATGTCTATGCTCTGCATTATTCAGTATCACTCAAATGCTATATGAAGCTCGTCTTCTTCTGTTCTCATCTCTCTGTATGTCTCTCAATCAACTGTATGAGTGTTCTGAGGCATCATAAACCCATAAGAAGTGCAATATGATTTGCAATCAAGGTCTAATCACTTCAGCATGCAGATGAGCTCAGCACAGCCTCATAGTGTCACATTTCAGGGACTTTTGCCTTCATTTGTCTTATGAGGAAACAATTCCAGATGAGAGGAGGACATGAATGTCAGGTGTGACTCACTCCTCAGGAGACGGCGATAATGTCATCTCTTCTCAGACATATGGATCTGCTCTTTGCACACCAGGTTTCAATATGGTAAACACCAGATGAGAAATGTGAGAGCAATAAAGAACACCATTAACTTCAGCTGTGACACTGCCGAAATGTTCACGCATCCTTATAAATGACAAAAATGACAATTTAGGCCTATCTCAAAATGGAATTTAGACAATTTTTTTCCAAAAAAAAAACAAAAAACAATGAGCCAAAAGATCCCGGAAAACTTAAATACACCTGGCATTTTTTAATAAACAAAACCTGAGAAAAAGAGTTGAGGCGACATTTTCAAATAAGCATAATGACATACAATACACCCTCACCTAACAAACACCATATGACGCAAACTGCCTATTAGTACTTAGATGAGTCCAGATCTGGTGAAACTCCACAGGACTTCAGTGTTTCAGGGTTAGGTCTAAATCTAGACAGTCTAGCATACTTTACTGTTCTGTTTAGCAAAAAACAAACAATGCAGAGAGGAGAAGCAACCGTAACAAATACAAAACATAAAAAAGAAAACAATGCAATTCATTTTTTATTTTTATTCTTTTAAATAAGAACGTGCCTCAGCACTCAATGTTCAAACAAGCTCTCTCAGCAGTGTCTTTAAATAGATCATCCACAACTTCAAGAAGAGAAGCCAAAGTGAGGCCAAAAAGCAAAATGTTCTCCAGAAGTCTCTTCTCTTGTGGTGTGCACCAGCAGAGCTGCTGAACATTTTGGGAATAAAAAAAAAAAAAAAAAAATCAAACTGCTTGGATTCTGCTCTGGTAGCACTGCGCTACTGTGGGATGGTGTGGTTCGCTCTCTTTGGTGGAGGCGGTGGCATGAGCTCAGAGTCGGCCGAGTGTTTGCGGGACTGTACCTGGGCGCACCGGTCCAAAAACTCAAAGAGAATTTCCTTTGTGACGGGATGCTGGATACTGTTGCACACAGCTGTCAAGAAACACGAGACAAAGTGAGAACAACTAATAGATGCTGGATTATCAGCAGAGTTGGGCTGCAAGCTCAGAAAATCTTAGTAGGTGAAGTTGTCAACTTGTTTATAGCTAGCTATTTGAATAATAACATCCAGATTAATGGTGTGAACATTTTAAAGCAGGGGTGAGCAAATCTGGCCATTGAGGGTACATTTACACCAAAACGATTTTACTAAAAATGCATTTTTTAAGTTTTGTGTACAGACGACAATGTTGTCAAAATGATCTCCATTCACATGGATCTACAAAAACGACTAAAAATGCTGTATTATTCATGTCAGACCAGTAGTTGGCAATGCCATTTTGTAAAGAAACACTAGGCATATATGCATTCCTACAGACTGAACATGTAATATGCATGAAAATGACGTCACCATTTCCACAAATTTGCATTTTTGTAGATTTGTAGATGATAACCGTTTCATTTTCAAAAACGTGCACTTTGAAACCTGTTTTCAAATATTTGCGTTTTCTGGCCCCCAAAACACAGATGTCATGTAAATAAACCTCCAAAACACATTTTGGGATTTTGTAGACAAATTTTTTTTTTAGTTGAAAATGGTGTTGTGTAAACTCCCTCTAAAATCAACTTTCCTCTTAAATTTTATCTCCAACCTTAACAAAAACACACAAAGTCTTCAGGACTACTAGAATGTTCCAGGCAGGTAAGTTTGATCAGGGTTGGGTCTCAAGGGCCAGTGTTGCCCAGCCCTGTTTAAAGTTATCTCTGTTATACAGAATGTTATGTACAAAGAAAAAACATGCAAAAATGCTTTTAGCCTTAGGAGTATGGTTTTCATCTAGTCAGCTAAACAGAATCTAATACCGACCCTGGCTTTAGTATAACACATGTGAATACTTACCCATGGCTGTGTCATATGAGTTGGGGAAGCTCTTGTCCATCCTCTGTCGCATGAACACCCAGGTGTTATTGACGAACGTGCACTCAATTATTTTATTATCATACTGCTTCAAGTCCTTTGTTATCTAGAGTGGAAAAGAATAATGGGTATCAAGCAATAGCATGAATTTGAAGAGAGTAATTACAGTTGCATCGTTCAAGCCAAACAGCGTTCTTGTAAACACATACAAACCACTTTTTTTCTTTTTTTTCCTTTTTTTTGCATTAGCATTGTTGTTGTTTTTTTTTTGTAATTTTATTCATAGTGAAAATAGAGCAATGAAGAAAACAGATAACTATATCAGGATAAGCTGATTAAGATCACATTGCCTGAAAAACACATTAATTAAATTAAAATTAAAAACACACGTGTGCAGGTTTGGACACTCCTGAATTAACAGAAGAGTCCATTCCTTCTTGTATCCATTACAAAAGCTTTGCAAATTTCGAGTTAATGTTCTGTAAAATAGGTGTTTAATTTCAGCAGTTTTGTGTATGCCTCATTTGTCATCGTTAAATTGTATTACGTATAGTATAAGTTTGTTTGTTGACCACTGCAGGAAACGATTCAGTATCAGGACATGAAATGGGCCGGATACGAACCAAAATCTCTCTGTTAAATGTGCCTGGAGTTTGTGTGCTAACCACTAGTCCGTGGTTCAGACAAATTGTTGCTACTTTTTGTAGGTTGTAAAGTAGCTGCCAGTGCGTAATGTGTAATTACAGCCACAACACAGATGTCTCAATACATGACAGTTTCACAAAGGCCTTAAGAAAACAGGAGCGTGTTTGGCCCAAGTAAGCGAGAGAAAGAAATATCTCAAAGATAAAGAGACTGGATCCTCGCTAAACCATGGCAGGTTGGTGTGTGGGGGAGGAAGTGAGCTGGCAGTAAAGCCGCCCCCTTCTGGGCCTATTGGCATGATGGGATGAGTAAATACCCTCACCATCCAACAGTGAAGGGCATCTGTGAGCACAGAGGGGAAGCTGAACATTTCAGGACTGACATACACACACGACAATATTCCAAGGATTAATTAACCTTTGGTGGTTTTTCTTTGCAAAAAAACCTTTCCTTGCAAAAATAAACCAGAGCGTCTACATGCATGCAGCCTGGCTGTAGCTGAGAGAATTGAAACACCGACTCCGGCAGATTAGAACACAGCCAAATATAATAGAGGCGGCAGGCCAAAGATTCTGCGCACACGCTTTTCACACCCCACACAACCACATACGCACGACCGTGGCAGAGATCCAGGGATGTTGTTCGGCTTTCGTCTGGCACGGTACATGATGCTCCTGTTAGTTTTGGATCGGACCATCGTGACACTCCGGTCACCCTCTTGAAGTCCTGGCAGCCATTTACAAACACCACATGGTGCCTAAAGCAGCCAAATCCACTCCATTACAGCTAAAGCCTGCCAAACACCTTCTTAGTTTGTAATGATAATATGGCAGTCAACAATAAAAAAAAAAGTAAATCAATTTAATGAAAGTAAGAGTCAGGGGCATAGCAGCCCCTCCAAAAACATTCTGGCAAATAATCATCGCATTTTAAAAAGTGCAAACAGACACAAAATGTTAAGCAACAACCCTACTATGGCTGCTGCCTATTTACCAACATCCGCCTGTCAGCAAATCAGGTGTGACTATCATGTGATTAATACTCATGAGTCAAGCATTTTCAGATGATTCATATACCCCAACCACAAATTGCAACAGGAACCTTGAAAAATTATCTCTCTCTATTACAGGTTGATAAGTGACGTCGTCAAGTTTTGAGTCCCATTCAGATGAAAGCGCTCTGTCTTGGTGAAGTGGAATGATTTGGGAAGCTCTATATCAGACTTGACTCATGAACAAAAGTCTCTATGTATAACGTAGAAATGGTTATTTTCTTGAAATTCTGTTCCACAATTTGGATAAGGAGTCTTTTGTGCATTTATTTTTCTTGCGTGATTCAGTGGCGAGGCCAGAAATCCCCAAGAGGGTGGACCTTGGTGAAACAGAGTGGACCTCTATATTGTGCCCCTCTCAAATTTCATTATTAACTTCAAATCATGAATATTTCTTTAGCATTTATAAATATTTTCTTGTATTATACAGCACAATGTATAGCTGCACAACTGACTGTACAACAAGAACAGCAGAAATAATTTGTGAATTAATGTAATAAGTGCAGTACTGGCGTTAGGACTGTTCCACACATGCATCGTGGCACGAATAAGTCATGCCAACTGCTTTACAGTGTTTTACTGTTAACTCCATTATTTCCACTGGTGTTGTGTTTGTTGCCCCTTTCAATATTGTTAAACAAAAAATAATGTTCACACATTGAAAATCATACCAACAAAAATGTTTATTTTTCCAAGAAACAGTGCAACCAGTCAGGTCTTGATAAGGCACCTGACAAGTCAAAACGTTATGCAGTTTCTTGGAAATCAATGTTTTTGGAGTTTTAATTTTCTGTCATTATTTATCTTTTTTTGACCTGCACCTGAACCCAATTTTGAAACTCTTTGGATGTGCACATCTTTTTGTATCCCTTTCAGTTATGTGTCATGTGGTGTTGACTGCATCTCTGTCCTTAAATATTGATTGCTAAATGTCAGTCATAGAGTGTGTTTGATTTTAAGGATTCCACACGCTAACTTAACACATCTTGGTCTGTTTTATTCCTCATCATTCGTTCTGCAGAGACTCTTTACCCAGAGCTCATAAGGATAAATATTCCATGAATGAAGAACAGAATGAACCCACAACTTTCCCACTGAGATGTCAATTTATCGTACCTTACATATGAGACAAGACCACTCACTGTGGAACAATTATCTGTCTAGAGCAACGGACAACCTAGCAAGCCACAACTAATCGAAACAGTGGTCATGTTTACATGCATGAAATTAAAATTTTATCAAATAAAATCACATGCATGTACATAATGTGAGCTATGATTATTCAGCAATTGTGTTTCATTTCCATCCATTAGTACATTCCTGCATCTTGATTGATTGAGTGGAGCAGTGGCTCGCCACCCTAATGTGGCCTTTTTATTGCCTACAGTCCACTGCAGCACTTCAGCACAATGACTACAATTGCTGTCCTCGTCTATAAAAACCTCCTGGTCTGTCTGTGGAAACTGCACCACATATTTATTTGCTAAATAAACAAAATCATTTAATAAACGCTGCTAAAATGAAGGGAGAGTAATAGTCAGCAGCATATCATATATAGTTTCCAGTGAAAGAAAACAATTACCAGTTACCATAGTTACCCATTAATTTACTACTGAGTGTGCATTTCAGAAAACTAGCTTAAACGTTGTTTAGTGGGTTTCTTGCCAACTAAAGAAAAAAACTATTTCCAAAAGAGAAATCAGACTTGGATTCATGACAAAATAGATTTGTGAACACAGACAGCAACTCCCAACTGCATATCAGCCTGACAAAATAGTGCTCTTTATGTGAAGTGTATGGGAGACTTAACGCACAATTGATTTCAATAGGGTTTGCATTAACATGCTGCTAAGATAATAATGCTGTATTTAAAAAAAAAAAAAAAAAGGCAAAATTTGGGTAAAATATTCCACAATATTTCTGCACTAATGTATTTAATCAATGTTTCTCTCACTCCATCTTATATCTCTTTGTTAATTTATTTATTATTATCTTATATCTCTTTGTTAATTTATTTATTATTATTTTATTCAGGGACAATATACATTAATAATAAATAATGAATGTAAAATGTGCCAGATTTAGCCAGGATAATTAAACAAGGTAATCTGTAGTTGATGTAAAAAGTAAAAAGATTTCAATATAGAAATACTAAATTATTACACTTAAATCCCTATAAATATTCATAATTTTGCTTTGACAACCAAATGTTTTCATTTCTAGAGAAACCACAAGGTTTTTTTTTTTTTTTTTTTTTTTTTAGTTCTGTCAGGATCTATATCAGTCATTTTCTGTTTTCGTCTTAAGGCAAATGATAGCCGACTAAACCATACTTCTTCTCAATGGTTTGTTTCAATCGCCCCTTGTAGCAGCTCTTGTGTACCTTCCTGTTATTTGATTTATGAATATGGGTGGAACAAATCTGTTAAGAATCTTAAAAACGACACTACATCAGCAAATTTAAAGTGTTCCCAAGTGCAAAAAAAAAAAAAAAGAAAGAAAAAAAAAAACCCTTCATGGAAGCTATTTGTCTTTGTGTCTAATACCTTAATAGCTGATTTCAACAAGCTTAGGAATATACTTAAGGCCCGTTCACACCAAGAATGATAACTTACTTAATGAATTGCTTTATATGAAATTCATTCACATTCAATCAGCCTGTAATTTCAATTTTCTACTTTACTTTCAGTGTGATTTTGAATCCAGCCATCAGTGGGTTGATAATTTTGGCTTTCGTTGACCACTGTTGCATCATTTTGTTCTCAACATATTGCACACTGTATATAAGTAAAGATTTTCAACTTGAATATCATTGAGATCCTATGTGTGATTAAAAGGCAGGGTAGGTGATTTGGTTCAGAAACATTTTTTGTTATGCTGGTTCAAGTCTCTTCACATCCCAAAAGCAATTACTAAGTTAAGTGGTCTAAATGTATTTATATCATTTGTGGAAGGCGTAGGACCATAAAATGTTCATCCAATTATATCCCTCAGTCTGAGGGCTATGATAGGCTGTCCTACCTGTCTGGCAACGTATGTATTTGCATACTTCCACACACCCTGTTCACGCAGACATGATACGTCAGCAGCACGTTCAATTGCGCTATTGCAGGCCGAGCGAGAATGGAAGGCGCTACTTTTAAGTGTTCCCAGTGTATATTAGCGTCCACACCGGAGGACGATAACGTTCTGTTTA
The DNA here is from genome assembly GCA_039654775.1 of Spinibarbus caldwelli. Classification (NCBI taxonomy): domain Eukaryota; kingdom Metazoa; phylum Chordata; class Actinopteri; order Cypriniformes; family Cyprinidae; genus Spinibarbus; species Spinibarbus caldwelli. The sequence continues at coordinate 3,056,630 of CM077241.1, read as the reverse complement.
TTATAAGTGCGTGCTGCCGTTATGTGGCTTGATGCTTTAAATGGTTGAGTAGAATGGGTTCTCATTAGCTGTCTATGTTTTTATTCGTAGTTCGTCAGCTAGAAAAAAACAGTTTTGAAAGTGATTCCAACGATATTATTCCTCTGTGCTATTTTTGGTATAGTTGTGGTGTAGACTCTGCTTTTCTTTTACACAGAATGATTTTTAAAACTATAATATGATCTTTAACGTTATCATTATAGTTATCATCCTTGGTGTCAACGGGCCTTTACAGTTGTTTGTGTCCAAATAGTCATTCAATATGTTCCATCTTATGTGTTTTATTGTTGGTGCCCATTTTTCGGAACAGCCTGCACATCGATTGCACACCTACTGTACGATTCCTCAAACTGCTGTCTAGGCAGGCCGATCACAGGGTTTCAGAACGGAGCTCTTGTGTGACACAACGTTCACCTGTCTGACTCAATTAATTAAAAGCACATCATGTAAAGAGCGCTTGACAATGACAGGACTATCTTTAGCAGCGTCTGTATTTGCAGTGAATCAGACAGAGGGAACGCTGTGATGTTTCTCTCACCTTCATTTGTGCAAAGGGCCTGTCATAGCTCCCCACGTACAGGAGACCCACCATCTGCGGGATCAGTCTGGAGAAAGAGCGAAAATAAAGATCTAAATTAAATTTCACATCCGGACAAGCAAGCATTGTGATACAGCGGAAGTCAGGGAAATAATAGCAGCACTGCTATGGAGGATGTCCTCCGATACTGCCGTGTAATTATTCCGGGCTTCATAATAAGTGCCTGTAAGACGTTCACAGTCAGAATGAGGTTCCCAAATACAAAGACACCGAGGCCTTTATACAGAGGCGTAGACTTAAAGGGGAATGTTCGGAAGGGAGGGTTTTTAAGGATAAGGATCAAGGATTTTAAAATCAATATCGAAATTCATTTTGAATGAGATGCTGGTAAATGAAGCACTGGCCTGTCTGGCTCACTGAAATAAATGCACTAAAATACAGGACATAAGCATATATAATATATACACAATAACAAGTATCTTATGCTTACCAAGGCTACATTTATTTGGGAAAGTACAGTAAAAATGTAATATTGAGACATATTTATTACTATGGTGGGGAAGTCGTGGCCTAATGGTTAGGGAGTTGGGCTTGTAACCTGAAGGTTGCCGGTTCGATTCTCCAATTGCTCCCCGGGTGCTGGAGCAATGGCTGCCCACTGCTCCAGGTGTGTGTTCACGGTGTGTGTGTGCATTTGTTCACTATTCACTGCTCTGGTTAAATGCAGAGCACCAATTTCGAGTATGGGTCACCATACTTGACAATACGTCACGACTTTCACTTTCAAATTAAAATAACTGTTTTCAGCTGAATATATTGTAAAATGTAATTTATTTCTGTGATGCGCAGCTGAATTTTCAGCATCATTACTCCAGTCTTCAGCGTCACATGATCCTTCAGAAATCATTCTGATATGCTGATTTGCTGCTCAAGAAACATTTCTGATAATTTTCAGCCTTATTATTGGGTCATTCCATGTCAACTCAACCAGAGGTCGCTGGCTCAGATTTTTGATTTTGTTCATATTTTTTTTTTTCTGGAAAAAGAAATATGTAAACAAAGAAGAAAGCCAAAATATTAAATGTCATTGATGTATTTACAGAGTAATCCATTATTTTGTAGTGGAGGTCAAAATTACAGTTTTCAGGAGGGTAAAAATGACTTCAGAAAGATGGTAGCATCATTATGTTACTTTTACACACAGACTGGAATGTCTATCTGTATCTGTTGACTTTAGCAATATTTGTTGCATTATATGCCAATGGTGTCCCAAGTTTGTCATTTAAGATTAACAAACTTTTCTTTTGGCATCTTCATTTTTAAGGCCCAATTTGGTTCATGTCCAGAGATATCAGGATCTAAATATTGCTCCATAAGTAAACTGGTACATTGTTCACTTTTTCAGTGGCCAAAAAAAATCAATGTAGGTCACTTTGTATTCAGCTGATACTTTTCTTTTAAAGAGGATTGTCTGAAGAACAAATAATGTTGAACCTAGAAATGCATCTCGTTTCTGTATCTGTCATCCTTCTAAAGTCATTTTTCACCCCCCTGTAATTTGCCTCCAAATCGCAGGTAAAAATTGTCATTTTGACGCCCCTCTACAAAATAGTAGATCACTCAGTAAATATACATCCATGACATGTAATATTTTGGGTTTCATCACTATTTATGTTTGTCTTTCCTCAGAAAAAAGTTTCTGAAATTTGGTTGATTTGACACGGTATAGGATTTGTTGAATTGAAAGTTCAAAAGAACAGCATTTATTTGAAAATGAAATCTTTTGTAACATTATAAATATCCTTACTGCCACTTTTGATCAATTTAATGTTATTTTGTGAATAAATGCATTAATTTCTTTCAAAAAAAAACAAAACAAAACAAACATCTTTTGAACAGTAGTAGGTGAGAATATTAACATACAGCTTTTTATATTAATAAACACTACTATATTTACTGTATATTAACAGTTTGCCTCCCTGACCCATATCTAGCTTGGACTGGAAGATCAATCGTAAAGCAGATTACTGTGGACTACAGTTCAGTGATATGGAAATAAATAAAATTCTTACAAGAGCTACTCAAAGCTTTTTGATTTGCCATGTGATCTCTTTGAATTATCTTTATTTGGGGGCTTTTCTCAGCAAATACTGCTTTAGCAAAATATTAATTAACCCTGCATATTGTGATAAATTCTATTAAAACTTTAATTCTTCCTTTAATGCATCAAAAGCCATAATAAAAATCAACCTGACTTGAAATATGCAATGATCACATCACACTTCAAATCCAATCATATTAATCTCGACAGAAAAATAAATAAATGAGGACAGAAAATGGATTCAGAACGAGAATCAGTGATCACTGCAAATGCTTCCTTTGTCCTGCTTTTGCTAACAAACAGACAGTAGGATACTGTAGCCCTCTCCTCTCATCAGCGGCGCTCTATAATGGTCCCAGCTGTTCACACGTACACGCCCACTGAAATGTGTTACCATCCAAAATAGTAGTAAATCACCAGGGAGGAGACCGGATCCGAACCCTGACACTGAGGGCTAAAGAACACCCTGCCAGTCAAGCTAGTGGCGCTGTATATTTGGAGCCTCCCGAAACACGATGACTGTGTTCAGCATCTGTTACTGTGCGTCCTGTGCGCTTGTTTTATCACTCTGAAAGCAGATATTTTTGTCAACTAATGAAACTACTGTAACTGTTTACACACCCATGTGATTCATTTCGGTGTGGACTAGATCTCAGCATCAGTTGTCCAAGGACGAGACTGACTGATAGAGACAGAGTGTCCACAGAAGCTGAGCTGCTGCTGTTTTGATGGGCCAGGACTAACATTGAGACATCTCTTTAGCAGCAGGCTGCTCTTTCAGCAGGTTGTGCCATTACTGTTTCCATAATTGGTACAGCAATGTGTGAACTGCTGAAATGTGCATTTCTCTCTTTCTAGTATAATTAAGAGCTCAAGCTGAACCATCTGTTGACTGCTCAAAAATTCATTTAGGAGTATTCAGAGGAGATTCTGTGAAAATTATTCTCATGAAACACTGTCGTGAACAGACTGGATGAAGCTGGATGGCTACATGTCAACCGCAATCTGTGAAACCTGTGGATCAAAATCGTAAAGCTGCATAAATGGTTACTGCAGTATCCAGCTTTATCAGCCAGCAGATCATCTCTCCGCGCTGTCAGTGACTACGTTTACATGGACATCAGTAATCTAATTATTTACCTCATTCTGAATAAGACAATATTATGATTAAGGTGTTTACATGAGTTGCTTTTAGAATACTCTTTTCATGTTCCCATTTTACACGTTATAGTACATAGTTGGATTAATTGCACACGACATTACGTCCCCACACGACGCCATCTGACATCCCCTCCAGAATTTCACGCATAAACATACAGTTCGTCTTCGTTATGGTGCCATATACAGTTTTGGGTGTTTCATTTTTAATTTTAAGAAGGCTTCAGGTGCAGTTAATTATTTGTCATGCTATACATGCAAACAGATGACGGCGTTGTTGAAACCATGCTCTTTTGTTTGCCGTCAAACAGTTGACCACTGCCGTGTGTGTATCCTGCAGCGAAAAGTCCTACACGATGGTAATAGTTTGATTAAGGTGTGCACATGTCTGTACTGCACCTCGATAATGTGACTAGAATAGGAATACTCCACATGTCTTAATTCGATTTGTGTTTACTTCGATTATGACTTTGGCCAGATTAAGGTAATCAAAAATCTCTGTTTACATGGTACATTCTTTTTGTCTTTTTGAGTATTGTCTTAATCGTATTAAAATCTGAGTTTTGTTGTCCATGTAAACGTAGTCATTGTTAGTCGCTGTAGCGTGTCACTGCTCATTTGCATAAGGGTCAAGGACAAATAAGAGTGTCCTTGATAAAGAAAATGAAAAACTTGCCAAAAATTTACTATATACCAAAAAACAAAAACAAAAAAATGGTCCCACTTTATATTAAGTGTCCCTACTACCTGTGTACTTACATAGTAAATAGATGTGTACGTAGCATGTAACCACAGTGAAGGTACACATTGGTACATAGTATCTACAGTTCTAACATTTGGGTAACCACACATATGTAACAACCCACTCAATGGTATGTGTAAGTACAAATGTGTAACAGGACTTACAGGACTTTTTGGTAAAGAAAGTGTTACACTTTATATTAAGTAGACAATTCATATGGATTTACCATGTAATTACTCTGATGTTACACAGCAGCGGCCAGTAAGTTAGGCTTTACATATAAATTGTGGTTGGTGTCCAGAATGTTACACTTTATATTAAGTGGACAGTTCCTGAGGAGTTACCATGTAAGTATTACAGTGATGCACCAACTTCAACTCGAAATCCAACTCCTCCCACTTCACACATCCCTAAACCTGCCCATCTCCACTCCCTGGATCACCCCCTGTTCCAATTACTCTTATACATACTGTTGTTACAAAATGTAGTTATATAATTCCTGTTACTTGAGTACTTAGTGAAGTGAAAAAAGTGTTGTTACCAATGTCCTGTTACATATTTGTACTTACACATACCATTCTGAGGATTGTTACATGTGTGTAGTTTAGGGCTGTCAAAAAAAAAAAAAAAAAAAAAAAAAAAAAAAAAATCGAATTTCGAATATTCGTCGAATTTAAAATAAGAATCCACATTCGAATGCAAAACGTTGCATTCGAATATTAGGTGTGCGTCAGGCAGCCTTATCAGTGGCGCACAAGATGACGATGTAGGTAGGTGTCATTACATTTTAATGCTTTTTTTTTTTTTTTTTTTTTACCTATCCAGTTGAACCCACTGGATACATTGTTCATTCAAAATACTGCGGAAAAAGAGAACATCAATGCGGAGATGATGTTGTTTACGTCAAAACTGAAACCAAGCCGTTCACACAGAACGCATATTTTGTGCATTTTCTAGAGGGACATCTATCACCATTGCACTCGTGTCTCGCAAAAGAGAGTCGGATATTTAGAAAGACATTTAAAAGTATTGTAAGTTCAACTTTGAAAAAAACATGTCTCAAAAATTTATGGCGGGACGGGTCTTTCCCCATTCCACTGCATCTCATGTTTTTAAATGGAAAAAGTAACGTTACTCTTTGTGATTGGTTTTCCATGCTTTCTATTAAACTGTGTATACATGATGCTGTTTTGTTTCTAATTGTTTAAGCAACTTAATTAATTATATATGCTTGAACATTATTTTAAACATTATGCACTTTTTTTTCAAAGATAGTCATGTTATTGGTTTGAAGAACTGTGGATTAGTAATATTTTGCTCGATGCGTCCTCTTGTGGCCTCAGCAGAGAAAGCCAAAAGCTTTTTTAACTCTAACTGAAATTATGTCTTTTAAATTCGAATATAATTCGAATTATGGTAATACTTGTACAAAATTCGAATTTAGTTTTTCAGCCATTTGGACAGCTCTAGTGTAGTTACAGAAATATTACAGCTGTAGATAATATGTACCAATGTGTATTTACACCGTTGTTACATACTACGTACACATCTAGTTACTATGTAAGTACACAGGTATTAGGGACACAATATAAAGTGGGACCAAAAAACAAAACGGTAACACTTTATTTTAAAGGGTGTCCTTGTTACATGTTACATGTACTTATTATTATAATAACAATAAATTATGCATAATTACATGCAAGTAACCCTAACCCAATAGTAAGACCAACCTATAGTAAGTACATTTAGTTAATTAATATTACTCAATACTTAAATGTATAATTACACTGTAACAATGACACAAAATAAACCGTAACCAAAAAAAAAAAAAAAACTCTAAAAACTAAAGAACACTGTAGACATGTAACGACTCTAACTGTCATATAAACAGTAGTAAATTATTTTCCTTATACATCAAATGCATGTGAATTTACTCAATCTATAACTAATCTTAAATTTTAATCATATTTACTAAACACTTTTCAAATATAATTATCAAGGTATAAAGTAATTATTATTATATTATACATACTACATACCATTAATCATACAGCTCATTAGGTTTTGGTATGACATTAAAGGACATTATACAAACTGAACTAACATTGTCATAAAAATATAAAAAAAATCTGAAATATGTGACCTTGACACACAGACATGAGGGTCTATAGCGGTCCTTTTTTCTACATGTCCCTGGATATTGGTCACAACACATTATTATTTTTAAGAAATAATACTAGAAGTATATGGTAACCTACTTAAGGTTTTCTTTTCAAGAGTTTAGTTTTCATAATGAAGATGCTTTTCCTCATTATGATATCAAAACAGATGCACCATCTTGAAATTCTGTCAAAACACTGCAAAAAATGATTTTCTTTTCTGATTGTCTTGTTTTCTAGTATAAATATCTAAAAATTCTTGAATCAGGATGCATTTACTTGACAAAAATGACTTAACATATTATGTCTTGTTCTCTGAAAAAATATCCAAATTTTGTTAGTTTTTGCTTAAAACAAGAGAAAAAAATCTGTCAATGGGGTAAGAAAAAAAATCTTAATTCAAAGGCTACAAAAGATTAAAAATTATTATTTTTATTTTTTTAGATTTATTTTATTATTAAGTTAAGAGTCACTGTATGTATGAATTGCATTTTTTTAAAATGTATTTTTGAATAAATGATTGGATCTGGACAAAAGAAAAAACCCCAAATTGCCAAGCAAAATGCAAAATGGCCACTATAATGGGCAGGTCAGCAAAAAAAAAAAAAAAAAAAAAAAAAACTCAGTCAAGTATGGTCTTCAATGCGTCTGATTGTGTTTGTCTTGCGTTGGGAACAGGACACTTGCCAGAGAAAGGGAAAATGGAGGGGGGCCAAGCTGAAAATGGAAAGATAGTTCACCTTTTAACAAGTCCAGGACTCCAAAGGAGAGTGTTAGAGAAGTCCTGATGTCTTGTCATAGAAAGCCTTTGGAAGAGGGCAGCTGAAAATCGCTCAGTACAAACAGTCTGAATGGTTGTGAATAAAATCATCTCTGATCATCAAATGTGAATAAAATCATCTCTGGTCAATGACACATGGAAAAAGATAATATTCATGTTTTGCAATGTGTGGTTCAGCAGTCAGGCAGAGTTTTCTCCTCACAAGCAGCGCCGCCTCTTTCTCTATTGAAACTGAACTGGAAACTTGCAGCTTTTATAATGTAGGTGTTCAAGGTCAGTGGAGATGTGTCCAAACAGACTCACGCCTGTAGTATGAATTCAGAAAGCTCTAATCCACAGTTTCTGCGGTTTAGCTTCTTTTTACACTATAGAGTCTGTACATTCAACAGAAGGAGGTTTGATTTTAAATCAAACGTTACTAGACTATTGAGACACGTTCTGAAAGAATCCGTTCTGCTGCTTTTAACACATGGAGCGACTAATGAAATGGTTAGCTGTTTTCAAACTGCACAAATTTGAAGTACAAATTCATTTCCTTAAAAATTGCACCAAATGAACCCAAGGTCTTCTCATTACCACTCTCCAACATTCAGTGTCACCTATGCAAAGAGTCAGGGGTGCTTTTATTATTTTACCCATCTCATTTCAAAGCTCTCGGCAAATAAAGAGGGCATGGTGAGAGGGAAAAACACTCACAGATAAAGAGCGAGAGAGAGAGAGCTGTGTGGGAGGAGAGTGGAGATGTCATCTTTCTCTGTTTCCTGGCAGGGAAGTAACCCCGCTAATAACCTCAGCCGCTCGCTGACACATCTGCTGTAGAAAAGCCAGGACTCTATGATACTTCGATGACACGCACTGACCACTGGCTTTCAGAAAATATATATTTAATATGGACATTTTTTGCCTCATCAATTCAAAATAAAAAAAGCTTTAGAATATTGAAACATGTTAATCGAAACTTAGAACGAAATAGCCACTGGGCAAAATCTTAATGATGATGTAGAAACATTTACATGCACAGTTATTGGGTCACTAGAATCAATTCATTCCCAGTCGACATTCAGTTTACATGCTCACATGACTTGTTTTTAATCATCATTTAAATTTTTATAATATAAAAAATATTTAGTTTTTCATTTTTCGTTTGTGTGCTTGAAACGCTTTTGTAAGCCGCCTTATGAATCCATCTTTACCCCCAAGAGTCAGCACTCCATTCATGCGTTCTGTCTGCGCTATTTTTAATTTTTGCTTTGCGTATACATGTGTCAGACGAACATCTTTCCCACCACATCATGTCCTGACGTATTCCTTTCTTGAGTTTAGAAAATGTCTTGTCATGTTAAAAATAGTTCAAGTTTTGTTGCGCAGGGTATCAATGTCAGATTTACGCCAATGGACCAATCAGAAGAGTGTGGGGGCGGGGAACTCGAGTGCACTGAAAGCATACAGTAGCAACTGTGCATTCGCCTCAGGGTTCAGATACTGCATTTTTGGTGTATTCAGAGTAGAAACAGAATTTTAAGTCTCAGCCTCCTTTTCAAAAGGTATTTCCCTAATAAAAGAAATAAAAAGATAAAAGAATGCTTAACAACATTCTTTTAAACTGAACACACGGATGTAGATCTCAATGCATGATAACACATCATTACCAAAGCAGAGCCACTGCACAGGTGAATTCTTTCCTTCATAATGTAAGAGCATGATGGAAAGCACACAGAACGTGTTTTTGCATTCCAATGCATTGATTTTTAATTGTTTTTCTATTTAAACTTGTGGCAAACAGACACCTTGTAAATCTGAGATGCATCTTGTCGTTCTCTGTGTTCATTTCCATTCCGCTGTGCTGTGTCTCATGTTTTTAAATGCAAGAACGAGTTCTGCATGTTTGGTTTCTTAATGTACTAAAATGAACCAAATTTCTTTCAAACAAAAATGTTAATAAAATGGAGAACAATAAGATTTTATTTTTTACTTTTTTTTGTCTCTTTTTCTCCTATTTCATAATTTAGTAATCATCCCAAATTAGATATCATTCGAAAGCTTCGAAACATCCTGTGAAAACCATTTTGACATTGCTTTACCATGGAAATGGTACTTTAAATCCTTTTAGTGGCTCCTATTCTATAATCAAACTTTTTCTAATCTTGACAAAACACATATCATTGTAAAGGTCTCAAGGTTCCATATTTGGTGAAGTAATATTATGACAATAATGTATATATTTGTGACAGGAAAATCCATTTAAAAAAATTCAGTGGTGTTTGGGTGTCACCATTTTTTGGTATAGTGCTTAAAATCTCACAGGAACCTCAATATTTGTGATATCAACTTCAAACTTAAAACTTAACTTAGACATATGACTTTGATTTAATAGCAAATTTAGATTCTAAAATATTTTATAAAATATTTATTTTAAATAAATAATTTTTTAGTACATTACATTTTATTTACAGTAAACGTAAACTTCTATAACTTTTTTACACTTGCATTTTTTTAAATACTTTACAAAAATAATCTGCTAATTGTCTTCTTTAAAAAGAGACCAACCTCAGGTCTGTATTTCAAAGCATTCATGAATTACAACCATTTACGTTTGGCTAGTGCATTTTCACGTCTATGTTTAAAAAAGGGGAGTGACATGGTAAGTTTTAAATACCGGTGAGTTTACGGTATTTACTTTTTTTTCAGTGTTATGCTGCTTAGTGTAAAAACTTGTATTTGCTGTTTAGACTCTGGTTTCATTCTATTCACAGACAGTACAACACCTTTTCTTTATACTTGCTAAACTTAAAGTTTACATAATAGTCACTTACATTAAACAAATTAAAGCTTTCATACATCAGGTGAGAAAAAGCTTGTCGTACCTAAATTTTTTTTTGCTGTGGCTCATATGTTGCTGTTTTGGAAATGAATCGTGTTCATGACACTGGAGGTGTGAGAAATTGGAAATAGATGTCATGAAAATTTATCAGGGTTGACAGAAATGGATTTCTGTTTTCCATAACATTTTGCAAATTGTTCTGCTCTTTGTTATGGTTTTCGTTCCTGGAGTCTCACGTCTTAATAATATCGTAATTATGGACAAATGTTGATGACAAGCCTGGTTCCTAAAACATGTCGCGAGACCGTAGTGTTCTGGTCCGTTTCACTGCATGTAGTCTAGCTGCTTAGCAGGAACACATCTTGTGTGTGCCTTGCCCAAGGCTGAGAATTATACACAAGGATGATACAATACCAAACACAAACAAGCAGTACAATATATGGGTGAACCTCATTAAAACACGTCCCAGTCATATATATATAAAAAAAAAAAAAAAAAATTATATTTTGCACTGCAACAATTAAGCAAATTTCCTTCCCATTTTTTTTTTTTTTTTTACTATATTGCATCCAGACGTCTTTGCTTGTAAAAATTATTGTTGATGATTCTGATCATCATAAAATCAGCATAAATTAAAAGTAGTGCTGTCAATCGATTATAAAAAATAACTAATTAATTACACATTTTTTTCTGAAATTAATTGCCATTAATCACCATTAATCCCACCTAACATTAAAGTTTTTAAATATACTTTTATACTGCAATAATTTCACATTCAATCTTCAAATTAATGTAGAAACAACATAAAGTTACATTTAACATTAAAGTATATTTTTAATATTTATTTACTGGCATTTTTTTTTATGACTGAAGGCGAGTATCACTGATACCATTACTACTGATGTCTCTAGGAAATTGTTCTTTTTTTCTTAATATTTAACCATTGACTACAGCCATTCAACATTACAGTATAATTGAAAGCTATCAATTTTAACAATTATTAGATTTAAAAAAAAAATAACTTCTAATTTAAGTGAACTTAAACAATCTTCACATAAACTCATCATAATAAACGTCATATTTACCTATGCCCTTCAGCAAACTCTTTTGTTCTTTGATTAACAGACATCACAGCAGCTGGTTATTAGGTTATTCAGCTGCTATTACTTTAAGAGCTGCCACTGTTGAACTTAACGCGGATCTGACCTGCATGCTCGTAGTTTCATTCACGCTTTTATATGAAATGATGCAGGCTACAGCACGTGCCGCCGTATTTGTGTGAGCAATTGAAGAGCACACGCTACAAGCACAATATAACGGCTGACGGGACAAGAAAATTAATTTTTACTGAATTATGTCCTGACAACATCCTACCTTAGCTCCTACGTTAACTGTGTTAAATATTTTTAACGCCGTTAAACTGGAAAAAATTATCGCCTGTGTTAACACTAATTTTGGCAGCACTAATTAAAAGTAAAGTAAAATTAAATAAATCATTCTAATACTCTATATTGCCAAAAGTATTGGGTCACCCCCTTCTAATGAACAGGTTTGACTACTTTAGTCATTTCCATGAGTACAAATCTTAATGTTTAAGCATATAATGATATTCTAGGGAACTGTGTGCTTCTAATTTTAAAGCAACAGTTTGGACAGGACCCTTTTCTATTCTAACATGACAATGCCTCTGTGTATAAGGCAAGGTTCAAAAAGAAATGATTGATTTAGTCAGTGTGGAAGAACTTGACTGGTCTGCAGAAAGCCAAGTCCTAATCCAAGCTGAACACCTCTGGTGTGACTTTAAATGCAGATCTTGAGCCAAAAACTCATCACCAAACACCAATGACTTGTACAAATGGGTACAGTCATTCTAGACACTTCCAAAACTGTTGCAACAGAGATGGAAATATAATTTTTAAATACATGAATTATGTTTCCATCTTTGTTGCCACAGTTTTGGAAGTGCCTTTTTCTGTTCTAAAGAAGGGGGTGTCCCAATACGTTTGTCCATATAGTGTATGTACAAGTCATTGGTGTTTGGTAAAGAGTTTTTGGCTCAAGATCTGCATTTAAAGTCACACCAGAGGTGTTCAGCTTGGATTAGGACTTGGCTTTCTGCAGACCAGTGGGGGAAGTCGTGGCCTAATGGTTAGAGAGTTGGGCTTGTAACCTGAAGGTTGCCGGTTCGATTCTCACACCGGCAGGAATTGAAGGTGGAGATTGTGAATGAACAGCACTCTCTCTGCCTTCGATACCATGACTGAGGTGCCCTTGAGCAAGGCATCGAACCCCCAATTGCTCCCCGGGCGCTGGAGCAATGGCTGCCCACTGCTCCGGGTGTGTGTTCACGGTGTGTGTGCGTTTGTTCACTATTCACTGTGTGTGTGCACTTGGATGGGTTAAATGCAGAGCACCAATTTCGAGTATGGGTCACCATACTTGACAATACGTCACGACTTTCTTCCACACTGACTAAATCAATCATTTCTTTTTGAACCTTGCCTTATATACAGAGGCATCGTCATGTTAGAATAGAAAAGGGTCCTGTCCAAACTGTTGCTTTAAAATTAGAAGCACACAATTCCCTAGAATATCATTATATGCTTAAACATTAAGATTTGTACTCATGGAAGTACATGCTCCTGTCAGCTAAGAACAGGAAACGGAGGCTACAATTCGCACAGGCTCACCAAAACTGGACAATAGAAGATTGGAAAAACGTTGCCTAGTCTGATGAGTCTCGATTTCTGCTGCGACATTCAGATGGTAGGGTCAGAATTTGGCGTAAAGAACATGAAAGCATAGATCCATCCTGCCTTGTCTCAACGGTTCAGGCTGGTGGTGGTGGTGTAATGGTGTGGGGGATAATTTCTTGGCACACTTTGGGCCCTTTAGTACCAATTGAGCATCATTTAAACGCCACAGCCTACCTGAGTATTGTTGCTGACCATGTCCATCCCTTTATGACTACAGTGTACCCATCTTCTGATGGCTAGTTCCAGCAGGATAATGCACCATGTCACAAAGCTCAAATCATCTCAGACTGGTTTCTTGAACATGACAATGAGTTCACTTTACTCAAATGGCCTCCACAGTCACCAGATCTCAATCCAATAGAGCACCTTTGGGATGTGGTGGAACGGGAGATTCGCATCATGAATGTGCAGCCGACAAAGCTGCAGCAACTGCGTGATGCTATCATGTCAATATGGACCAAAATCTCTGAGGAATGTTTCCAACACCTTGTTGAATCTATGCCACGAAGAATTAAGGCAGTTCTGAAGGCAAAAGGGGGTCCAACCCGGTACTAGCAAGGTGTACCTAATAAAGTGGCCAGTGAGTGTATGTATATATATATATATATATATATATATATATATATATATATAAAATTAATCATTTATGGGGGAAAAAAGTGCTTAATTGCCAAGAAAATGCACAAAATCTTCTTGCGTAAAATGCATGTTTTTTTCTTTAGAATTTGGAGTGAAACATAAACTGGACACGTTCTTAATGGGATTTACACACATGGAAACAAAAACAGTTGCTTAATACACAAAAGTCCTTGAAGAAGGGTCAGCACTCTCCCTCTGGACCGCCTGCATTTAAAAGATAAGCCTGGCTCATTTGAGGACAGTAAAATCTCGAGTCTGGACAGAGTGGACAGATGGGTTGAAAGAGGCGTAAATGAGGAACGCTAGAGAACTCACACTTTATGCTTCGCTACATTTCTTCTGAGAAAAATGTCAAGCCGCACATAATCAAAGTCACCAGTCTGTTCAGGAACGGGCCTCACGAATCACATTTCGGTGCGTATTACGTTCCGAAAAGTAGCGAGTTGAAAAGTTGCTAATGCTGCAACCACCTGTGTGTGACTCAGAGCTGAATGTTTCATAATCGCTCACACATCAGCGCATACATAGAGATAAAAGCAGACATACAGGAGAAATCCTTCTGGATGTCTCTGTCTCCGTGTGAGTTGTGGGAAGTTTGTACGGATGTGTTCTGATGTGTAGCATTGATTTGAGCGTAGTGAATGCAGTTGCCATGGCGATGATGACTTACCCCTCCCCGCCGACTTTGGTGATCTTGAGTCTGAAATCGACCGAGTTGTGGCTGGGCGGCTTCCACTTCAGAATGTCATCACATCTGCCCGGCTTATATTTCTACAGGGATGCCAAAAACACAGAGACAAATCACTTTATGTCAAAGCAAACAATGTAGGAGAAAAACAACACTCATTTATTAGCTATAAAAAAAGGATGCTACATATTATCAACAGTAACGCATCACCAATTTGTAGGGTGCCCTAAAAACAACAAGACGCAAAATAGTGACTTCATGCATCAGCATTTCTTCGTGAAAGTGTCTCTATTTTCAAACCTAGTGAGTTGCCTACGTACTTGTAGGCACTATCTTAAACCTATAAACCGACTGGATCATCCTTAACTTGATCAAAACGTGATCAAAACTGATGAAAATCCTGTTGCACACGATCTACTACATGCCTTCTGTCATTTGATTGATAGTTCTACTTTAAATATATTTTTTAGAAAATAAATGGCCTTTTAGTGTGATTGTAAAAGATGACACCCTGCAGTCTTTTTACTATGAAGTCTTTAATGGATTTTAAAATGTGACCAAAACTTTATTAGTGTTAGTAATATTTCAAGATGAACACTTACTGAATGGGCTGAAGCATCTTATGTTTACTTGATAATCTACGCATCATTTTTAGAAACATGATTTGATTTGTTCATCTCTCAGTCATCATTGTTTTAAATTGCATTATATGTTTTGCCCACCACAATAAAAACTACACTGCTTTGATTATAAAGCTAAACAGTTAAATAGCATCTTACTGAGGCATATTATTAGGAGATAAACAGTTGATATTTATTTAATATTTTTGCCCATATAATTATCAGCATCTGGACCAAATTGCATATTTTTGCTTAGTTTGGGTCTCTGACTAAAACTGAGGTGTTTTTTCCTCTGAGTATGAGCTCCATATTCTCACTAAATCACACCATATGAGCCATGAAAGCCTGATGTATCCAATATGATACTTAACAACAACAAAAAGATTCTTCTGATTATTATTTCATGTCAGGTTTTACGGGTGTAAGGCATCGGATGGGTGTTCAAAGGTTTATCCAACATGTAGGCAGATCTTCATCTGTGATTTGTTTTACATTTTTTAGTTTCATTTAGTGTGATAAAGGTCTTAAAACATACAGTTCTACTGTAGGCAGGGCCGGATTTACTCATAGGCATTCTAGGCACGTGCCTATGCTCGCTCGTCCAGGGGGGCCCAAACACAATGAAGAGATATATAATATTTTTGTTATAGCCTACTATGGGCTATCTACAACAGTAAAAGAACCAAAACCCCAGAATACATTGAGTAAATAAATATAACAAACAATAGGGTAAAAAAATGACAAACTATTTCCATGTCTTCCATCTTTTTTATGTACGGAAATCACGCTTTCTTTCTCCCATTCTCTCTCACAGACGCACACACAGTACAGACATGCACTCGCGCACACATGCAGAGATGCGAACAGAAACTTGTTGTCAGAGCTGCGGCTGCCCCGCGAATTTATCAATGAAATAGTTTCGCAGCTGAAAAGCTACATGACATTTCCCAGTAGCGAGGTTCTTGAAGCAGTTCAACTTAAAGATTCGCTATTAGTAGACGCTGCTGAGAGACGCACAGACGCAGACATGCCCTTAACCTCTCTCTCTCTCTCTCTCTAATAACTTAGCCTGCATATCTGTGGCTAAAGTCTCTGTTATTAGCTCTAAAATGACGTTTTGGAATTTCCAACGGAAGGTTTGGGATGAGGTGCGTAAGAAATTAGTTCAACACACTTGACATTTCAAGATGGAAACATGACAATGGTCTTAAATCATCTGAACAATGTCTGGTGTGGTTGTATAGGCAGTTAAAATTATTAGAGAAATAATAAATGCACTCCCGAAGTGGTAATGTGGCCATGACGCTAAACGTCTTTCTCCATTCTTAAACAAATTAAGAACTACATTCGATCTTTATTGACTGAACGCCAGCGCTAATTGCGATAGAAAACACTGTAACGGTTAACACTGATTACAAAACATTTTATTGCTGGGGTGGTAATATATTAAATAGGGAGGGAGGCCGGGAAGGGGGGGCCCAAAAATGTGTTTTGTCTATGTCACGATAAGAGGTAAATCCGGCCCTGACTGTATACCTATAGGAAGTGGTGAAATGAAGATTTTTTTTAATGAAACGTGAAAGATTTGTGTCCCTGCATCCAAAGTCCATTTGGAACAACATGAGGGTTGGTTATGATGACAGAATTGCCATTTTTGGCTGAACTATCCCTTTAAGATGCAGTCTATGTAGGCACCTCTTTAGTTTTTGGAACAGAGCCATAGAATTGCTGATGGAAATAGTTATGTTATAGCGACCAATGTAGTCCTGTCTTTAATATATATATTTTTTTATTTTCACTGTTCCACTACAATATTTTCTGTTCATCTTTCTAGAGTTTAGTCATTTGGTGTAAACCTGGTGGGCTACCACAAGTGTACAGTGGTTTAGCGCATCTAGACCAATCAGTTAACATTTTTCTGTGATGTAAATGAGATGTAACGCAATTAAAGTACTGTATGGAGCTCTGATTACAGTGAAGCAGCAGTTCTGTCATGAACACATCTTGTTATCTGTCTACTGTGGATGAAAATCCACAACTAACATGAAACAGTCAGTGTAAATGCATATATATGCTCTCTTTCAGCATAAAATGGCTGTAGTAAGGCAAATGTAACCATAATATAGCCTAATTGGCTCAAAACAGAATATGTGAGAATATTTTTTATAAACAATCTATATAGAAATTCATTTGCTTGTCTTTTAAGAAAGGGGCCAAATAAGAACTAGACAAACGTCTTTCTATTGTGTCCCCATTGCTAGCTGTACTCAACAAATTAACAGTGGCAACAGCGTAGTTTGAGCCTTATGAGCCACTACTTTTAATGAACTGCTCAAAACGACTCAAGTTGTAGGTTTGAATCAGTCGACTGTTTTTCAGAGCCAAATCTGAATTTTGTCCAATTACTGGCTAATTACTATACATTTAAAGCACTATATATTTCATTGTCTTAAGCTGTTTTGTGAAATAATTGTCCTTCAAGTACTCAATAATCCCTTATGTTCTGTCATTATAAACCTCTTTGAGGATACATTTTCTTGTTTTAGTTGAGCTGTTATTAAAGTTGGATAAATAGCTCTTCCATTCTCAAAGACTGGTCATCAGGATGTGTTGGCTTTAATCCAACTACCAGCACTCATTCACATTAACGTCTACATTTACATTTAAATTACAGTCATTCATTTAGCAGACGCTTCTATCCAAAGCTACTTATAAGTGAGAGACGCTGCAACAAAAACTTGTTTTTTTTTTTGTTGTTTTTTTTTCATCTAGATGTTTGTTCAACTCATCTAATCATACTTAAAAACAATAATAATAGCAATAATACATTTTGTGTGACCTAAATGGTTTTAGATTGGCGGGTGTGAAAATTCAGAAAATGAGGGAATACATTCTGGAATCTGGACTCAGTAAAGTAAGCTTATTATAAGAACTGTATATAAAATAAAATAAAAAAGGAAAAATGAGTTCAATAAAAATAGACAAAACAAAACAAAATTGTCCTTCACAACACTGGCATGTGACTATGAGAACATTCATTATACATTCATGTCAACATTCTGGATGTGATGAATCAAATCTGGAGAAACCAAAGTGCGGGAAGACAAAAATGAGGCAAAGTAACAGATGCGTTGCCAGGAAACACGATTTGAGCCAGCAGGACCGCTACATGGTGGGAGGTTGTACCTCTAAAAGGCTCAGTGTAAGACTGGGGATGAAAGTACGGTTGTTACGGGTCAGAGTATCCAAACAACCCTCTCACTTTCCACCGTATTGGTCTCTGCAATAATCAAAGCTGTTTACCAGCGGCAACACTAATGATGAGGAGAGGATACAAACACTAGTGCCTAGTAACTGTAAGAGCATCATCTCAGGAGAACCAGAAACTTCTCACAATAACAGCAACAGGCGGATATTACATTTCTAAATGGCCTGAAAATTACTTCATAAAATGAATAATTCTGACACTTAAAGCTGAATGGTTGATACAAAATTCAAGATATAGTATATGATATAGTATTTTCAGCAAATTTTCATTTTTGGGTGAACTATTCATTTAATAGTTCACTCAGAGTTCACTCAGGCTTGAGGTACTATATTATTATAATGTCTGAAATTTTGAACATTTCATCTTCAGGCCATCCAAGATATAGATGAGTTTGTTTCTTTATTGGAACAAATGTGGAGAAATGTAGCATTGCATCACTTGCTCAGCAATGGATCCTCTGCAGTGAAAGGGTGCCATCAAAATGAGAGTCCAAACAGCTGATACAAACATCACAATAATCCACAAGTAATCCACACCAGTCCATCAGATAACATCTCGTGAAGAGAAAAGTTGCATGTTCGTAATAAACGAAAACGTCTTAAAACCGTTGCTTCCAGTTGAAATACAAGTCCACAGTCCATAATAATGCTTGCTCCAGTGAAAAAGTTGTCTCATCTTAATTGGGGAGAAATATGCAAAGATCAATCACTATTTACAAGTCTCAACAGCCTAAAACAGCTCAAAACAAATATTTCTTTGGATTTTGATGTGAGAGACAACAGTGAATGGACTTTTGGGGAGGAAGTGTTATTATGGACTATGGATTAGTTTCAGACAGCTTTTTGCTACACAAGACATTAACTGATGGACTGGAGTGATGTGGATTACTTGTGGATTATTGTGATGTTTTTATCAGCTGTTTGGAATCTCATTCTGACGGCACCCATTCACTGCAGAGGATCTATTGGTGAGTAAGTGATGGAATTAAATGGTAATTCCTCAAAATTTATTCCGATGAAGAAAGAAACTCATCTTGGATGGCCTGAGAGTGAATAAATTTTCAGCAGCTTTTCATTTTTGGGTGAACTATTCCTTTAAAGAATATGTGAAGTTTTATTCCGCTGCATACTGTACCTAACAATTCCATTCAACACGGGGCAAGTCGTGGCCTAATGGTTAGGGAGTCGGGCTTGTAACCTGAAGGTTGCCGGTTCGATTCTCGCACCGGCAGGAATTGAAGGTGGGGATTGTGAATGAACAGCACTCTCTCTGCCTGCGATACCATGACTGAGGTGCCCTTGAGCAAGGCACCGAACCCCCAATTGCTCCCCAGGCGCTGGAGCAATGGCTGCCCACTGCTCCGGGTGTGTGTTCACGGTGTGTGTGTGTGTGTGCGTTTGTTCACTATTCACTGCTGTGTGTGTGCACTTGGATGGGTTAAATGCAGAGCACCAATTTCGAGTATGGGTCACCATACTTGACAATACGTCATGACTTTACTTTACTTTACTTAACTATGTATATTCACAAAAAAGAATGGCCTCTTTCACTTTATTGCTTCAAATACAACCGAGTGCCAGCAAAACCACATGCTTGGATTATGAAAAGCTGGCTTAAAGAGGTTCTCACTTAAGACAAGCTCACAAAGTGTGCTTATAAATTGGAAAAGTGGCTTGGAACAAACATTGCAGAGCATCTTTTATTTGCCGCTGTTCACGTCCAGTAATTCATTAAAAACATCAAAAGCTTATCACAGTTCAATGAAAAAGCCTAATTTGACAGCGATCACAACTGATAACGCAGGTTATGCAGGTACTGTAACCCTGATTCTGTGACTAGTGGAAGACCGCCAGAAGGCAGAGCTGAGCAGAAATGCCTCTGTGGCTTTATTCCTGCTGACAACCTATCAAAGTTGTCACCTTGTGACATGCTGACATATCTCACATATATACTCTGTATGCACATCATGATTTCTTCTGAAGTCTTTTCGTTGGCCATAGAGCTCCAATTTATACAAATTTTTGGAGCATTTAAAAGCAGTTATAAGTTATATAAGTTATATTGTCACTTTATAAAAGCCCTTACATTTATTATTTTGTTAAAAGTTGTGTTTTGAGCTATTAAGCTGTTGATATATTTTTACAGATATTTTAAAGTGGTCATGAACTGCCTTTGTTTTTTTTTATTTTGTACTGTTCTTTGAGGTCCACTTATAATGTTATAAAGATTTTTACATCAAAACACATCATAATTAAGAAGTAATAGACTATTTTCTGTCCTGTTTTTAACCCCCCTCATCAGAACGCTCTGTTTGAATAGGCGTGGAGGATTGTAGACTCAGAAGTAAACACCCACTGCTATGATTGGCTAATAGTTGTGTATGATTGACAGCGTACATTCCTCATAGATGGACACTGCTTTAGGTCAAAACGCATAAATAACTCTATACATATCAATCGATCTGTAAGAAGAGACAAAGCAATAGTGACCACATAATGAAAACAGTTACACGTGTTGCGACATTACTGTCGGATCCAATATAGTCAGCACAGCATCGTCTTTTAGTTTCAATCTTTTTGAAAATCCTGCATTGAATTGTGCCTTGTTTGTAAACAAATCCGCGGTAAAATGAAGTGAACAAAGGAACGAGTTCTTACTGACGCTGTCTGGATCTTCATTTCAAATAAAGTTCATCCACTCTTTACTAATGTTGGGATCAGAAGGAAGGCAATGCAAAGACTGTTTTTCCACAACTTGACACTGCACAGCGTCTTGTTGTCTTCAGAGCATCTTCATTTTTTGGTTTCTACATAGACCAGTGCGTTCACCTCTCTTGTAAACACTAAGTGCTTGATCCAGTGGGTGGGGCTAAACAGGCAGCGATGTAGAAGCAGGCGGTGATCTTCTTCTGAGGAGGCGGTGTTTAGCCACACTATTACATCGTAGAGTGTAAGCTGTCATTTTTTTTTTTTTCCACAAGCTGTCGTTTTTTCAATCAGTGTTTGCGGATACCATATAAATTGAGAAATACCGTAAATTGAATCATACCTGTTGCAAAATTGCCTGTGACTGAAAATGAAATCTAAACACAATAAACATGTTCATAGTGCAACATGATTCATGATTCACTGTTTCAAATGATGATTCAAGATTCAAATGATGACAAAACAGTGGGCCCATTTACACCACTGACTCAACAAGATCGTCAGTAAATCAGCAGGATGCGGTCACAGTTTCACTCGTAGGTTCCCTGGAACCCAGGCAGTATGCATTTCACCAACACATATTGCAATTTTATCGGCAATGGGCAATAAAAAAAGAAAATAATAAAAAAGAAAACCATTTACTCTCCCCCTCAGTCAGTGGCTCAAATGGAGAAACATAAAGTGTTAAGGACCAGGTGAAGGTTCCACTACAGGGCAGCTGCATTATGGGAATGAGGTTTAATCAACATAGACTTCCAACCCGTCACTCTTACTAATGTCCTCTGTGTCTTGACTGACAGGCCTCTATCAGTCAGGTAGAACTAAAAGGGATGTAGATGTAACATGCCCAGCCTGACCACAGGTGTTGCTGTGGCTAAAATGCCTCCAGTGTGATATATTGGACAAGTTTGACTGGCAGCACCTGAGCTATTGTACGTCAAATACATTGTGCTGTGACAGTGGAGAGAGAAGCTGACATGCTGTTAGTCTAACTGAAAGAGATATACTGGATAGTCTGCAGAAGAATGGCACTTGTCATGATTGAGCATAAAACCCAGCTTTGTGACATGAGTTATGGAGGCGTCGCACATTGTCTGTCAACAGCTGAGAATGGAAGCACGGGATTCGCCTTCAAGCTGCAGGGAAGCGAGCGCTGACAGCACGCACCTTGTAAACACCCCTGAAGCCAAAGGTAATCCAAAGGGGAGTCTGTTTGAAATGAGAGTCATGGAAAAACTGGTAATGAAGCTGGATGAGGAGATGTAAATAGGTGTCTTTAACTGAAAGATTGTGGATTATGCCATGGCAAACCAGAGTTTCAATTCTACTTTACAGAGTACATTTGAGACTTAGAGTATGAGTAAAAGCAGGTATTTTAACAGAAGTCTAAAATGGGATGTGATGAAATTAAAGTGCTGTTGTTTCACCAGCTGGAAATGCACCTTCTAATGCAGCGTTTCCCAGCCACGTTCTTAGATCAATCCCAACAATACACATTCTGCATGTCGTCTTTGTCTGTCAGACCCATTTCAGCTCTTGGAGTCTTTACTAATGAGATGATGACCTGAATCAGGTGTGTTTGATTAAGGAGACATGCAAAATGTGCAGCATTGGGATGGCTCCAGAAATGTGTTTGTGAACCACTGCTCTAATACAGGGGGTAGCCAACATTGCTCCTGGAGAGCTACTGTCCTTCATACTTCAGTTCGAACCAGCAGACCTGCATGCTGTTTTCAAGTAATCCTGAACACCCTGATCATCTGGCTCAGATGTTTTGGAGCGGGGTTGGGGCTGAACTCTGTAGGATGGTAGTCTACAGTTACAGGGTTGGCTTGCATTTGCTGTGTTTTGGGAAGCGAGGCATTAATCATGAGCAAAAGATGTGCAAGTGTGTTAATGCTTTCGGACCAAGGACGTCAGCATGTTTTACATTTTAGCCCATCTGTGTGCTTACATTCTATGTTCAAACACCTCAAATCTTTTCTTGATACAGAATGGTTTATTTTTGTTCTAAGCCTAGCCTGGCCTTGCCAAGGCAGCTTTTTCTTGTACTCTAGACAAAAATTAAATGAGTCCTATTATGCTTTTTCACTTTTTCAAAGTTAGTTAGTTTTTAATGTTATTGCTTAAGCATAAAAAAGATCTGCAAGGTTACAAAGCTCAAAGTCCACTCCAAAGGAAGATATATTCTTTAATAAAAATAAATAAATAAATAAATAATAATAAAAAAAAACACTTTCCAAGAACTACAAACACGGCTCATTTGGAATATAGCGCCCTTTCTTCTGGATATTGTGAAGTCACAATGTCACTCATTTACATAATCCCCGCCCATGGGCGAGGCCTGGTTGAGCTGTGCTAGAGAAGATGACAAATAAGGGCTGCTTTAGTATCGTGATGTTGTCATATCGAAGTGACACTGTTTCTTCCACCCTGGTTCAAAAACCCCTTTGCATGTGCTTGAATAGGTTCTGCACGATCCTCTTGTTCGTAAACATTCTCAGAGTCTGAATCAGGCTAAAAAAAGGCAAAAAATGGCAAAATTGATGTCATTTTTAATACTTACAGCTGAGCAGATGAAACTCGCGGTTAGGGTAAGGGGTGTGACATTTCCAGAACACGCTCTAAGTGGTTCACTCTGGGCCAGCTAACAAATCGGAGCACAATTCCATTTCGTGTTTCGGAAGGAGGGGTTTCATCGGAACTAAACAAGCGTTTGAGACAGACTGGGAAAAGAGATGGTGCAATAATGTAAAATGTGTGTAAACATTTTTAAATAAATAATGTCTTTTTGAAACAATCATACATGAAAACCTATTTTAGTGCACCCCCAAAAACAAAATAAGAATTTGTAAAAGGGCTTAGGGGCTTTTTCACCGGAGGAACCTTTTCATAGTTCCTAGAACTATTGGTGGAAGTACCTGCTTTTGGTGTGTTTGCACCGCAAAAACTAGGAACGTATTTTGTTCTAGGAACTCCGTTTGGAGTAACTGAATTAGCTCCTACTTCAGAGTAGGGTCTAAAACAGTTCTATATGAACTACCAGTGATGTAGTGTACACTGATTGATTAAAACCATGCTGATAACGAACATGGATTTGCGCAGCTTGTCAGTGAACAACGGCTCTGTGTAGTAAATGCTGTTCAGTGTGAAATCACGCACGTGTTGGAATTTACCGCTGATTAGAGCACCGGCTTTACTGACAAGATGCGCATTAATTATCACCCGATATTTATCGTGCACCCCTACACAAAACAGCTCTGATTATGGCATCCTCCATGCACCTGTTGTTGACGTTTGTAAATGCCGCGAATAAAAGACGTCACTGAATGCAACCAGGAAAACGGCCCGAGGGAGAAATTGGTTCTAGGAACCACCATGCTGGCTATTTCTCGGAACTAAGTTCCTAGAACTAAGTGGTGTGAAAGCCCCTTTTAACAGCTTCGTTTTTTTCTCATCCACATCTACTGCTGGTCTGCATCTACAGGCATTTGCTCCTCAATCTACAGCGCACAGCGATCTGTAGAAGCTTTAATATCAGAATGTAGCATTAGATTTGGCTGTGAGACGGGCAATGCGTCAACCTCCTTTTTGTCCAAGTTAGTTGACAGGCTGCATCCTCACCAAACCTTCTGCATTTTGCCCATTACTTCAATAAACATGGTTTCTTTTCAATTTTGGGAAAAGGGTTAGACAACGGTGATCTTTTGGTGGTGCCATCAATGGTAAACAGACTGTCAAAATTAACATCTAATCCCATGAGTGTGTCATGTTCCAGCGGAGTCGGGAACTGGGTTGGAAATGCAGGTACACCACAGCAGTTTTATTATTATGTATTTTTCAACTGTTTATATGCATATATTTTCGCTTTGAAAAAACCTTGCTCACCCTGAACAGAGCAGTAATGCTGTCAATAGCTGGAAGCATAGAGCCCAACAGTAAAGTCACTATCTAACAAGTTGCAGGAATACAGAAATGCTGTCAGGAAAAAAAAATAAAAAATCCTAATAGCTGTGCTCACCCCACTGCAGATACTCAGCATGAGGGAGAAGATGAAAGAGGAAGTGACGACGTGCTTACAGAGTCTATATTCGAGCCACATCATCAACACGCCAAAGGTGGCAACTTTGATATTGGGTTCTCGGCAAGAAAAGCACAAAGTAATTTCCATGGCAGGCTACTGTTATTATCAATTATTCACAGTTATTAAATGAATATTATGACAGTTATTAACAGTAATTTGCAAATGTAATGTCCTTACTGATGTTAAACATCATTTGGGAATCAGGGCTGAC
Organism: Spinibarbus caldwelli; assembly: GCA_039654775.1. NCBI lineage: Eukaryota > Metazoa > Chordata > Actinopteri > Cypriniformes > Cyprinidae > Spinibarbus > Spinibarbus caldwelli. The sequence goes on along the minus strand of CM077241.1, from coordinate 3,031,320 downwards.
ACAAAGCTTAATATATAGTATGGAAAGCAAAAAAAAAAAGCACTTCATATGTATTTATGAGTCACAAGAGCCTCAGCCACAATTTTATTTTTAGTTATATTTTTAGCCATTTTTGCATTTACTTTGACAAGATGGTGAGCAAGAAGCGATGGGACAGAACAGAGGAGAAAGGGATCGGGAAAAAACCTCTAGCCAGGACAAGGGTCACCCGAAGGGCAACGCTGATGGAATGTTGTGCATTTCTTAAAAATTCCATTTAACACTATTCAAGATGTACAGACATACATTAGAACAGAGTGAAACCTTGTCTGACAATACAGCAGTTGGCAATGGTTGATAATGTAAGATTGGTGAATAAAGGCTGGGCTTAGTGAAGGGTCAAACTGAGGTTATCCTCTAAAAGTTTCAAACACTTTTACAGTACAAACAGTCAAGGATGAAGGCACACTCAGTAGAAGGTAAATCAAAAGCATTATTTTGGAAGCACTTGAGTTATGAAGAAGATTGTCAGCCCTGAAAATGTAACTCATATTTGCTGAAAGTGAAAGGCGTCTGGAACAATAATGCTTTTATGGGGATTGAGTTACTGCTGCAGTTCAGATGCCTGAAGGTTTAGCGTTTGAACACCGTATTGTATTAAAGCACAACAGACCAAGGTCAGCCTGTCGCTGCTGCAGATCTTCTCATGGGTTGTCAAAACATTTTGAAAGTCAGTTAGATTGTGTTCCTTAATCAAATCAAGTCATTGAGTCGCGTAGTTATTCAGTCATGCGGTCTCAAAAGCAGAGCATCGTTAGTCCTTGATGGAGTCAAACATAATGAATGAAGGGGTGAAAATCAATCTAGAGTGTAACACAAACCCAAAGTATCACCATGGAAACAAGTGCGACCCTGTTAACATTCCTTCATGCCAGACTAACCTGTTTACCTGAAGCTTTTCACTTCGCTCCTAATGCATGATGTTGCTGTATGCTTTGTCTGTTAGCACACCACAGTAAACTCTTACGTCTCATTTATACAAAAGCTCTTCCACTTCATTTGCATTTGATAATTGGAAGATGGACATGGAGAAATGTGAAGGAGTGTGGGAGACTGTCTAGAATAATCCCACCATCTGTCTCTGAGATGAGCATTTCTGAAATCGTGCCCTTTTTTCATTTTCAGCATCAAGTAATTTGCTTGTCTTTATGAAAACGGAAATGCGGCATGACACGACTCAATTGCAGCCAATAAGAGCACAGCTGATGTGTAAATTACAGTTATGCAGAGTCAGATTTTGGATGAATGAGATTTCCTGGCAGGCCACAGAAGTACAAGCCAAGTGCCTCCACAAAATGTCCTGCAGCTCATCACAGCTGGTTAGGACAAAAACTCTGATTTAACATGAAAGAGCTTTTATCACTCGTTGCATTATTGCATAACACCTGGTTTGGACATGGTCTGATGGTGTCTCCTTCTGGTCCTAAAAACACAAAGCCAAAGCATTCACCACAGAGTCAGGTGCAAGCAGATGTGACAGAATGATCCTCCTAAAACACGACAACTGATCGCAGTCACGAAAGACATTCAGAGCTATAATAAAACCTGTAAAGGGAACAGGACTAGGTCGTTTTTCTCAAAAGTATTGGTGCCAATGTTTTCTACGATTTACTTATGATGCTTTCAGAAAAACACAGTCGTGGACAGTTGACTGGCTAGTTTTTTGCCCTTTTTATTAAAGGTATGGGCACCTGAAAGGGGCCATATACAGTAGTAGTTCTTTACATTTTTTTATTCGACTGCACTGCTTTTCCATTGTTTTTTCTGTGTAAACATGGATGCGTTTGACTGTTGCTCACGTCTCATGCATGAAACATTCTAAAAACTCCCATCTTGCATTTTTTCCTATTCCACTGCCCGCATCGCATTTTTGTCAAACAAAAGCACATTCTGTGTGAATGGCACATAGCAATATATTCTACATACGGTCCTTCACAGAGTGCTTCACATGTGAGCAGTTAATCAAGTGCAAGTTGGATCATTCTTTTTTCTTTACTGTCGTCACTGGCATATTGTCAAAGTGTCTAATTCCAACATTAATATTTCTATATTTAAAATTGTGATTCTTCAATTTATAAAAAATAAAATCGAATTAATCAATAAAATTTGAAAAATTGCCCAGCCCTAATGTGAATAAAATAACCAGGGATCATGTTCAAAATACGAGAAGTATGATAAATATGATGAATATGATAAGTCCCAACTTTTTAACACTGGGAAATCTTTAGAAGGACCTGTGGAATGTCTAGGAACAACACAAACTTTGACAGGGTTTACTGCATTCAGCTCAGTTCTTCTGATGTTTAGGAATAATAGCACCTACTCTACTTCTTTATTACATCTGGCAAGTTTATAATCACCAAATAGGCATTGTTGACATGGAAATGTGGACGGTCTTGTGTCGAAGCATTCCGATGCATCTGACATCAAAGCTCAGGAGAAGTCATTTTCACAATTTCTTTTCAATAAATGCTCTTTTTGAACTGGTGAGGACGTTCTGACTATGTTCTTGCAAAGTACAATGAACTCTCATTTCCAAAGTTCAAGGAAAATTGTGTTCCACATAAGATGTATTTAAGACGTAGTTTTAGTTGTCATCATAATAACAGAATTGCCCATAATTTAGGGTTAACATGTTTTGAAAGCACAAGGACAAAGCTCTAAGCTTGCTGGCTGTTAGCACGCTAAAACAGACTCAGAAGAAAACAAGCACTGCGTGGGAGAACTTCCGCAAAGGGTCTTGTATAATGCAACATTAGCAAGATTACAAAGACCCTACATTCATCCCTTCTAAAGTACTGCCACTACAGCCATCAAAGCAGAGCTTCTACAACAAATTCATCACCTTCTGTAGAAATCTTACAATTATTGTTGATTTCAAATCAATAACCTGTTGTTCATTTGTGAGGACTATAACACTTAACTAATGAGACCTTATTATAAATAATAGTAATACATAAAGTAAAATGAATGAGCAATTTATTCATTACAGTATTTATCTTTGTTAACATCAGTCAAAAAACTACAATTGTTCATTGTTAGTTCATGTTAGCTCAGGTCCATTAAATACAGTAATATGAATGGATACAACTTTTGATTTTAATAATGTATTAGTCAATGTTGAAATTAACAGTTGATCTTAACAAAAACAGCAGACAGGCTGACTGAAAATGCAAATTCATTTTCTCCCAGTAGGTGGCGTTTATGGAATGGCATAAATGTAGCGGTTACTCCGGTAATGCTTGTGTACAAAACTGCACTGTGCTTATAAAGACTACCTTAGGCGTTATTCGGAGGTAAGATAAAATTTAAAAAAATATCATCGCTCCTTCAGAGATATATTCAGCACTCAAATGTAATTAAATCATAACCTTTTTTCATCCACAAATTTAAGACCTCTTGAAATTATAATTAAGCCTTCTTATGCCATTTTATATATTTAAGCCTTTTTATGGCCTCAATTTTGATGAAACTGAATTTAAGACTTTTAAGGACCCACAGGGACCTTGCTAAGTTTCGTTATTGAGCAGATATGCTTAACATCCATATTTGGTCGAATGTCTACACACGTAGGACTGGCGTCTGGTAGAGACGGCCCTAAACTGGCCTCATTTTGCAAGGCTTCCTTAACACCAACTACTCCATTAGTCATTCAGACAACCCACTGACTAGTAGATCTTTGACTGTGCAGTTTTGTATATCCCTATGTTGTAATAATAAAGTTAGTATCTGTTCATGAAGATTAAGAGATACGCTTGACCAACTCTTCTGACCTCATTCTTAATGACACACTTGGAGAACAAGAGTGTGTGAATAAATGACAGGTCACAGGCCAGCAAAAAGCCAGCAGAGCCTTTACCTCCATACAGACTGATATCAAATGCCACAGGCAAAAGGTGATATTAAGCACATCTATCTCTGTCAAAGATATTCAATTACCACAGGGCAATTTCCTTATGCACACTGGAGAACTGGCCTGGTTGTCTGATCATGTAATTAAGCTATTTATCTGATTTACAGTTTTCATAAAACAAACGATGAGGACAGGTTCATGAATTTTCATTACAACACTAATTTTATAGTATTTTTGCTTTCATTTTAAAAGCTCAATGTAACCTTGACCTCATGTGAAATGCTGTTTCAACAAAACATCCTGTGACATTGTTCTCTCGATGATTATTAAGGTCAACATGAGACGGCATTTGCAAACTACGTTACTTCCCTAATTTGACAAATAGCAGGATTTTCAATGACAAAACAGTGTAAGGCTGGACTTGAATTTGTCCATGGGGAACTGAGGTGAATGAAAACCATGCCTAAATTGTTATTTCGCCTTTAGTCGACATTATTCATGCCTAGTTGGTGTTAGTCGAAATGGAAAGTGGTTTCACCAGATTTGATCCATTCTTCAGCCTTCTAATAAACAAGGTAATGAAAGAATTCATTCCACTCTGAATAAATGTCTGTTGTGATCTGCACTCTGTTAGTCTGTACATTTTCAGACATCAAAGATACTGTAGCACCTGATGGCTGTTGGATGTGCTGCCACATAAGCATGTGTGTGTAAGAGCAGCTCAGGTCCTGAAGTAACCTGGCACACATCAAAGATAGAAAGATCAAAACCGACTTAGTTTTGCTTGTTTATCAGGGGGTGGAGTGTGTGTGTGTGTGTGTGTGTGTGTATATGTTTGTGTAACAGTGCGTTTCTACAACCTAAATGTGACTCCTGAAAATGCAGGCATGTGATCAGCTAGAGACAAAAAAGAAGGAAAATCTGACCACGCCCCAAGTCACGCCCACAAGTCACACCCCCAGCACTTATTATTAAAAATATATATTTTAGCACATTAAAAGATATATCTTATAATGTAATAATACATACTATTGTCCTGTAAAAAATAAAAAGCAGCATTTAATAATCATGATAACAATATAATATATTATAATAAAGTACTATAATATATTATAGTAAAGTATATAGAATTGTTATTATTAAAGTACCTGCCAAAAGTTTGGAAACATTACAATTATTAATGATTTTGAAATCAATATCTTCTGCTCATCAAGTCTGAATTTATTTGATCAAAATAAAGTAAAACAAAAAAACAGCAATATTGTGAAATATTATTACAAATTTAAAAAAAAAAAGTTTTCAATTTTAATATAAAATGTAATGTTATTCCTGTGATGCAAAGCAGTTTTCAGTGTCACATGATCTTTTAGAAATCATTGCAATTTATTTGACTCTCAAGAAACATTTCTGATTAATATCAATGTTAAAAACTATTTTGCTGCTTCGTATTTTGTGTGGAAATGGTGATACACTTTATTTTTCAGGACTTTTTGATAAATATAAAGTTTAATGAACACATTTATTTGCATTTATCAAATATATTAATTCAATTTGTTAATGCATTTATTGAATATAAATCATTTTAAATGTCTTCACTCAGTTTTTATCACTTTCATGCATGATGAATAAAATTATAATTTTTTTCTCTTTTTTTTTAAAATCTTATACAATGTTTGAGTGGTATCATTGTTTCCACAAAAATATTAAGCAGCGAAACTGTTTTTAACGTTGATAATAATGAGAAATGTTTCTTTAGCAGCAAATCAGCATATTAGAATGATTTCTGAAGGATTATGTGACACTGGAACTTCTCTTTGTAAACAACAACAGATTTATAAACGTTTCTAATGACAAATGTTGTGTTCCTAAATGCAAATTAAAGCGGCTCAAACCAATAGCAGCGCAGCAGCACTAACAGTGAATCAAAACTAAACACAGTACTGTAACAGCAGCGAGCTCGTGCAGCGCTCTCAGGATCATTCCATCCATGATGTTTTAGAAAACAATCTTTTCCCAGTTTATTTAGGTAATAGCTTAAGGCCATCTGCGCGAATCACATGGGTCATCCCTCAGAGGTTGGAAAATACGGAAATCCGTATTCATACGGAAAAATCACATCCCTGAAAATGTCATTAACAGCAAAAGAGATGTGTGATGGGTTGGTGTGTGGAGGGGTTATTATAAACTCTCTGTAAACACAGCTGTCACTTTCCTATTGTCTCTGTGTGTGTGTGTGTGTTAGAGTAGACAGCTTCATTCATTATAATGGGAGCGATTTAGTTGACACATTGCAAACGTGCCGCATTGCAAGGTCCAAAATAAACATGTGGCCAACTGAGAAAATTTGCTGGCCATGAAACTGTATTTTTCATTATTTTTAAAGAAGAAAAAAACATATTTTCATCACTGTGACAATGGAATTATTTGGCTTCTTTTTTCCTATATATTCATACGAACAGTGCAGGCAATTGTGTCACTCGCGGTATCGTCTATGAGATAAGCCAGTCTCCTTCAGTAAAACTGCACCTGTCACAAAGACATTAAGATTAACACAACAGAAACTTTTCTTTGTAGAAAATGAGGGGATTCGAGGCTTACATGCGGTCCTGACAAATGACGACACTTTTGTAGTGCAAAACTGAACAGAAAAAAATTACATTCCTCACCAAATAAATGGCTGTGCAGCAGACGCCCATAAGAAACTTTTTATAGAACAATATAATAAGTTGTCGGCAAATAGAGCTGATGAAAGTTACAGAAACTAAAATAAACTTTTTATGAACAAGGGGATAAAGCAGAAGGATTGTTTGTGCCTGGCAAATTAAACTGTCGTCTTTTTGAGATCTGCAAGAAACGGGGTGTTCCTCCTACCTCTATGAGAAGCCCTAATATTGCCAAAACCAGAAAATGTCAACAAAAAATATAGAAACATTCACTCTGATGGCCTTTTTTAATGTAGATACAAAGGTATAAGTTTTGTTCCAAACCCAAGTGAGCTGCTTCAGCTGGATTTCCGACCAACTAGTTTGATGCACATTTTGAAAGTGTGCAAGAAATCCTGAACGGAAAAGCTTGAAATGGGAACAAACTCACATAAAAATTTTATGCACTTGGCAGAGGTGGATTATCTACAGTTTCACATTAGTTGAAATGTGCATTAAAGTGATGGTGCATTAAAGTTTATCCACATAAACAATGACGCATTTTTACCATTTTCTTGACAATCTGCTCATCGATCAATTTAGGTGTGAAAGCTTGATGTGACTGGACCAATGAAACACAAAATTGTGCAAATGTAGTGCTAATTAGACAAATAACACTTCACACTTCACCCACAGCTCGCCATTAAAGCTGGTCCTCGCAATCTGCAACAGCTGCACATCCAGGTAAATGGAGGCTGGTGACGTATGGAAATAGCCATTTGTGCCATCATTATATCAGCTACTGCAGCTTTTCTGCAACATCTCCCCCCCAAAAAACAAGGAGGTTTTAGTTCTTTCTTTAGTCTTTCCTTGCATCTACAAATAATTTTCCCAATTACAACATTATTATAAAATGCTCTTAAAATGCTGAATAATAATTCTAAATGTAGGTGGAAGAAAAGTTGTCACAAACCTGGATTATTTGAACAGTTAGAGTCATAGGTGTGACATAAAAATAATTGTATTTGCTGCATTCTCATTTGCATTCTCGTTTTCTGACAGCACAGAATCAATCTATTTTGAGGCTCACTGTGTTTCTATTTCTGTTATAACTGTTACAAAAATGGCGTCATCTGTAGCTCTTGTAGTGCTTTGCGTCTTTACCAAGAGAGAAGCAACATGCACAGAGTGCAAAGGGCTTGAATGAAGCGTGTTTGGCTCTAGATAAAAATATTAGAGGACATAGATATAGAAAGATCATAACCATAAATGGTGTGTATGGCTCTATAGAAATGGTAAAATGGTACTACCATTGTCATTATGTCTCACAGCCCAGTTGGAACCAAGCTGACATACATTTCCAGACCACAGTCAACTATTTGAGGACCCCTGACATGGAAATGCTTGATGTTTTGTATTTCTGAATTTTCAGAAGGGCCTATACCAAATGCAAAACATTTTGGATGGAAACTCATTTACTGTCTCTTGCAGCATAGGCAGCATCTAATGTGAAATGGACATTTACATTTATGCATTAGTCCAAAGCATCACTGCACTTAAAGTACACATTTTGCCATATGTGTGATTCCTAGGGATCAAACCCCATTACCTTGATGTTGCTAGCACCATGCTCTATCAGCACTATAACAGATAAGCAAACAGATATTTGCTACTTGGTCTCATGATGAAAACGTACCTCTGGGAACTTTTTCACAAGACGCAAAATGCATACTAATAAGTACATATCACTGCAGTTTCCAACAGAAATGAACACTAGAGGCGGTAAAACAGCGAGCACTTGTAATTGTTTTCCTACACAGTCATTATTACAGCTCCATATGATTCGCTACAACATGATTCGGACGTAACAAGCTTGTTCGGTAGCTCAGCGGCACGGAACTGGACTTAAGATGCAGAATCCTTGGGTACGAATCCTGTCAAAAACATGACTCACAATGAAAGAGCTGAAAGATGAGAGGTCGAAAATCAAGCTAAAACGGCATGCTTGCGATTGTATTTTTACATCACATTCGCTTTTGTTCATACTATAGGGTAGGTTTAGGTATAGTGCAGATGGTATGTTATTATAAAACGTCACAGAGCATTAGACTTATGGCTCGTTTCTACCGAGCGTTTCTACCGAGCCGTTTCTCAATATGCGTTCTTGTCTATTCTTGTGGACTTGTGAAACTTCATTGCCCAAAAACCCGTATAATTTTCAAAATAGTACTGTTATTGTGTCATAAAACGTAGTTTTAAGAGTTTTTCAGGCGAGAATGTAGTTGTTTAAAACTCAAATCTGTGATTAATTTATAAAGATAGCGCCTGTTTGAAAATTTGCTATGCCGATTTCAGAAATGTGAGCTCCAGGTGACCAGCGGGCGCTCGGTGCTCATGTATCCGCCTAGAGCAGCCTAACCTCGGCTAGTCCTTCTGACATTTGCCGCTGGCTCTGATGTCTCTGTTGTGATTAAACATAAGATACAATTTGTTTTGGGTATATTTAACAGGCATTTGTAGTCTCGTGAATCTATTATTTGTTCCTGGTCATATCATTTTGGCTGAGCACAAAGTTATGTTTAACTTTATATATTTATTTTGAACTTTACCGTAGTACAGCACTGACTTTGTAGCATACATTTGACTGAATTGTTTGCTTTTGTCTTTATTTCCACTTATATAAGCCTCTTATACTTTGTACTTATACTTTTACGATGGCTGTTATTGTTCATTAAAACGTACATTTAACAAAAAGAGGCAGAGTTGTGCTTATTGCACTTTATTGCACTTTACTGCTCCGGGTGTGTGTTCACGGTGTGTGTGTGTTCACTGCTGTGTGTGTGCACTTTGGATGGGTTAATTGCAGAGCACAAATTCCGAGTATGGGTCACCATACTTGGCCACATATCACCTCACTCACTCACTTCACTTCACTTATCGTAGATCGCTACTTTCCGGCATACACCACGCCTATCAAGTAAAGGTACTGTTGGCGGTGGAAACGCAAGCTGGATCAAGGTGTTCGGTCCCGAATCATACCGTACTGTATTGTACTGACCCATACTGCTCGGTGGAAACGAGCCATTATAGCGCCACTTGATGGACATTTCAAGTCAGAACTGCGGTGAGAACTACAAAACCAACGTCACATAAAACGTACCATACAACATACCACTCTTTTAGCGCCACCCAGTGGACATTTCACATCGAATATGTCACAAAATGTACATTGCAGTACGTATTTCACATCTTGCGAAAAAGTTCCCAGAGGTATGTTTTTGTCATGAGACCAGGTTGGATATTGGCTGATTTCTGTGGTTATACGTATGCAAAAAGCTCACTGGATTTCAATTCACATGACATCAGATTACCATAATTTCGCTTTGTCCTTCGTCTTGGATTTATTCTTTCACTGAGATCATTGCAACAAATTCTAAGATTGCATTCACTACGAAGAATACACACAGCGCTGCCTTATACTTTGGCAAAATAAATATGTCTTAGGAGGCATCAAAGTTAAGTTGCCTTTTGCTTTGTACCAAAACTCAAGAGAAAGCTCACTAGGTTGCAGAACAGAGCAAAATTGTGTACAGATTCAGGCAGGAAGACTAGCTGCTCTAATACTTTACCTAACAGGGAATGACCAGATGGACTGTATATTGTTCAGCATCAAAGAGGGATGTCTGACACGGCTCTGCAATCACCGGAAGCACACAAGGGCTTTAAAAAGGGTTGAATGGGCCTATCTTTTTGAAATGTTGAAGAGATTTGGATTTGGTGGAATGGCTTGTTCTATAAAAATCCTATAGCTGCCGGGTTGATCAACAACATGGTGTCAAAGTCGTTTAACATTTCCAGAGGCAGGGCTCCTCTGTCCTCTGTATAATTGCCACCGAACCTTTTGTGGAGGATAAAATAGCCTTTGTGCTATTGATGTCTTACTCTATTTAAACTGCCTTGACACATTTAATCAAGCTTTACTAAGTCTTATTGACACATTTAGGAAAACATTAGGCTGCAAGATTAATAAGCTGCATTATTCTTCATTACTCGCACAGAATTATTATTCTGAAAATGAATCTACTAATACTACACATGGACAGACGGTGGATTTTAACGTCTTAAAGAATAAAATGTAAAAAATATTGCTCACTGCACAACATAGAAACATGAATGTTCAAGAATCTTCCTTTGTGGCTGTACATAGTAAGAATGTTGTACAATCAGGATAAAATCGACATCATACTGCTGTGAAAAAGTCTTAGGTCACTAGTATTTTCACAACCAACAACAACAACAAAAATGGTTTTAAATCAGTTATTTATATATTTTGCTGTTGTGTGTCAGTAGGAAATATCAGTTTTCATTTCTAAACAATCTTTTTGCCATTAATTGTAATAATCCAGTGAGATTTTTGCATGTACAAGGAGTCTGACAACAGCCAGTGCTCCACACAGAGATCTGATCTCTCCATCATCCAGTCTGTCTGGAATGACATGAAGAATCAGAAACAACTGAGACAGACTAAATCCAGAAGAACAGTGGCAACATCTCCAAGTACTTATATTATGAATTTGTCTTAGCAACACAGTTAAGCACATTTCTCCCCCACATCTGCACTGCAGTAATTCAAATTGGATAATATACAGAATGCAAACAGATAGGCTATTATTTAAAGGGGTCATGAACTGAGAAACCAAATTTCCCGTGATCTTTTGACATATAAGAGGTCATTGTACTATAAAAACATCCTGTAAGTTTCAGAACTCAAAACTTTCTTGTTAGTCTAAAAACAGCTTAATATCTGTTTAGCTTAATAAAGCAGTCTGCCAAAATGACAGCTTGTGGAATGTACAACTCTATGATGTAATAGTGTGGATAAGCACTGCCTCCGGAGAAGAAGATCAACGCCTGTTTCTACATCACAGCCTGTTTAGTCCCGCCCACTGATTCATGCATGAATAACGAGAGGCGAACGCAGGTCTACGCAGAAATCAAATGGTAAAGATGCTCTGAAGACAACAAGATGCTGTGCAGTGCCAAGGTGTGTCTTTGCATTGCCTTACTTCTGATCCCAACATTAGGAAAGAGTGTATGAACTTCATTTTTAATGAAGATTCAGACCGCGTCAGTAAGAACTTGGTCCTTTGTTCACTTCATTTTTACCACGGATTCATTTACAAACAAGGCATAATTTGATGCAAGATTTTCAAAAAGAATAAAACTAAAAGACGATGCTGTGCCGACTATATTGGATTCGACAGTAATGTCGCAACACAAGTGAGTAACTGTTTTCATTAGGTGGTCACTATTGCTTTGTCTCTTCTTACAGATCATTTGATATGTATTGAGTTATTTATGCATTTTTTTACCTAAATCACCTAATTCAAACAGAGCGTTCTGATGAGGGGGGTTAATAACAGGACAAAAAATAGCCCACTACTTCTAAATTGTGATGTTTTTTGATGTGAAAATCTTGATAACATTATAAGTGGACCACAGAGAACAGTACAAAAAAAACAAAAAAAAAAAAAACAAAGGCAGTTCATGACCCCTTTAAAATATAAGGCAGGGTGTACAGTCCGGCTCTAAGAGTGCAATCCTCCTATATATATATATATATATATATATATATATACACAGGTGCATCTCAATAAATTAGAATGTCGTGGAAAAGTTCATTTATTTCAGTAATTGAACTCAAATTGTGAAACTCGTGTATTAAATAAATTCAATGCACACAGACTGAAGTAGTTTAAGTCCTTGGTTCTTTTAATTGTGATGATTTTGGCTCACATTTAACAAAAACCCACCAATTCACTATTTCAACAAATTAGAATACTACATAAGACCAATAAAAAAAACAAAAAAAAAAAAAACATTTTTAGTGAATTGTTGGCCTTCTGGAAAGTATGTTCATTTAGTATTATTGTACTCAATACTTGGTAGGGGCTCCTTTTGCTTTAATTAGTCAGTTTGTGGCACTGCTGAGGTGGTATGGAAGCCCAGGTTTCTTTGACAGTGGCCATCAGCTCATCTGCATTTTTTTGGTCTCTTGTTTCTCATTTTCCTCTTGCCAATACCCCATAGATTCTCTATGGGGTTCAGGTCTGGTGAGTTTGCTGGCCAGTCAAGCACACCAACACCGTGGTCATTTAACCGACTTTTGGTGCTTTTGGCAGTGTGGGCAGGTGCCAAATCCTGCTGGAAAATGAAATCAGCATCTTTAAAAAGCTGGTCAGCAGAAGGAAGCATGAAGTGCTCCAAAATTTCTTGGTAAACGGGTGCAGTGACTTTGGTTTTCAAAAAACACAATGGACCAACACCAGCAGATAACATTGCACCCTAAATCATCACAGACTGTGGAAACTTAACACTGGACTTCAAGCAACTTGGGCTATGAGCTTCTCCACCCTTCCTCCAGACTCTAGGACCTTGGTTACCAAATGAAATACAAAACTTGCTCTCATCTGAAAAGAGGACTTTGGACCACTGGGCAACAGTCCAGTTCCCCTTTCAGTCGGTCACTCCAAGTCACGTCGGATGACCGACGAAATTGGGATCTCGCCAGAGAGACCAATCCACTTCGAGTGTAACTAAACGAGCCAATGGACATTGGCATGCGATTATTGCATCCAGCTGCCGCTGATCACAGCGTGAGCATAAGAGGCAGCTGATGCACCGCATCAATCATCCTTTCGCTTCGGAGCCGAGCGGTAGTGGTTGAAGCTACTGCTCTCCCTTCCAAGAGAGTGTTCTGCGAGCGAGTGCGGGCGTTACGGCGCGGCAGCGGTGGTCACGGTGTCCGGGAGAGAAAGATCGTCTTCCTGCTGACAGCCACACTGGGAGTGTGCGGTGGCCAGTTCCCCTGCGTGCTTCAGCACTAAAAGAGCATTTCTCTGAAAGAGCAATTTCTCTAAAAGAGCAACACGGGTGATCGCGTCTTTTTAAAGATGTCTTTTCACCCGTGCGTTTCTGGGTGTGGTCGTTTCCTGGCACCTCAGGACGGTCACGATCGCTGCCTCACGTGCCTGGGCATTCAGCACGCTGAGGTGGCTTTCGTGGATGGTTCATGTTCTTCTTATGGGGACATGACCATCTCGGAGTGCGACTCCGCTATGTCAAACATGGCGGAGTCCCTCTGCCTGCCGCGATCCAGCGTGCACACTGGATCCGGTGGAGTCAGAGGTGATTTGAGGATTACGGTGAGGGCTTCCCCAAGTGGAGCTCCTCACCCCTCAAGCACTCCGCAGCCGGTGGAGCTGCCGAAGGAGGGCGCTGGCCACGCGTTTCCTTCGGTGCCCCCTCTGATGACCAGATGTCGATCACTGCATCGGAGGGCGGCCCCTCTCTCTCCGGGGATGATGACCCGGCTGCGTTGCCCCCTTCGGGTGTGGTAGCGTTGTCCGTGCCAGACCCAGAGATGACGGCTATGCTTTCCCGGGCCGCCGAGAAGTCGGGCTCGTGTGGAATCCTAAAAAGCCACCGTGTCCCGATCCTTCGAGGCTGGACGAGTGGTTTCTCGGTGGGGGTCGCGGTGGTTCTCAGCGCCCCCCTCCGGTGCCATTCTTTCCGGAAGTGCATGAGGAGCTTACAAGGTCGTGGAAGGCACCTTTCACTGCCCGAAACAAATCTTGTGGTTCCTCCGCTCTCACCACCCTCGATGGTGGGGCCGCTTTGGGGTATGCGGCATCCCGTCGGTGGAGCGCCTGTGGCCATGCAACTGTGTCCAACAGCTGATTCCAACCTGCGGGGTGACCCGTGTCTCCCCTCACGGGCCTGTAAATATTCGTCAGGTCTAACTGGCAGTGCTTATAGAGCCTGTGGGGAGGCGGCTTCTGCCCTCCACGCCATGGCGTTACTGCAGGTCCACCAGGCCAAAGACCTGAAAGACCTGCACGAGGGTGGTCACGACCTGGCGGTTCTACATGAGCTGCGTGCTGCGACGGACCTCGCGCTTCGAGCGACGAAGGTGACCGCACAGTCTCTAGGTCGTGCGATGTCCAGGAGCGCCATCTCTGGCTGTGTCTCGCTGACATGAAGGAGCAGGAGAAGGTACAGTTCCTGAATGCTCCCGTGTCACAGACCGGCCCTTTCGGCGACGCTGTCGAGAGCTTTGCCCAGCAGTTCTCGGCAGCCCAGAAGCAGACTGAGGCAAACACATCATGCGCCGGAGGAAACCTGCTGCTTCCACTCCGGCTGCAGCCACTCAGCCTGCTCGTCACCGTGGGCGCCCCCTGCAGCCGCCCCCGCTCCCACGCAGCCGCAGCAGCCTTTCACCAGGCAGCGTCGTGGAGCCGGTCGCAGGCAGGACGCCCAGCCCGTCCAGGCCCCCGCCAAACCTGGCGGCAAGCGCAAGTGCAAGAGGCCCTGGGACGGTCGACCCAGAGATGGAGGAGACTGCTCATCGGGAGATGGTGACTGCACCACTCCCTCCCCCGGAGGAGGGCCGGGTGGAGTATCTTTTGTTCATTTTGTTCCGCCGCTGGCCCAGCAGCCAGCGGTACCCAAAACATCAGTAAAGAGCGGTCTCCTCAATCTCTGGGTCTCAAGAGGAGGAGAGTGGTGATCCGTGCATCACAGGATCGCTTCCCTCCTCCTCTCTCGCCAGCAGGCAGCGGGTGGTTGCCCAAGAGCACCCCTCCTGCCCATTCGTGGAACCAGGTAAGGGCAGTAGCACTCCAGTCCCCGCTTCAAGTCGTCAAACGCCGGGCTGTCACAAGCCTCAAGCCGGGTTCCTGTGTCTCCTCCCACGCGAGGAGAAATCAGGTGAGTGCTACACTACACACCCAGACCCCGCCCCCTGCCGTCACAGGCCAGGCCGTCACAGGCCCTGGGGCCGGTCCCTGTGTTCCACCTCGCTGCCCCACCGCGGGCATGTCGGTGGGCCCGTCGGCCCCGCTGGTGCGGTCTCTCGGAGCCTAGTTAGTGCTCCCCAGTCCGTCCCGGTGGCTCCTGCGGACCATCAGACTCGGCTATGCGATTCAGTTCGCCCGGCGTCCCCCCAAGTTCAGGGGCATCCGGTTCACTTCAGTCAAAGCCGTCGATGCCCCTGTCTTGCTCGCGGAGATTGCAGTCCTACTGGTGAAGGATGCAATAGAGCCGGTCCCTCCAGCCGATATGAGGTCGGGGTTTTACAGCCCTTACTTCATTGTGCCCAAGAAAGCGGTGGGTTACGACCGATCTTGGATCTGCGAGTTTTGAACCGTGCACTTCATAAGATGCCGTTCAAGATGTTGACGCAGAAACGCATTTTTGGAATGCGTCCGTCCCCTAGATTGGTTTGCAGCAATCGACCTGAAGGACGCGTACTTTCATGTTTCAATTCTCCCGCGACACAGGCCATTCCTGCGATTCGCGTTCGACGGTCGGGCATATCAGTACAAGGTCCTGCCCTTCGGGCTGTCCCTTTTCGCCTCGTGTCTTCACCAAAGTCGCAGAGGCGGCCCTTATTCCCCTGAGAGAACGGGGTGTGCGCATTCTCAACTACCTCTATGACTGGCTCATACTTGCACAGTCTCAAGAGCTGTTGTGCGCACACAGGGACCTGGTGCTCAGGCACCTCAGCCAGTTGGGCCTTCGGGTCAATTGGGAAAAGAGCAAACTCGTGCCAACGCAGAGGATCTCTTTTCTCGGCATGGAGTTCGATTCGGTCAACCAGACAGCACGCCTCACCCAGGAACGTGCTCAGTCGGTGCTGAACTGCCTCAAGACTTTATCAGGCAGGACAGCGGTCCCACTGAAACTCTTTCAGAGGCTCCTGGGGCATATGGCTGCAGCTGCGGCCATAGTTCCGCTCGGTCTGCTCCATATGAGACCGCTTCAGCACTGGCTCCATGGCCGAATCCCGAGGTGGGCGTGGAAACGCGGTACTCACCGGGTTCAGATTACACCGGCCTGCCGCAAGACCTTCAGCCCGTGGTCAGATCCTTCGTTCCTTCGGGCAGGAGTGGCCCTGGAGCAGGTATCCAGGCATGCTGTGGTATTCACGGATGCCTTGGCCACCGGCTGGGGTGCCACGTACAACGGGCACGCAGTATCAGGGGTTTGGACGGGCCCTCTTCTGCGTTGGCATATCAATTGCCTCGAGTTGCTGGCAGTACACCTTGCCCGGTGCCGCCTCAGAGGACGCCTTCGGGGCAGGGACGTTCTGGTCCGTACGGACAACACTGCGACCGTTGCCTATATCAACCGGCAAGGCGGTTTGCGCTCCCGTCGCATGTCGCAACTCGCCCGCCACCTCCTCCTCTGGAGTCAGAAGCATCTGAGGTCCCTTCGTGCCATCCACATCCCAGGAGTGTTCAATCAGGCGGCCGACGAGCTGTCTCGAGTGGCACTTCCTGGGGAGTGGAGACTCCATCCCCAGGCGGTCCAGCTGATTTGGAGTCGGTTCGGAGTTGCTCAGGTAGACCTGTTTGCATCTCCAGAAACCACCCACTGCCAGTGGTTCTACTCCCTGTCCGAGGCAACGCTCGGCACGGATGCACTGGCACACAGCTGGCCCCAGGGCTTGCGCAAGTATGCGTTTCCCCCAGTGAGCCTGCTAGCACAGACATTGTGTAAGATCAGGGAGGACGAGGAGCAGGTCCTGTTAGTGGCTCCATATTGGCCCAACAGGACCTGGTTCCCGGAACTCATGCTCCTCGCGACAGCCCCTCCCTGGCCGATTCCTCTGAGGAAGGATCTGCTTTCTCAGAGACGGGGCACCCTCTGGCACCCGCGTCCAGACTTGTGGAAACTTCATGTGTGGTCCCTGGACGGGATGCGGAGGTTCTAGGTGACCTGCCCCAGGAGGTAGCGCTCACTATCGCTTCAGCACGAGCACCGTCCACAAGATGGGCCTATGCGCTGAAGTGGAACCTGTTCATCGAATGGTGTTCCTCTTACCAGGAGGACCCCCGGAGATGTTCGATCAGAGCCGTGCTTTCCTTTTTGCAACAAGGGTTGGAGCGTAGGCTGTCCCCCTCCACCCTTAAGGTATATGTTGCTGCTATTTCTGCCCACCACGACCCCATAGAGGGGAGGTCGGTGGGGAAGCACGATCTGGTCGTCAGGTTTCTTAGGGGGGCCAGGAGGTTAAATCCTCCGAGGCCTCCCTCCCTTCCCTCTTGGGATTTGGCTTTGGTGCTAAGAGCCCTACAAACTGCCCCCTTTGAGCCGTTGAAGTCAGTCGAGTTGAAGTTTCTTTCTATGAAAACCCTACTCCTGACTGCATTGGCCTCAATCAAGAGGGTGGGGGACCTGCAGGCATTTTCGGTCGGCGAGTCGTGCCTTGAGTTTGGGCCGGCTGACTCCAGTACAACACTGAGGCCCCGGCCCGGCTATGTGCCCAAGGTTCCTACCACGCCCTTCAGGGACCAGGTAGTGAGCCTGCAAGCGCTGCCCCTGGAGGAGGCAGACCCAGCCCTAGCTTTGCTCTGTCCTGTACGCGCACTGCGTCAGTACGTGGATAGAACTCAGAGCTTCAGGACCTCAGAACAGCTCTTTGTCTGTTACGGAGGACAGCAGAAGGGGAAGGCTGTCTCCAAGCAGAGGATGGCCCACTGGATAGTGGATGCCATCACCTTGGCCTATGAAGCACAAGGTGTGCCCTGCCCGCTCAGGTTGCATGCTCACTCCACTAGGGGTGTCGCATCGTCCTGGGCGCTGGCTCGTGGTGCCTCGCTAGCAGACATCTGTAGAGCTGCGGGTTGGGCGACTCCCAACACGTTCGCTAGGTTTTATAGCCTACGTGTCGAACCGGTTTCCTCCTGTGTTCTCACCTCAAACGGATAGTGGCACTGAGAGGGCCGGCTCAGAGTCGGCTTGCGGCGTCCTTACGCCTAATTCTCCAGAGAGTTCCTTAACCAGGCAAACCCTGTTGAGTCCTCCAGCACTCCGGCGTCCGGACGCGGCGGGGCATCCGGCGCCAGGCCTTCAGCCAATGAATTCCTGAAATCTGGTGCGAGGCTAGTGCCCATATGAGAGACCCTGCCGGGATCCCATATATGTATTCCTCGGTATGCTTATTAGAGCCGTGTTTCCCCTGGCAGACCACGTTCTGCCATCTCTAAAGATGCAGCCTGAGCCATCTCAGAGACTTCCATGTGCAATAGGGCCCTTCGGGGTTACTTCACATGTTTGAATGTCACTTAACCCCCTCTGGGAGGAGGTGACTCCGCAGTGTGCCTCTTCCAAGTGGAAGGGCACGCTTCCCAGTGTTATCCTAGTCCTACTGTTTGGGTTGCTCAAGGAACACCAGTAGTTGACCTTCTCTGTGTAGAGCCCGGTCCTATCGTCTGCCTTATAGGAAGGGTCAGGAGGCCTACACAGGGCACTGGAAGGGGCAGCTCCTGTGGCGCTTTGGTAGGGATCCCAATTTCGTTGGTCATCCGACGTGACTCGGAGTGACCGACTGAAAGGGGAACGTCTCGGTTACGTATGTAACCCTCGTTCCCTGAAGGAGGGAACGGAGACGTCACGTCCCGTCGCCACAGTCGCTGTACCACCGCTGAGCTGCCGGGTCGCCGGCTTGGCTCCTCAGCGAAAGCATGATTGATGCGGTGCATCAGCTGCCTCTTATGCTCACGCTGTGATCAGCGGCAGCTGGATGCAATAATCGCATGCCAATGTCCATTGGCTCGTTTAGTTACACTCGAAGTGGATTGGTCTCTCTGGCGAGATCCCAATTTCGTCGGTCATCCGACGTGACGTCTCCGTTCCCTCCTTCAGGGAACGAGGGTTACATACGTAACCGAGACGTTCTTCTTCTCCTTAGCCCAGGTAAGACGCCTCTGACGTTGTCTGTGGTTCAGGAGTGGCTTAATAAGAGGAATACGACAACTGTAGCCAAATTCCTTGTAGCTCTTGATGCCTTGACTCCAGCCTCAGTCCATTCCTTGTGAAGTTCACCCAAATCCTTGAATCAATTTTGCTTGACAATCCTCATAAGGCTGCGGTTCTCTCGGTTGGTTGTGCATCTTTTTCTTCCACACTTTTTCCTTTCACTCAACTTTCTGTTAACATGCTTGGATACAGCACTCTGTGAACAGCCAGCTTCTTTGGCAATGAATGTTTGTGGCTTACCCTCCTTGTGAAGGGTGTCAATGATTGTCTTCTGGACAACTGTCAGATCAGCAGTCTTCCCCATGATTGTGTAGCCTAGTGAACCAAACTTAGAGACCATTTTGAAGGCTCAGGAAACCTTTGCAGGTGTTTTGAGTTGATTAGCTGATTGGCATGTCACCATATTCTAATTTGTTGAGATAGTGAATTGGTGGTTTTTTTTTTAAACGTGAGCCAAAATCATCACAATTAAAAGAACCAAAGACTTAAACTACTTAAGTCTGTGTGCATTGAATTTATTTAATACACGAGTTTCACAATTTGAGTTGAATTACTGAAATAAATGAACTTTTCTATGACATTCTAATTTATTGAGATGCACCTGTATATATATATATATATATATATATATATATATATATATATATATATATATTAGTGCTGTCAAAGTTAACGCGTTAATAACGCGTTAATGCAAATTCATTTTAACGGCACTAATTTTATTAACGCGCGATTAACGCAGCGCGCATTTTCTGTTTGACCTGTGTCCTAACCTGTACTACTATAGTTGGAGAAATGGAAATGGATGGAGATGCTGACAGTGTTGCCAACTTAGCGACTTTCAGACCACTTTAGCAACCTTTTTTTTATTTTTATTTTTATTATTATTTTTTTATTTTTCAAAAAGCGAGACTCGCCGGTACTGCCGCGCAAGCGCGAGGTCTCTCTTTCCTGCTGCGCACACACCTCTCTCTCTCTCTCTCTCTCTCCGCGTCTGCTCTGTCCAGCGCGCGGATGAGAGGAACAGTGCTTTCAGTTAAAACAGATATTATGTTGCTTCTCTAATTTAACATGCAAGTACAGCCGAAATCACAGCACAGCTATTGTCTTTATCTTATGTATAGCCTATTTGATTTTATCAGACGATGGCTGGATTATAAATCAGGATTTTTGTGGAGATTAACATCTTGGAAGGGAGAGCTGGTTATTTAGTCCTATGGGTCACGTTTCAGTCACTATTTCATATTCATTCCATTGTCTGACAACAGAAACAGTAAAATATATCAATGAAAACAGTTTTATTGAGAATTTAGCTGCATCAAAATACAGTATGTGGGCACAGAGAGGCAAACAAATGTAATAATAAATAATAAATGTACATTTTGCATGTTCAGAAGAAGTGAGATTCGCCCTGTCATGCGGAAATGTAAACAGGTTTGTGTAAGTAAATTGCTCAGTGCAAAGAAAGAGAAGTAATGGGAACCTGGTATTTCTTTTTTCACATGTCTAATAGACATGAGCAAGTTCTTTGAAACACATCTATGATCTTTGAAACATGTCTAGTCTTCAGGCTCTGTTAACTATGTTTTCACAAATAATAGACATATATTGCATAAAGAATCCATATTTGTTATTGTCCATGTTGATTAGAGTATTTAAAACATGAAAAGTATTAATTTAAGGTACATTTAGAACAGATAAAAATGTGCGATTAAATTGTGATTAATCGCGAGTTAACTCATGACAATCATGCGATTAATCGCGATTAAATATTTTAATCGATTGACAGCCCTAATATATATATATATATATATATATATATATATATATATATATATATATATATATATATATATATATATATATATACACACACACACACACACACACACACACTCACTGGGCACTTTATTAGGTACACCTTGCTAGTACCGGGTTGGACCCTCTTTTGCCTTTAGAACTGCCTTAATTCTTCGTGGCATAGATTCAACAAGGTGTTGGAAACATTCCTCAGAGATTTTGGTCCATATTGACATGATAGCATCATGCAGTAGCTGCAGCTTTGTCGGCAGCACATCCATGATGCGAATCTCCCATTCCACCACATCCCAAAGGTGCTCTATTGGATTGAGATCTGGTGACTGTGGAGACCATTTGAGTAAAGTGAACTCATTGTCACATTCAAGAAACCAGTCTGAGATGATCTGAGCTTTGTGACATGGTGCATTATCCTACTGGAAGTAGCCATCAGAAGATGGGCACACTGTAGTCAAAAAGGGATGGTCATGGTCAGCAATAATACTCAGGTAGGCTGTGGCGTTTAAACGATTCTCAATTGGTACTAAGGGGCCCAAAGTGTGCCAAGAAAATATCCCCCACACCATTACACCACCACCACCAGCCTGAACCGTTGAGACAAGGCAGGATGGATCCATGCTTTCATGTTCTTTACGCAAAATTCTGACCCTACCATATGAATGTCGCAGCAGAAATCGAGACTCATCAGACCAGGCAACGTTTATCCAATCTTCAGTTTTGATGAGCCTCTGCGAATTGTAGCCTCCGTTTCCTGTTCTTAGCTGACAGGAGCGGCACTCGGTGTGGTCTTCTGCTGCTGTAGCTCATCTGCTTCAGGGTTCGACGTGTTGTGCATTCAGAGATGGTATTCTGCATACCTTGGTTGTAACGAGTGGTTATTTGAGTTACTGTTGCCGTTCTATCATCTCTAACCAGTCTGCCAATTCTCCTCTGACCTCTGACATCAACAAGGCATTTTCGTCCACACAACTGCCGCTCACTGGATATTTTCTCTTTTTCGGACCATTCTCTGTAAACCCTAGAGACGGTTGTGCGTGAAAATCCCAGTAGATCAGCAGTTTTTGAAATACTCAGACCAGCCCGTCTGGCACCAACAACCATTCCACGTTCAAAGTCACTTAAATCCCCTTTCTTCCCAATTCTGATGCTCGGTTTGAACTTCAGCAAGTCGTCTTCACCACATCTAGATGCCTAAATGCATTGAGTTGCTGCCATGTGATTGGCTGATTAGCAATTTGTGTTACCAAGCAATTGAACAAGTGTACCTAATAAAGTGGCCAGGGAGTGTGTGTGTATATATGTATGTATGTATGTATGTATGTATGTATGTATGTATACAGGTGCATGTTAAAAAATTTGAATTTTGTGAAAAAGTTCATTTTTTCTTGTAACTTATTTCAAAAAATGAAACTTTGATATATTTTAGATTCATTACATGTAAAGTAATACATTTCAAAAGTTTTTTTGTTTTTTTGTTTTATGAAATCAAAAATCCAGTATCTCAAAATATTAGAATATTTACATTTGAGTTTCAATAAATAACCATCCCTACAGTATAAATTCCGGGTATCTCTTGTTCTTTGAAACCACAATAATGGGGAAGACTACTGACTTGGCAATTGTCCAGAAGACAATCATTGACACCTTCCACAAAGAGGGTAAGCCACAGAAGGTCATTACTGAAAGCGGTGGCTGTTCACAGAGTGCTATATCTAAGCAAATTAAATGCAAAGTTGACTGGAAGGAAGAAATTGAGTAGGAAAAGGTGGACAAGCAACAGGGATGTCCGCAAGCTTGAGAATAATGTCAAGCAAAGCCGATTCAAACACTTGGGAGAGCTTCACAAGGTGTGGACTGAAGCTGGAGTCAGTGCACCAAGAGTCACCACGCTCAGACGTCTTCAGGAAAAGGGCTACCAAGCCACTTCTGAAACAGAAACAACATCAGAAGCATCTTACCTGGGCTAAGGAGAAAAAGATCTGGAGTTTCATTTATAAAACTCTCTGTAAATTTCATCCTAAAAGTGTACGTATGCACAAAAGCTAGATTTTGCGTACGCGTGATTTTTTTCAGATATATAAAACCATGTGTACGCCAGAACCTGCGCAAAAATCCCTTTATAAATCCCAGTCAGGGGAAGATTGTGTGTATGTGCATCTCCACCCCGACTACTCCCAGATATCACCATATATGGAGCTTACAATGCCTAGTTTTACTATGCATAACCTCATCTGCATATCATTTCCATGCATATTCCCATCCATGTGACACGTGTTTAACACCGTCAAAGGTACAAGACATTAAGGAAATATGAGATCCTGACTGTAATTCCATTTGGGCCATAGCCTACACATTAATTTTTATTGCTAAAACTTTTCCAGTATCCTTGTTACGTTTTATAATGAAAATATCCATAAAAACAAAACAGCTTAAAATAGTTGATCTCATTCTTTTACACAGGTCATATAGTATTTCAATTGTTTTAAACAATTCATATCAAATTAAATTTATGCAGTTTTGTTGATAAGGTGAACATAAGCAGAACATCTATTTTTAGTGGAAACAGCTGTTATAATAGGCCTATATTTTTTGCAGTGTGAATACAATTGTCTGACTCTGCGAATTACTGAAAATATTTTAAAAAGGAAATGTGCAAATCTTACCGTTAAAACATAGGATGCCACATGAAAATGATCAATCCACTATATATCAATCCACTATATCCACTATATGCATAGTCAAAATCTATCAGTAGGATAGTTTGTGTATAGGTTTATATTGTTTTACTTCATTGCTGTATGCCTGTATTTATGTAGCACCGTGGTCCTGTGAGGCACGACATTTCGTTCCACTGTATGCCCCCGCATGTAGCGGAATGACAATAAAGCTCAACTCAACTCAATGTTTAAATTTAATTTTTTTTTTAACTTCTACGTAATGACATTTTGTAATTGCAGTGCTTATCTCCATTAATGAGAGTGGAATATTTATTGTATATGCATATCAAAATGAAAAAAGAGTCTAAAATTGTTTACTTCATTACTTCTCACTCCAAAAGAGCTCGTACGCATGGTCTAGAATGTCCGTCCCGTGCGTACATATTTACGCCAAGTTAATTTTTTTATAAATCTGGATATGTGCGTGGAAAATTGTTTACGCATATTATATGCCCATTTTGTGCATACGCAACGTTTATAAATGAGACCCCTGGACTGTTGCTCAGTGGTCCAAAGTCTTCTTTCCAGATAAAAGTAAATTTTGCATTTCATTTGGAAATCAATGTCTGGAGTCTGGAGGAAGACTGGAGAGGCACAGAATCCAAGCTGCTTGAAGTCCGGTGTGAATTTTCCACAGTCTGTGATGATTTGGGGTGCCGTTATGTCTGCTGGTGTTGGTCCATTGTGTTTTATCAAGTCCAAAGTCAATGCAGCCGTCTACCAGGAGATTTTGGAGCACTTTATGCTTCCATCTTCTGACAAGTTTTATGGAGATGCTGATTTCCTTTTCCAGCAGGACTTAAGCACCTGCCCACAGTGACAAAACCACTTCCAAGTGGTTTGCTGACCATGATATTACTGTGCTTGATTGGCCAGCCAACATGCCTGACATGAACCCCATATGGACTCTATGGGATATTTTCAAGAGAAAGATGAGAAACAGTCGATCCAACAATACAGACGAGCTGAAGGCTCAATAGTGCCTCAGCAGTGCCACAGGCTGATCGCTTCCATGCCATACCTCATTGATGCTGGAGTTTGTGCTAAAGGAGCCCTGACCAATTGAGTGCATAAATTAACATACTTTTAAACATAACTTTACATAACTTGAACTTTTCTGTTTTGCAAATCCTTTTTTTTGAATGTTCTTAGGAAATATTCTAATATTTTGAGATACTGGATTTTTGACTTTCATGAGCTGTAAGCTCTAATCATCAAAATTAAAACAAAAAAACTTTTGAAATGTTTTACTTTACATGTAATGAATCTAGAATACATGAAAGTTTCACTTTTTGAAATAAGTTACCAAAAAAAAGAATTTTTCACGATATTCAAATTTTTTAAGATGCACCTGTGTGTATATATATATATATATATATATATATATATATATATATATATTATCTGTTAATTTTTATTTGAGTAATGTGCCCTGTGAGTGTTTATGGGATTCCTCCAGTAGAGGACAAAAATAGTGTCATCCTTTCACTTGAAATATTCAGCCCAGGCTGACAACAGGCCAGTATTTATTTCAATAATCAGAATTTGCTACACTGCAAATTTTAATTCAATTAATTCTGCAGCCAATTAACACCTACAAATGAAAGTAATTAAATAAAGACATCCCACAAAGCATTCTTGTCAAGTGTGTACAAGAACAACTCTTCCAATTTTCATCTCGAAAGTGCTCCATTCATTCTCTCTGGAAAAGGTCATTTGTAATGACTGTCTCCATGCAGATTTCATTGTTGTACATTACGCTGGTTTCAGGGTCGCAGGAATTCTCTTTCAAAATGAGAGGCTGGAGGACATGTGGAAATGAGGATAGCAGCGTAGGTGAGGGACGCTCAGATGCCCAAACTGAACACAAGACTGAAATTATTACAATACACCTGGCTAATGTGCACCAGCAATGTTACATTATGACAACATTCTGGAGATCTGTGTGTAATGTATGAAGTTCAGAGGTTCTGCGTCCCTGTACAGAAAATGTCTCATTGCATTACTGTGAAAAAAAGTCAATATCAGAACAGATATGAGAGCGGCTGATAGAAAGCCCAAATATCATGTCTGCAGAGAAAATACATTATGCTGTTTAAATAGAGGGCTTCTGAGGACACTTCCTTTAATACAATTTTAAACATATTGATGTGATTGATCGGTTGTCATGCAGGAACATGGTGTGTATGACCTTTCCCTTGCATTTGCAGAAAGATTGAACAATATTGGAAAAATGGAAATGTGTTTTTTGCCAAGTAACCTGATGGGCATTTTTATGATTTCTGCAGCTTTAATGATGCAATTGTAAGTGGCTCTCGCTTCAGTTTTCTTTCTAATCAGTCAATGGCACATTGACGCCCTGCTTGTGTTTTCAATCTGGCGCACCTGCGGAGAACCTCTTGTGTGTTTATCCTCCTGGGACCTGCTTTTGTCCTCTATAGAGGATTTTTATTTATTTATTTTTTGTGAATTTGTCTGCAACCATATATGCCACCTTTTTACATCCACATGCCTGGTGCATTCTGGGCTTTTAAGAAAACAAATGTTGGGGGGTTTGGCTACGTGCATTGAATTTTTAATGGATCCAACGCCCTTTTTATCTGGGTTTCTGCAAGTTTTATGAAGGTAAATTTAAGACCTTTTTAAGACCATGTAAAGAAAATTTAAGGCTTTAAATTGAGTGGAACACAAGACATCAATATGGTCTCTGAAAGTACATTTTGTAAGTCTTGTATTTTCCAGTGCAAATGTCTAAAGATTCTTAAATCAAGATACATTTACTTGAGAAGCAAAATGGCATAGTCTTAGTATACTTGGTTTCTTAGTGGTTTTAGTTAAGTGAGTTTATGATCAAAACAAGAACAAATATCTGTCAATGGGCTCAGAAAAATCTACTTAATTCAAAGGGAAACAAGTTTTCATCTGTCATTGGCAGATATCTGCTCTTGTTTTAAGCATAAACTCACTTTATTTGTTCAGTCACTCAAAAAACAAACAAATCTATCTTGATTTAAGGATGTTTAAGATATTTGTATTGGAAAACAAGACAAAATTACTAAGGAAGGTTTTATTTTGTTTGTTTGCTTGTTTTTTTTTTTTTTTTGCAGTTCATGCAACATTTAATGCCATGACTTCATGAATTTAAGACTTTCTGCTCCGATTTAACACATTTTTAGGCTTTTAAGACTTTTTAAGACCCGCAGAAACCTTGTTATGGAAACAGGAACAATAGGTGTATTAGTTTATCATTTTATGCATTTGTCTGACTGTCATGTTTCTTGTAAATAAATGTCTCTGTCTCAACATTCAGTAATTGTTTGAAAGTAGTATTTTTTTTCTTTAAACTTATTTAAGAGTTTGTAAAAAAAAAAAAAAAAAAAAAAAAAAAAAAGAAAGAAAAAAGAAAAAACTCCAATAGCAAATCACTGCTTATTCAGATCTGAATGAACTAGCGTGCATACAGGACTTACAATCATTTTTATTTATGGGACAAATATGA
Source organism: Spinibarbus caldwelli (assembly GCA_039654775.1). Lineage (NCBI taxonomy): Eukaryota > Metazoa > Chordata > Actinopteri > Cypriniformes > Cyprinidae > Spinibarbus > Spinibarbus caldwelli. The sequence goes on along the minus strand of CM077241.1, from coordinate 3,003,927 downwards.
AATTTGGTGCAGTTGTTGATAAATTCATTTCTATGATGAATAAATATGTAATGTAAAAATGTTTATAATAGTGTAACAGACTACTTACATAAAATTCATATAAATATCAGTTCTCACACTATATCTCCCAATATTATATCTTAGTAAAACGATATTTTAAATGCTTAGTTTGATGATCAAAGGTGTAGTTTTTATTATGTAGGCAAAACATATAATGCAATGCAACATGATGATTGAGAGATCAACAAATAAACATTCCTCAAAAGCCTAATGATCATATTTGATACGCAACATTTTTGATCATGTTGACAATTTAGAGACCTTAGAAATTTGTGTATCAAATATAATACAGTAGGCTTTACAGGGATAATAACTCAGTCCTTGTGTCCTCTACAGAGGCATATCATAAAAATAAACCGTTAAACTGTCTGCTATGATATAATAATAAAATGATAATATGATATAATAAAATGCTTTTTTTTCTGTTTTAGACCTTATTATGAATAAGATTTTTTCTTATTTAAATTGTAAAAACATTTTGTAGATTAAAGTAGCAGTTACACATGACGTACTGTATATGATATTTGTGCATAATTCATAATTCATGTTGACTTCATACAAAACAAAAAGTCTGTTATTGGCTGAACATTTTGTCTAGATTTGAGCAGCTAGTAGACTCATAATGACTCAATGACAGTTTAGTTTGCAGCTTGAGAGCATTTGTGTGCATACACACCGTATAATACCACATTAACCATGGATTAGTTCTGCCATAAACTGAAATGCTTATGAGGAAGCCTGAATGAACCTAAAACCAACCCTCTTATTTACTCTTCAGCTCACTGCAGGTAATTATTTTGTGGCAATGTTACATCCAGCCTGCATTTGCAGTCACAGTGTATTTCTCTTCTAGCAGTTTGTATTTGTGTCAGACTCACCCCTATAGGCTGGAAGATAAGACCATCAACTTCATGGCTGACCTGCGAGGTGAAACTGCCCTCCAGGAGCTGTGAACAAAGCAAAAGACACTGAGAATATATAATGTGTATATAGTTCAAAGAACATGTAGTCTATAGGCAGAGACAGCTGAAAATCAGTTTCTCGTTAAACTTTGAAAAAAATAATGACTTCCAAACAAAGTTTCCAAAGCAGATTTGCCAAACACTCTCTCCATCTGCCTATGTTTGAAAAAAAGGTAGCACAGTCCCAGAACTCAAGCCACTGAGCCAGAAGTTGACATGTCAGACTGCTTCCACAAACACAGAGATGTTTCGAAAGAGCCACTGAGCCACAGTGTTTAGTCTATTAGAGGAAATCAACATATGAACGGCTCACTGCTTGCATATTAAACTGGGCTTTGTGAAAGTATATCAAAAAATTTGCATGCAAGCATTAGTGTCTGGCTAAACTCATCATAAAAACCGTGAAGAGTGTAAATACTGTGGCACTATCATAACATTGTGCTGTTTGATTGAGCAAGGGTGGGGCTGGGGTAGTTACACGAGTAAGTATGGTGACAAAATAAAACGGGGCAATTTTCTAAGCAGATAAAAAATTATAACTATAATGTATGGCAGAAGAACTCTTCACAGCACTTCGACCTCGGCGCAGTAATATTGGTTCTATTGATGGACGTTAGAGGGAGAGGGGGAGTTTTCAGGAGTGATGATATTACTGTGCCGAGGTCGACGTGCTGCGAAGTACTCTTCCGCCATACATTATAGTTATCATTCTTTATCCGCATATAAAATCGCCACTGTTTATTTTGTGTCACCATACTTACTCGTGTAACTACTCATGTAAACGTCTTTAAATAGGGAAAACATGGAAGTGTTTGGTAGCTTCTAAATTCATCTCTGTTTGGATCCTAAGGAATGAATGGTGCTAAGCTAAATGCTAGCATAGTGGCGCCGCGCGCTAGAGCGATTAAGTGCACGCACTGAGATGGGAGAGGTACGTATCAACTCATCTAAGTTGAGGGGAAAACATTTTGGAATATGGAAAAACGGTGGCGTTTTCCTTTAAAGAATTGCAGAGTCCACACCACAGCTGTAACAGTAAGGGCACAGAGAAATGATATCTTTGGAATCTTTTTCAGAATGATTTTATTTTTTTTTTTTTCAGTTGATGAATGATAAAAACTTTGACACCTAATCAGAATCCATCCTGCTGTCATGAGCTTGAGAATTTAAAGCGGCAGATGAGCATGCACTTACAATAAACAGACAATACTGTTCGCTGGTGTGGACGCTAATATAGTTATCTTTACAGTTATATTTCTTGGTGTGAACGGGGCTTAATCCATATGAATAGAGCGGTTTAACCCAAGTCTCCTGAAGAGACACAATTACCTTACATAATTAAGAGATTTTATTTAGACTTTATTCACATATTACACATCAGATATGGTGAATGGAAGCTTAAACCAATAAGGTCTGTTTTTGCCTGCCACACAAGCACTTTGAGCTTCCGCAAGAACCAATCAGGTTTGATCTTGGATGTCAAGCAATAACATTTGAGCTTCTGTTTACCATTATTGATTTGCTCTATGGGGGAAAAAGCCTAGTCTATTCATTATATAAGAAATGTCCCTTTAAATGCTCATGAATAATTTAAGTTTACATGAAATGTCATCTGCAACCCATTTTGCTTCCATAATATGATGTATTTCTGAGAGGTACTGGATATTCAATGAAAAAATGAGTAACTATTGATTAGGGAACACATATTCAGAGTAAGGCAGAATAAGGAAGTACTAATAAACAGCCAATATGCTAGTAATATGCATGCTAATACGCAACTAGATAATAATAAATAGTGGAGTAGAGACAAAAAAAAAAGTAGTTTCAGAGGTGAAGCAAGCAATTATACCTTTAATTAAAGACAAACACATAATTTAATCATTGAAATAACATGTACTGATGAATCAACAATAACACTAGAAACGCATATAAGAAAGTAAACAAGGTCAATTTTGCTTTCACTTTGACTTTGCGGAACATCCTTGAGGAATAGCGACCAATATCATATGTAAACAATACATTATAATAGTGACGTGTACAGAAATCAAAAATGCATATCTCAAACAAAGCTCTTGTGTTTTCAATAGCGCGGCCCTGTCTATAGAGCAGCCGCCGTAAATTAATTCCTTTCTAATAAATGTTTCAAGACCTCGAGCCTGTTTGCGTTTAAACGGATCTCTGCTGTTCGCTACACAACTCAGACAAGCTCTCCTACCCTGATATACCGCTGAACTGAACACTTTTCAATAGAAAAACTCTCGCGTTCTTTCATTAGCGATAATCTGAACGTGCTGAACGTGGCACTCTTCGACCTTACCCACAATCCACAGGGACTGTGGTATATTAGCGCAGCACACGGGGCTACAGTGGCAGAGTCTTAACAGAGATTTCCTTTCCATGACTCTAATGTAGCACAACCCTCCACTCCACATTAGCTGCCTTATTCTCTCATCTAATCTCTCAGAAACACGTCTGCGCTGCTGCTGAAAGAGCCTTGGATGGTGTATTAAAATTCCAGTCAGTCAGGCAGTCTGCAGCAAACAGCATCTTTCATGCCTAATACAACTCACCCTCAAAGCAGCAGCCCTCTCCATATAAGCCTCTACCTGCAGAATTCACAGTCTGTTCAGATAAGTGGCTAGTTAAAGGCGCGTTTCCATATCCGACCCCGTTTAATGAGGACATTGTGGCTTAATGAGATCATTAACTCTTGTTAAACTCTTTCAAAGTCACGTTTGAGATGAAACGTTTGCGGTGCAAATGTGTGGAAAGAGTCTGAAACACTGAGGAACAGGTTGTTCGTGTCATCTGTGTGCCGAAACCACCGCCGCCGCTGCTTCAGTCTGCCTTTGAAATCCCCCTCAGAGATGAGCCTCTGTCTTTCTTTTGTTCTCTTTCATTTTGTTTCTTATTTCTTCCATTCTTTTTTTTTGTTCGCTCCCTTTTTATTTTAGATTGTTCTTTTGATTATTTCTTTATTGTGTTCTCTCGTTCATTTGTTCTTCGTCTCACTTGTCCATTCTCTTCCTCTAATCTCTTTTTCTTTTCCAAATCTTTTCTTTCATTCACTCTTTTTTTCTCTTTTTTTTTTTCTCTTTCACTGTGTCATTTTGTTTTGGTTTTCATTGGCTCCTTTAATTCATTCCTAAACCCTTTTCAAGATCTGATCTATTCTGTTTGTTCTTTGTTTTTGTTCTCTTTAGTTAGTTCCTCCTTTTTAAATGACCTTTCATTCCTTTTATCATTTAGATTTTTGGTCTCATTCTTTCATTCTTTCTCTTTCATTTCATCTTCTTTCTTTTAGTCATTTGCAATCTTTTATTATTACTGCGTCTTTCTCACTTATTTGCATTTTCTGTTCTTTCTCTTTTGTGTATTTTAATTGCTTTTATTAGTATTATTTTTATTTTGTTTATTATTTGTTTATTAGTACTTTCTCTTGTTCTGTCCTTTGCTCATTTTTGACTTTTATTTTTTTGTTTTGTGTTTTTTGTTTGTTCTTTTTCTTTTTTTTTTCTTTTTTTTTTTACTGAACCCATTTCATTTGTTCTTTCATTTTCCTTCCTTCCTTCCTTCCTTCCTTACAAACAAAAACTCCACAGGCTACCAAACCTTTAAAACTACTAAAAGATTTGAGCTGACATACAGCTCAGCTTTACACAAAATTTGCTGTTTTCAAAGCAAAATTGGTCACTTGCATGATATCTTGCATGATCACTTGCATGATATCAGAGAGTGTGCTGGATGTTGACTACAGTTATGTTGGATAAAAAAAAAAAAAACATTTTATTGTGATGTAATAAGATAAAAAATGTGTTGTAAAATTTTTGATAACACTTTATAATAAGTACATAACTCACTATTTGTACATAGTATATTAATGTATTAACAATATACAGATTAAAATGTATTAACTATTAACTAATAGTTGGCAAAAGATTTATAAATACGATATTAATGTATACTTATTATAAAGAGATATACTTTTTTTTGGCCTGAAACACTAAAATTTTCTATTGTGCTGTCTTCATGAGCTGCATTCAAAACAAACACACCCTGCATCACAATTTGCATACTCATCATCCTCTCTCAAATCACAGCTCTGGAAACAGTAAACCGGAGATACCCGGATGCTCTAGCCAGAGATGATGTGCTTCAGAGCTGGCAAACTGGGGTATGAGAGCAATGGAACTTCATCCGATTTTAATTGTTTTTAAATGTCACATAAGCTTAATGGTTGAGAATAAAACTACTTCATTTTAATGTGGATAATGTCAGAAGGAAGGAAGGAAGAACTGTATAGTATCTGAATACTAATAACGCATGAAGGATTGAGAAAATGAATTGAGAAGTATCAGAATATTAATGCTGACAGGATGATTGACAGGCCAGTTTATGGTGACATGATGCATATAATTATAACTCAATTAGTGACTGGATATTTATGTCTAACTCACAGATGAGTTTTGTTGTAATAAATGGCATTTTAATGAAAAAACATTGTTTGTGCAGCCTGGGCTGTAATGCAAAGTACACAATGGCAGAAAAATGTCAAAACCACACAAAGGCACGCATTTGCACTCGTCAGACGCCTGAATATATGACAAATAACACAAATAATTCATTAATGCACATATTGTCAGACTTGTGTTCATGTGTCTTGTGTTTTTCTCCCCACGTGCTCCCGGTGGTTCAGTGATATGCCCATATTTGTTTTTTTCTGTTCCTGTCCTCGTTTAGTCTCCATCATTAGTTTATTAGTCCCCAGCTGTGTTTCAGTAATTATCTAGTTTTCCCCAGTGTTCTTAAGCCCTGTGTTTCCTTGTCTCCAACGTCCAGTATTGTTCGTCTTACCATCTGATATTATTGGAATCTCCTATGTCTCCGCGTCTCCTCGCTCCAGCACAGTAGGCACACATGACAGAATAATGGACCAAAACAAAATAAGTAAGCGGCGCCCTTTTCCCCGGTTTTTGTTTCCGTTTTTTGAAAAGTTTTTTGTTTTCCTTGTTTTCTCCCCACGGCATGAGAACCATGGTGCTGTGAAGCGCGCCGGCCGCGGCTCACTCAAGCCCGCCGGCCGCTCATCAGTCCAGTTCGCCGGCCTCTACGAAGTCAAGCCCGCCGGCCACTGCTCAGTCAAGCATGCTGGCCAATCCTCAGTCAAGTCTGCCGGCCATTCATCTGTCAAGCCCGCCGGCTGCAGCTCACTTAAGCTCACTGCAGCTCCGCTCCAAAGTCAAGTTCACCAGCCGCCACTCGCTCAAGCCCGCTGGCCTCTCCGCTGTCAAGCCCGACGGTCATCTCCCTCGCCTCAGCCCTAAAGAAGAGATTGCGTAGGAAAAGACTGTGGGCTCCAGCCCCAAAGTTTGCTCCAGTGTCGGCTCCAGCCCCAGAGCTCACTCCAGTGTCGGCTCCAGCCCTTGAGTACGCTCCAGTGCCAGCTCCTCGAAAGTGCTTTGCTGTGCCGGCTCCTCGAGAGCGCCTTCCAGTGCCAGCTCCACGTAAGCACATCCCAGTTCCTGAGTCCAGCCCACGGAGGGCTCCAGTTCCCGAGTTTAGCCCACGGAGGGCTCCAGTTCCCGAGTTTAGCCCACGGAGGGCTCTTGTTCCCCAGTTAAGCCCAGTGAGGGCTCCTGATCCCCAGTTTAGCCAACGGAGGGCTCCAATTCCTGAGTTTAGCCCACGGAGGGCTCCTGTTCCCCCGTTAAGCCCAGAAAGGGCTCCTGATCCCCCGTTAAGCCCAGGAAGGGCTCCAGATCCTCAGTTAAGCCCAGAGAGGGCTCCAGTCCCCGAGTTCACAGCCCAGTAAGTTCCCCCAATTATTTTTTTTTGGGGGGGGTGGCGTAGTATGGGTCCGTTTGTAGAGGCCGGGGCGGGGGCTGGGGCCCCAGCCCCCGCCCCGGCCTCGGAGGCAGATCCTGATCCGCCATGGCCTCCTGAGTCTCCTGATCCGCCATGGCCTCCCGAGTCTCCTGATCCGCCATGGCCTCCCGAGTCTCCTGATCCGCCATGGCCTCCCGAGTCTCCTGATCCGCCATGGCCTCCCGAGTCCCCTGATCCGCCATGGCCTCCCGAGTTCCCTGCACCGCCATGGCCTCCCGATTCCCTTGCTCCGCCATGGTCTCCCGAGTTCCCTGCACCGCCATGGCCTCCCGAGTTCCCTGCACCGCCATGGCCTCCTGAGTCCCTTGCTCCGCCATGGACTCCTGAGCTCCCTGCACAGCCATGGTCTCCCGAGTTCCCTGCACCGCCATGGCCTCCCGAGTCTCCTGATCCGCCATGGCCTCCCAAGTCTCCTGATCCGCCATGGCCTCCTAAGCTCCCTGCACCGCCATAGTCTCCCGAGTTCCCTGCACCGCCATGGCCTCCCGAGTCTCCTGATCCGCCATGGCCTCCTAAGTCTCCTGATCCGCCATGGCCTCCCGAGTCCCCTGATCCGCCATGGTCTCCCGAGTTCCATGCACCGCCATGGCCTCCCGAGTTCCCTGCACCACCATGGCCTCCTGAGTCCCTTGCTCCGCCATGGCCTCCTGAGCTCCCTGCACCGCCATGGCGCCCCGAATTGCCTGATCCATCATGGGTCCCGGAACGGGTACCGCTTTGGAGGCCTGCCGTCCTGTGTCTGTCCTGAGGGGCCTCCAGAGCGCTTACCCCGTTGGATGTTAGGAGGCGCGTGGACACGCCTTCCGGGAGGGGGGAGTAATGTCAGACTTGTGTTCATGAGTCTTGTGTTTTTCTCCCCACGTGCTCCCGGTGTTCCAGTGTTATGTCCATATTTGGTATATCCTGTTCCTGTCCTCGTTTAGTCTCCATCATTAGTTTTTTAGTCCCCAGCTGTGTTTCAGTAATTATCTAGTTTTCCCCAGTGTTCTTAAGCCCTGTGTTTCCTTGTCTCCAACGTCCGGTATTGTTCGTCTTACCCCAGTGCTACGTGTGATTTCCTGGTGTTCTGTTCATTAAAGTCTGATATTATTGGAATCTCCTACATCTCTGCGTCTCCTCGCTCCAGCACAGTAGGCACACATGACACATATAATTAGCAAACAGACATATGCCATTTTGTAACTGTAACTGAATGCACAAATAAATGCACAGCCCGTTTGCATTTCTGTTCAAATTCCACTCTAGAATTGACTTTTTTTCCCAATTTAATCTTTGTTTGTTTGATTGTTTTGGTTTTATTTATACTTTCTATCACTCAGTCCCTTCTTTTGGTTATTTGTTATCTTTCACTCCTTTTTGTTCTGCTTCATTTATCTCCTTTTTGCTCTTTCTCTTTTGTATATTTTGTTTTCTTTCATTAGTTCCTTTTTTTAATTATCAGTATTATTGTTTTCATTTTGTTCTCTTTAAATGTAGAGCCATTTGCATCTGCACTCCGCTCAAATTTGCCTCTCAAGCTTTTAAAACTGTGGATTTCATACATTCATCATATATTTATATCACATTGACCACAGAGGACTATAATTCACAAGCTGCCATTTATGACCTAGATATCAGAACAAATTTAACGTGTCCTGTATATTACTGGCCAGTTCATGTTTTGAGAGTCAGTCTTAAGGCTGAGGAGGCCACTGAAGCAAGAGGGATGAAGACAAGAAGTGACACCTGACACCGCCGCACATGATAGCTGGTAGAGGCAGGATTCATATCTGATGGAATCGTGAGAGACCCAATGAACTCCTAGACAATAGTTCTTTGATCCTGACTGTAGACTGCAGTTGAGATGTCATCCTTTACCGATTACTGATGGGAATCTTTCTCCACTCTATTTTCCACTTCCTGTCTGCACATCAGATGGCTGGAGAACTCAACAATGACACCCTCTCAGTTCTCAACAGCCTGTCATTATGACTTCATTCTCAAAGACTTCATGCTCAGATCAGACCCCAAATAAGACAAAGCCGAGATGCACACACACATACACATACATACACACACACACACACACACACACACACATCCAGCACATGAGCTTGGAGGTTCAGGGCACAGAAGACCCAGACCAGAGGAAAACAGACTTATTCATGGTGAACAATGAACAGAGAATCAAATGTGGTTACGAAACGGCTACTGTGGACATCGGGTGAACCTCTTATTGCTGGAAATTTCTCAGAAACCATCGAGCATGTTAATTTCACAGAAAATGATCCCACTTATCGCTCATAGACACGGAGCAGAAGAGCACAGCTCATTGGCTGATGCTCCTGATATTGAACTGTAAGGGTCTTTGTATGAGAGCAGGAAAAAGACCTTATTGTGAGGTTCATACAGTGTCTGTAAATTACAGGTCTGAACAGCAATGTTTAAATAAACTGCTACAGAAATGGTCCTGACATTTTGCATGACATTTTTTTCAATATTACTTGATGATAGCATGTTTATAAACATAACTGAGCTTTGCAAAATAAGTAAAAATATATAAAATATAAAATAAAATTTTATTTCATTAAATCCTATCTATGTATGTATCTACCTATCCCCTCCATAAATTGTTTTCCGTTTATTTTTTATTGAATTCTGTTTTATAATTTAATACAAATTTATAATAAAAAATGGAGTGTAATCAAATGAGTTCATAAAACTTAATGTAATTAATATTTTAAAATGTTATGGGTTACACTTTATTTTAAGGTGTCCTTGTTACAGTGTAATTATTCATTTAAGTAGTGAGTAATATTAATTAACTACATGTATGTACTATATGGTTAGGGTTAGGATTAGGGTTTGTCCTAGGGTTACTTGCATGTAATTATGCATAATTTATTGTCATTATAATAGTAAGTACATGTAACGTGTAACAAGGACATAAAGTGTTACCATGTAATTAAATGAAAAGATTAATTTACAACATATTCCTTTTTTTTTTGGCAAATAAGGTGATGCAAAACACAACTTGTATACTGTCTGAATTAAAATATGGATGAAAAATACCTTGGTTATAATATACTCCTTGAAATAAAATGATTATTACTTTGAGAAGTACATTTTACTGCACAATAGTAATATACTTCTGTCATAACATCTTCAAAGGTAAACTAATCTTTCATTTCGGTGGTTTGCAGTGAGGACTTTTGAGTTTCTGTTTGTATATTATACGACTTTCTCAAATGAAATGGTGAAATGCTGGTGAAGTGACTCTCAGAGCAGCTCTGGAGATGAAGTTTCATGTGTTCATGTCCTCATATATTTAGACAGCAGATGCTTGAATACGTGTAGTAAACGAAACTGTGTCGCTCATTCACAGAAACACGCAGAACATGCAGACTTTTTACCCGCACACACCTGGGCGTCTAGATGTAAATACCGAAAGTTACTCAAAACTTTATCATTGATGTTGCAGATTTATTTTTTCAACAAATATCAATAACAATTTATCGCCCATTAGCAATGCGCCCTAGTATCGGGGACAGACATTGTGTGTGTTAAATGAGCTGAATCTCTTCTCCTGGGAAATGAGGCTAGAAATGTTCAATAGTTTTTGAAGCCACAGCTACGCCAATTAGAGCTGAAGTCAAGACCAGACTCCGATCAATAACCGATCCCCTAAGACCGTCAACAAAACTAGACTCCTTAAGGCCTACATCCAGAACCAGACCAAGAACTGTGCCAAATACAAGGATGTCCATTTTAATGAACTGAATCGGGCACAACATATTCAATATCTAGAATGTATTTGTCAATTGTCTGCAACATTCAAACTGTCTGTCTATGGTGAAAACACCCCCCCAGACTAATGCTTGATGTAATTATCATCTTTAGCAGGTTGGATATAGACTGTGGTCACTGACTAGCCGTCATCCTCAGTCTGCACACAAACATCAGAAGAAATTTGCACCTAACCATAGAGCCTGTGGAATAACCAGACAACTGTTTTCATGTTTTACAGATGCTCGATTCATTTGTTTCTTTTGTGTTCCCTGAGCTGCAACCTTTAAAGTTTCAGATAACTTCTGAAAGAGCATCAGAGAGCCGCTTTCATTGAACAACACCTTTGCACTTCTACAGTGCGTTTTACCTCACAAATAGATTGAAAGCAGCTTCACCGAGAATACAGTTTTACAAAGTGACTGTAGCAGTGGAGAACTGCAGGAGATGTGTAGACTAGTGGTTGCTATTTTAAAGAGGTTAGTAATGTGAATAAACCTTGCATATTGTATGTTTTCAAGTCATTTACCTGGCCTTTAAGTGGCATTTAGATGTCCTTTCACAACACAGAAGTTTACAGATAAATACCTTGCGCGCAGCATGGATGTCAAAGAAAGGCTTGTTCCTGACACTGAAGGGCTCTTTGGATTTATCAATCTGGCCCAGCTTCATTTTCTCGAATCGTGGGGAGATGATCTCCTTCTCGATACACAGCAGACGTCTGTTGAAATCACACTGACCCACAGGCTGACCCTGCAAAACAACCACAGCCACAATTCACACACACACATCTCAGATTCAACATGACAAGATCCAAACTTCAAATAAATCAATAACATCATTACTCCAGTTTGTCTTTTCCAGTTGTCATTTGCAATGCTGGAAGATAACAAGATGTACTGTAACTGTGTTACGCAAATCAGTCAGACTTTATGTTTGAATAATTACTTGTCTATATTAATATACGTGACTATTTCTCTTTAAAGGTGTCTTACTGTACCGTTTTGCTCTAACAAAATAGAAATAATAACAGAAATTAATGTTTTAATGACCCTTATACACTCTTTTTGCTTCAGTGTCTAAATGTGAATGTTCTCCATTATAACTGGCAAAGCTCTGTGTGTAGTTTACAGTGTTATTCATGATGAGGCCTGAGGTGTAAATGTGGTTTGAGACGATAAATTTCAGAATGAGATGTTTTTTGCAGCCTTCATCATGTTCTAAACAGGCTTGGGATCTTAATCAGCCATGACCAACACAAGTAATAAGTGACAAGACAATGTAATTTGAAATTTAATTTGTCCAGGAGCCGGAAAACATTGTCAAGAATAGAATTCTTATGCAACATAGGGTCACTGGAAATACGTGCCTCTACATACATTTCTGCAAAACTGAATAAAATGTACCTATATGTACAAATCACTGAAATGAACACTAGAGGCAGTAAAACTCCAATAACTTTTATTCCTTTTCACACAAAGTATGATTTACAGGTACAGAGTTTGATTAGTAAAGGCTAATTTTCACACAATTACTTGCAGAATATTATGTTATGACTTCAAAACAATTTTAACATCCTGCACGATTTGAAAACTGATGCTTTTGACCGTTGTCGTCACATATGTGCATGAGTTTTCTAATTCAGCAGGTTTACTCGGTAGCTCACATGATACGGTGTTGCACTTAGGTTCTGAAGAGCTCTGGAACGAATCCTGTGAAACTATGGTTCGACAAAACAGCTCAAATCAGCATAAGGAAGTTAAAATAGCACGGCTGCATCAACAAATGCGTTTTTATATCACTTTGGTGTAGGGGATATTTCCAACACGACAGAGCATTAACCTGCCCAGATATCTAAATTCTGAACAACCACAATACGCACCTCAAGCAGTGTCATAAAAATGCAGCAATACGTGCCTGTAATAAACATAATAAAAATGTGCCTTGGTTACGTATTAAATGTGCTCCAGTAAATGAGTGGCTCAGTGGGAAAGGCTGTGTCCTCACAGCAAGAAGATCTCTGGTTTGAGTCCAGCTGAGCCAGAAAGTCTTCCCCTCACAATCTAAAGATGTGTGAATTACAGATGCTTAGTTGTCTAAAGGTGTGGCTGACTTGGGTTTTTTTTATTTTTATTTTTATTTATTTATTTTTTTTGGCTTTTTATGGCTCAGTTTTGTTAACTAACAAAAATGAGTTGGCTGAATAAAAAAGAGACGTGACTTTACTCAGTGACTTGAGTTGAGCGAACAACTTGTTCCAAAGTTGAGTAAACTCAACAAATCTGTGCAGCAAGTTACCTTGAAATTTTAAGTTGAGTCAACTTTTCATTTTTTAGAGTGTACTAAGTTGTAAAATGTAGATATTTGAGTACAGGAAACTTAAAAAAAAAAAAAAAAAAAAAAAAAAAATCAGTTGCCACAAAATATTTAAGTAACATTACTACTACAATTTAAGTTACATTAAATTATATAATTTAATTTAATAACATTTAAAGTTCCTTAAACTAAGTTTAGATAAATTAAAAATTGTGATATATATATGAGGGATATTTTAATTAATTAAGTGAAGTAATTAAAGTTGTCAGTACTCAAAACTTTTAGTTGCACTAAAATAAAGATGAACTAAAAAACTAAATATATATTTTGATTTAAATTAATTTAAAGTTTATTTATAATTTACAGTTACTCAAAATAACTAGCTATATGCTTACTGATGATATTAAAGTTTGCAAACTTAAAAAAATAGCGGCAATCAGTTGCCTCAATTTTTTTGAGTTAGTAGAACTTATCCGGGTTTACAGTGTATCTAATATAAGGTGTGACAAACCTCATATTTAATTTTGTAATTGTTACATCATTTTCAGCAGCACTCAGCATAGAATGTGTGAGCAAACAAGATGTTTTCACTAAAACTAGTGAGACAACACGCAGACAGATACAGGATGCATTCACTCTAGAGAGAGCACAAAAAATGTGCAAATGAAACGTAGTGCAAGTGCTACAAAACATAACACACAAGTTGAAGTTTGATCTTGATCCTTGTCTTACATTGTTAAATGATGATTCTTCTTATAAGTTTACATTAGTTCAGTGAAGACTGTTAATGTCTGGTTTCAATGCTGCAAAAAAAACTATTTTACAGCAATGGATTACACCTGACATGGACCTTAAAAGATTCTGGCTGCTGTCTTTTCATAACACTGTTTAGAACGCAGCACTGCAAGGATTAATGGGGCTAGAATACATACTGTCATCTATTGGAGTAAAATAGCCCAAGCTTTAAAATGATTGTTTTAAATTGAAGATGCATTATTCTATGTGGTAATTTGCTGCCGTGGTTTATTTGTATGTTCCTTTTAAATTACTCTGAAGTATTATTTACAGTACTTAAGTGTTTTTTTCTTAGTATTTTCGCTGTCATTCTAGCTAAAAAAAAAAAAAAAAAAAACAATTAGAAAAAAATAATAAATAATTGTGCAAATGAATGTAACAAAGAGCTTCATTTAGAGTGCTGAACTCCCATCAAGTTGTAATTAAAATAGTGGACATGCCTGTGTACACTGTGTTTAACTGTGTATTAAACATGAAATATTTTCAAAATGATTGGCTTAAGACTGTCACTTTGCAGAGCATTTTTCACCGTCAGGATGGACAGACATTTTACAATGATGCTGCCTCTAAGAAGACGCCTTGAGAAACTTAAGGTTACATTTTATTTTAAGGTGTCCTTGTTATAGTGTAATTATATATTTAAGTACTGAGTAATATTAATTAACTACATGTACTTACTATATGGTTAGTGTTAGGATTAGGGTTACTTGCATGTAATTATGCATAATTTATTGTTATTTTAATAGTAAGTACATGTGACGTGTAACAAGGCCACCTTAAAATAAAGTGTCACCAAACTTAAAGTAGAGTTTCTGCTGCAAATTCACCAATTTCAATCAGGATGCACTTAAATGCAAGCACATAACTGAAAAACCTGTGGAAAAGGTGATGTTCAATTAGATGAGAACTTCTGCATCAACAGGCTCTAGAATGGGCATCTGTTGACCAATGACAATTTCACAATTTGGAATACAATTTCCTGTACTCCCACTTAATTTAAACCGGTCTGACTCTTTCCAGTCACCCATAACTGATGTCCTCCTATTTCTCTCCATCAAACTCAAATGTCAAGCTGTCTCTAGTGTGTAGGTCTCTGGGTGGACTGGGTTGTTTAAACACTAGAGTATGTCTACACTGCACAAAACCCCATATTTGAAAAGATCAGGCAAAATTTGATTCATCTTGATCTGTTCCCGTTAAGCGTGATGAGGGAACGTGCTGAAGGAACAGACGTGGTGTGTATATGTGCATCAGAGCGGCTGCGAGCGGCTCTGGAAATAATCCACCTCACTCTCTCTCCATCACGACCGCAGCGGCGTCTCCATGGTAACATCTCCACATTACGCTCTCCGCTCTCGGATGTATCGCAGCGCTCCGATGGGACCGCCGATTCACGTCACTACGAGACAATCAAAGCTTCACCTCCTCACTCAGAAAAGGCTGTGATTCGCTTAACAAACTGGATTTAAAGTGATCTATAGAAGACATCTCCAGTGCAGCCACACATCAGAGGAGTTAAACGCAATCCGCTGCAGCTTTCCACGGACAAAACGGCCCTGAAGCTCTGCTTCCCGCTCCGAAGGGGCCTGTTCCTGAAACCATTCATCCTCGTGTAGACAGAAGTCTCGTGTATTACACCATGACAACACTCGTATCTCTTTAAGAAGCTCCTCTCGAGTCACTTCTGCATGGGAACGAGAGACTCGCACCGCAGTCTGTATTTCTACATATAAATAAACGAAGTCCTGCAATTGATGTGTTTATGTGTATGCATGTTTTAAGATGCTACTAACATTAAAAGTGACAAGTGTGTCTGGGAGCTGGTTTATTTCATCACTACCAGTGAACGCTTACTTGAAGATCAAAACCAAACCAAACCCGTTGTGAAATCTGTGTGGGGAAATCTATCGCCCTCACACTAAATTCACAATTGTGTGGATTCCTGCATGGACTGGACTTCGTCCTGTGAAAATTAGATTTTTTTATTATTATTTAAGAAACATCTAAGATATTCAATAAGTCATTTACACTTAAAATCCTGAGTTTAATGAACAAGGGCTAAATTTAAACATGTACACTACCAGTCAAAAGTTTATGAACAAGATGTTCTTGAAAGAAGTCTCCTCTGCTCATCAAGCCTGCATTTATTTGATCCAAAGTACAGCAAAAACAGTAACCTTTTTACATATTTTTTACTATTTAACTGTTTTCTATTTGAATATATTTTAAAATGTAATTTATTCCTGTGATCAAAGCTGAATTTTCAGCACCATTACTCCAGTCATCAGTGTCATATGATCCTTCAGAAATCATTCTAATATGCTGATTTGCTGATCCAGAAACATTTATTATTATTATTATTATTATCAATATTTATAGCATTTGAGTACATTTTTTCAGGATTCTTTGATGAATAAAAAGATCCAAAGATCAGCATTTATCTGAAATAAAAAGCTTTTGTAACATCGATCAAAAGTGATGATAAACCTTTATAATGACAGACATTTATAATGTTACAAAAGATTTCTATTTCAGGTAAATGCTGTTCTATTCATCAAAGTAACCTGAAATAATAATAATAATAAATGTTTTTTGAGCAGCAAATCAGAATATTAGAATGATTTCTGAAGGATCATGTGACTGGAGTAATGATGCTGAAAATTCAGCTTCGAAATCACAGGAATAAATGACTTTTTAAAATACATTCAAATAGAAAACAGTTAAATAGTAAAAATATTTCAAAATTTTTCTGTTTTTGCTGTACTTTGAATCAAATAAACGCAGGCTTGGTGAGCAGAAGAGACTTCTTTAAAAACATTAAAAATCTTACTGTTCAAAAACTTTTGACTGGTAGTGTATATAACGTCCAAAAATATAAACAGTGTTCAAAGAGTTTTCAAAGGTGAGTTATTGAGGCAGAGATGAGAGTAGAAGGAGAGACACCTGAGAAAGAGATACAATTTAACAGGAGACATCTTCCAAAACCAACCTCTATAAATTTTACATCTTATTTGCAATTTTCCAATTTCCCAGTTTTCTATCGCAAGAGCAGACACACCGGCAGCCCGACTCTCTGCGGGCAACTTTCAAGCGCAAATTTAGGAATAAAACACTCATCTATATTTAAGAGACTCTCCAGACTTACACATTTCATATCAAAAAGTAATGAAAGCTTCTATAAATCCAGGGCCTGACAGAATTATGGAAACATTATGTGAAAAGGGAATTTAACGTAATAACATTCAAAGGTGAATCATATTAGATAAGCAGAAAGGGTCGACATTAAAGAGCTAGCACTTCCATTCCTGTCTGCTCTGTTCCCAATGACAATGTTACTGATTTTGTTAATACATAAAAACAAATGCAATTTTTAATAAAGAATTTACATGTGGCATTTGGAAAAAAAAATTAAAAATTTTAATTATACCATGGTATGTCTAAATACTCGATTCTGATTGGCTGGCAGGTATGCATTACAAGCTTTTAATGCACAGGTAGTTCCAAGTCAGTTTAATCACTGTTCTATATTAATGCGCTGCTTTAATTGAAGCACACACACACACACATCACACACATTACTCACACACACACAGAGAGAGAGAGAGAATGAGAAAGAGAGAGGTGGGAGATCGCAGATTTCGCTGTGCACACAGAAACTTGTTGTCAGCGCTGCCCCATGACTTTTATTAATAAAATATCCTAGATACTGGATTCCTACATTATATTCCTCAGCAGCACGTCAGGTGGTTTTTTGGCTAGTCGTGCATTATCCCTTACTTATACAGATGAGGAAAGTGACTGGAACAGCTACGCAGAATAACAAATAGAAATAGGTGTTTGTCATCTGCATGTTGTAAGGGATTAAGCAATCTAGTTTTGTTCTACATCAGTTTGTGCTGACTTGATTTAAAAACTACATGTATTATATATTATCCAAAACCCTGGTTTAGCTTTGCCATCACATGAATAAATTACATTTTAAAATATATTCAAATAGAAAACAGCTATTTTATATTGTAATAAAATTTCACAGCATTACTGTTTTTATCATATTTTTGATCATATAAATCCAAAATAAATCCAAACTTTGACCAGTACAAGGAACACAAGTGACATAATCAGATTACTGTTTTCAAGTACCTTATCAAGTAAGGCAATATTTTTAATTTACAAGAAAATATCGAGTTACTTTTGTTACTTTTTCTTATATATTGACTGGCAGCTCTCCCCATGTTGAGAGAAATCGGGAGTAAGTGCAGAGGCGTGTGAGCTGTGTAAACATGATGCTTACTGTAGTTCTAGACTAAATGTGAACATGCATTTAATCATGTCACTTGCAATTTTTTATATTAAAATCAGATAAGCAAGCCCAGCAAAGATGAGAAAAAGTAATGCAAAAGTAATGTCACATTATTTTCCGTAAAAATTAACTAAGTAACGCAATTATTTACTTTTTTAGGGAGTAACGCAATATTGTAATGCATTACTTTTAAAAGTAACTTTCACCAACACTGACCAATATTGTTTGCCAGATGTGGCTAACTGTGGTCAGAATTTAAGCTTGCCTTCACCGAGGGACGTATAGAGATCTGCTAAACGTCAAAAATAAAGCCCTTACAAAAAAATAAAATAAAATAAATAATAACATCTCTGTGAACCATGACTTTGTGACAAAAAAAACAAGCCTTGAGTTTCATGAAGCCAAAATCTGCAGCAGGGCTGTCATTCAGACATAAGTCAGCATACAAACACCTGTATCCTATCCTGGTTTGAAGTGAACAGAGTTTGGAGAAATCAAAGGATGTCTTCAAACCCATCAGAATTGCAGACTAGAACTCTCCTGAAAGCCTGTGCATCGACTTGATATTCTGTATTTTTATGTTATTACATAATATTCTGTTGTATATGCCCTTCAGTATGCTAAATTTGTTTCTGAACAAATATCTTTGTTAAATTCAAAGCAGTTGGAATTGAAATGGCCATGTTACGGTGGTTCTGCCAGATTTCAGAGAATGACAGAGGCTCTGACTCACTGTGATTTGGTCTGTTCGGCGTCTGGCCAGAGCTCTGGAGCGCCATATTGAACATTTGGTTAATCCAACACACAGACACACAGAACAGACAAGAGAAAACATTTTCTTCCCATAACAGGGAGAATTATTATTATCATTATTTTTTTAGAAACAGTGGTGCTTGTCCATGACATGGTATGGTTACTAAGGTGCTGTTCTGAGTGGTTGCTAGGTGGATACTTATTGGCTCAGTGGTGTTCAGGTCTCTGGATGTGGCTCAGTTCTTCAGTGTCTGAACTCTAGAGTATTTTTTGCCCATGTTCCAATCTGACAGGCGAAAAAAAAAAATCGAATTGCTTGGAAAAGTAATAGCTGAAATCTCTCTACAAATGCACGATTGAAAGTGTGATTCAAGTCCGCTGAGCCAGTTCTACAAAAGTGATTGAGGCAATAAATAAAGCAGCATAACACAGAGATTAAAAAAAAAAAAAAACACACTGAGAAGCTAATGGTAAACCATTTCTTTAAAAGAATACAATATCTTTGACATACATTAACATTAAAAAATTTGGGGTCTGTAAGACTGTTTTTAATGTTTTTGAAATAAGTTTCTACTGCTAACGCCTGTTCTAATGCCTTGCGTTTATTTGATCAAAAATAAAAGTAAAAACAGCTATACTGTGAAATATTATTACAATTTAAATTTCCTGTTTTCTATTTGAATATATTGTAAAATGTAATTTATTGCTGTGATCAAAGCTGAATTTTCAGCATCATTACTCCAGTCTTCAGTGTCACATGATCCTTACTGTCACTTTTGATCAATTTAATGTGTCCTTGCTGAATAAAAGAAAATGAATGGCAGTTTATATAATCACATTTAAAAAAAAAATTAAATTAAAAAAGACTGAACACAAAAAACACTGAACTTGTTAACAAGATTACTGACAAACAATGAAACATATGCAAAACATTTTGAGTAAAATTCTTGAAAATTAATGAACGATGTGAAATGTTGACAAAAATAATTTTATCAAAAAAAAAAAAGACTAAAATTAAAATCCGCAAAGTCACAAGTCATTGCCAAAAAAAATAACACAAATTCTTGTCAAAAAACACATCTTTGCTGATTATTTCTGTAAAGTATTTACAAGTGTAAAACCCAACCCAAAGTGATCCAAAGAAACAGTCAAATCCTGTATAATATGTTCAGTGTTTTAGCATTGTTTAAATGACTTCATACTACAGAACTTCACACACAGAAGTATTTTATTTATTAAAAATTCAACCTCTTCCCACTCCACACTGGTACACTTGTGGTACTACAGTATTTTCAATGAATGACCCGGGGTGAGTTACCCTATGTCTAATACATATGGTTAGTGGTTTGTTCTTGTCACTAAATCTTGAGTAATAGTTATAGCAATGCTTGATGTGTAAAAGTACATTTAAATGAGCAATAAAGTTAATCAATAAACTGAAAGTGTTGTTTCTTCATTTTACTGGTTGCAAACAGCAGTAGGCAGCAGCAAAAGCAGGTTTCAAATGTCACATTATCTGATGATAGCTCTGCAGAACCAAGCAAACCCATCTGTCATGAACAACTACAGTTCTGACTCCGCAGAGACCATCTAATGGAGGAGCATTCTGCTGCAAACACAAAGGCGCTGCAAACAATATACTGACATCTGACTTATCCACAAATGACCTCACTGACCTTCTTCAATATATCCAATCTGAGGTACAGCTGAACTGAAAGCCTCACAGAAACATCAAACTGTCTGACAAGTTAGTCTGATGCATCCTCCACAACCTAGTACTCAGAATCCACCAGCAAGATGAGGAATTGTGTTGTGCAATTTACGTTCAGCACTAATTTCTTGGGCGTGTTTGCGCTGTTGCTTCATTTGCATATTTCCTTTAATGAACCAGGAGCTGAAACAACTCCAACAGTGCGTGAAAATAACGCTAACAGCAGGCACAATTCATCCTGTAGAGTTAAAAGAGAAATAAAATATAGGACTACCAACTTTCATTTCTTCTACATCCCAGAGGCCACAAATCATCACTACAGGAGGAGAATGTAAGAACCGGTAGGAAACCTTGAGCCTATATCACAAAGATAACACAAAGTGCTTGAGTATTTTAAAATAAGTGCTTTTTGTTCGGTTCTGCTGGGAGCCTCCAAAGCCTCATGTTGCATGGCCCAAGACTGCCAAATGAAGCAGAACACCAGGGCCTCTACAGTACAAGTGGACCGCTTGGGCCCCCAGGGGCCTTGGCGCATTTTGTGCGTGCTGACCACTGATGCATTGAGCACACTTACCACAAAAGACTCCACTACTATTTTCAGACATCTGTGCCTCCCGAATAAGCTTTTCCTCAATTTCTTCTTCTAAAGCCCATGACTTAACATACAGTAGGATGAGGGGTGTTCAGTGCCATGTAGTGTGTTTGCAGGCAAAGACGTCATGTTTGAACACCAGAATGGAACGCATCCCTGAGCTTTACAAGATGAGAGTTGGCAAGATGGCAAATCACGGCCAAAGCTGATGCTATATCTCTGTCTTGCTAGCTGTCCAATAAGATCCATGTGGGTAAAATTCTCAATTTGAGAAGGTGGAAGTGTTGGAAGACTCTAGTCCAGTCCAACACATCAAGGGGTGCCGAGGTGCTCAGTTGCCAGTACATTAGATATCCATAAAAGTTGTATACTGTGCTTTGCTTTCTAAATATATCTGTAAAATAATCAGTTTTTACTGCATTAACGAGTCTACACTGTGTCATTGCTGCACATCAGTCCGTGTCAGATTAATCCATCCCTAAAAGTCAAAAAGCAAACTGTGGCTGGTTGTGTTACATGTCAATTATTTCTTCCTGTCTAACTGGGCAATTCTCAGCCAGAAAAGTCTACAAAATACTAGAAGAAGGTCGAGTTTGAGTCAGAGCAAAGTCCAAAAGAGGGTCAAGGCAGAGTCAAAACCAGGACCAGAAAATGGCTAAGTCCAAGTCAAGACAAAGGCCAAAAAAGAAATGAGTCAGTCAAGACTGAGACCAGAAGGTCAAGCCCAAGCCAAGATCAAGACCAGTGGCCAGTTCCATAAACTGCTTAAACTAGTCTTAAAAACTTATCTAATTTTTCAAGACTGGTCAGAATGTCAGTTACAAAAAAGTAGATTGGCCTAATTTGAATCAAAAAGTAAGACTGAATACCCTTAGTTTCTCTGCTAGTTGGTCAAACTAGTTTTTAAGACTAGTTCTTAAAACATAGTGGCTATATTTATGCAGCTGACCCAAGAAGATGGTCAAGTGTGAGTCAAGACCAAGACCAGAAAAGGGACAAGTCAGGGTCAAGACCGAGACCAGAAGAGGGACGAGTCTGAGTCTAAACAGACCAAAAGAGGGACAAGTACAAGACAAGACAGAGACCAGAAGAGAGTCTAGTTTGAGTCAAGATCGAGACCAAAAGAGGGTGAAGTCCGAGTCAAGAAAGAGACCAAAAGAGAGGCTAGTCTGAGTCAAGACCGAGAACCATGGAAGGTTGAGTCCTAAACGAGACCAAGACCAGAAGAGGGTCAAGACCAAGTCACGAAAGAGAGCAGAAGTGTCACTAGTCCGAGTGAAGTCAGACACCAGAAAGGTTCAAATCCGAGTCAAGATTGAGACCAGAAGAAGGTCAAATCTGAGTCGAGACAGAGACCAGAAAAGGGACGAGTCTGAGTAAAGACTGAGGCTAGAAGAGGGTGAAGTCTGAGACAAGACAAAGACAAGAAGAGAGTCTAGTCTGAGTCAAGACTGAAACCAGAAGAGGGTTGAGTCAGAGTCAAAACCAAGGGTCCGGACAGACACAGGGAAAATATTTGAAATTAAATTTGACAGCTCAGGCCTGTAGTTAAAATGACTCGTTTTTAGGCCTAACCTTGTGTTAATCCTCACTTTCAGGTGGCTATTTAAAGAAAAAGACCAGTAACTGGTTTTCATTTTTTATGGTCAGTGTTGTAGTTTGACTAATATTTCCCAATTAACAGTTATGTATATTTATGTAAATGTCACCAGTGAAGAGTAAATTTCTATTTGCTTTACCCCAATATCATAATTAAAGCAACAAAAAGCTTCATTAAACACAGCATGTGTAATGCATGTGCTCTCAGAGTAACACCAACATTTAATAAATAAATAAAATTAACCAGCACAACAACACTGTATTAAAGAGTCAGTGTGTGTGTCCAACATGTGCATTTGGAAAAGGGAAGTCGTGGCCTGATGGTTAGGGAGTCGAGCTTGTAACCTGAAGGTTGCCGGTTCGATTCTCGCACCGGCAGGAATTGAAGGTGGGGATTGTGAACAAACAGCACTCTCTCTGCCTTCGATACCATGACTGAGGTGCCCTTGAGCAAGGCACCAAACCCCCAATTGCTCCCCGGGCGCTGGAGCAATGGCTGCCCACTGCTCTGGGTGTGTGTTCACTGTGTGTGTGTGCGCGTTTGTTCACTACTCACTGCTGTGTGTGTGCACTTGGATGGGTTAAATGCAGAGCACCAATTTCGAGTATGGGTCACCATACTTGACAATACGTCACGACTTTCACTTTGTTTTTCTATAATCAGCAGTATCTGCTGTGTTTGATCTCAAATATAGGATGATATGTTAAAGACTGGGAACACTGTGTTATAGTGACGTCAGCAGCAGCAATCAGAGATATTTTAGTAGCTTAATTCATCTGGAATTTCACCATCTCCAACAGTGACCCAGTGCACAAGTAATTATTTGTACCAAGCCAGAAAATCCATCAAATTCATTAGCAAGTGCACAAATTGTTACTTGCGCTAAGATGAACAAATGGCTTCCAAAAACTGTAAAATGTTACTTTGTTTTTATTTTTTTTGTTTGCTAAAAAAACTGATATTTTCTCTATTCCAATATTTCCTATTCATTCTACGGTTCAAGTTTAGAATCACTATGAAACTGTCTGAGTAGGCGGCATTAAACCAATTAAAATCAGAGACTGATTACAAATGACTATTTCAAAGAAATTCTGTTCTTCAAAAAAATCCTCCTGTGATGCACAGTCGTCCTCAACTGTGCTAATATTAAGCACCACAGTATCAAATTAGCATATTTTAATGATTCCTTAAGGGTGAGATGATACACTGTTTTCTTAAGAGACTTGAGTAACGGCTGCGACAAATGATGCTTTACCATCACAGGGAAAAACTGGATTATATATATCTATATAAAAAGTATTTTAAACAGTAATAATCATTTTCATCATTACTACTGTCTCTGGCTGTATAATCAATAAAGCAGCATACCTCAGTAAAAAGAAGATATCAATATCCTTCAAAAATGTAAAAATGTCTTAATGAGTCTTGAGACGTTCACACAGTATGCATTTTAGTATTCCACCATGCTGCTTTTCCATTGTTTTCTATGTAAACAAGCAGATGAACATCTTTGACTGTTGCGCTTATGTCTCGCATCTCAGCATTTTTAGAACGCAATGTCGAGTTAAAATCTTGAGAGATTTTTTTTCCCATTTAACTTCCCTGCATCTCATGTTTTTAAACATTCAGTTTGAATGGCCCTTAAATATTTCTATAGGCTAATATGATGCTATAATTTTAAACCCATCATCATTTTTGTGGTACTGTACATACTCTGATGCTCTGCATGATGTCGTTTATGTGCAGATCTGACCCATGTCCTTTCTCAACCTACCCCCGATGTTTCATGTCACTTCACCGTTGTCTTATCTTATAAAAAGGTCAAAAGCCTAAAAATAAAGCACTATCATTTACATTTACATTTACATTTAGTTATTTAGCAGATGCTTTTATCCAAAGCGACTTACAAAAGAGGACAATAGAAGCAATCAAAATCAACAAAAGAGCAACAACATGCAAGCGCTATGACAAGTCTCGGTTAGCCTAATGCAGTACACATAGCAAGGTTTTTATTTATTTATTTATTTATTTATTTTTTTTAAAGAAAACAAGTAGACAGAATATAGAAAAAAGAAAGCTAGTGTTAGTTTTTAAAGAAAAAGTAGCAGTTAGAGAATAAATATGCAATTGATATAGGGTCAAGTGTGTGTTTTTTTTTTATAAAAAGACAACAGATAAAATAGAATTAGAATAGAGTGTGATAGAGTTAGAGGGTCAAATAAAGATGGAAGAGATGTGTTTTTAGCCGTTTCTTGAAGATGGCTAAGGATTCAGCTGCTCGGATTGAGTTGGGCAGGTCATTCCACCAGATGGGAACAGTTAATGAAAACGTCTGTGACAGTGATTTTGTGCCTTTTAGGATGGCACAATAATGCGGCGTTTACTTGCAGAACGCAAGTTTCTAGAGGGCACATAGGTCTGAAGTACTGAATTTAGGTAAAGGGGTGCAGAGCCAGAGGTGATTTTGTAGGCAAACAATGCCTTGAATTTTATGCGAGCAGCTATTGGTAGCCAGTGATGAACAGAGGTGTGACGTGTGTTCTTTTCGGCTCATTAAAGATTAATCTTGCAGCGGCATTTTGGATTAATTGTAGAGGTTTGATGGAATGCCAAGATATCATATCACTTACAATTTATAAAGGCCATGCTAATGCAATATATGAGTGAACTATATGTGTGAATGAATGAATTTTCATTCAAAAGTTTGGGGTCAGTAAGATTTTTTTTGAAAGAAATCTTTTATGCTCATCAAGGCAGCATCTATTTAATCAAAAATACAGTAAAAACAGCAATTCTGTGAATTATTATTACAGTTAAAATAATAAAAATTATTTTCTAATTCAATATATTTTAAAATTTGATTTATTTCTATGATGCAAAGCTGGATTTTCAGCATCATTACTCCAGTCTTCAGTGTCACAATACGTCAAATGCTGATTTGACGCACCAGAAACATTTCTGATTATTTTCAATGTTGAAAAAAGTTGTGCTGCTTCATGTTTTTGCGGATATTGGGATACATTCGATGAATAGAGTTTAAAATTTCAAAAGAACAGCTTATGAAATAGAATTATAAATCTTTTTAGCATCACTTTTGAGTAAAAGTACTAATTAAAAAAAAATGCTATTTATAATATTCGTCAAGGTGAAAATTACTGCCTTGACAGGGCGAGCAGGAAAAAAAAAAGTCATCTCACGTATTAAAGTGATAGTTCACCGAAAAATGAACATTATGTCATCATTTACTCACTCTCATGTTGTTCCAAAACTGTGAGTTTCTTTCTTCTGAACACAAAAGAAGATATTTTAAAGAATGGTGGTAAGCAAACTGTTTATGTTCCCCAATGACATCCATAGAATTTTTTCCATACTATGGAAGTCAATAGGGACCAACAACTGTTTGGTTACCACCGTTCTTCAAAGTAGTTTCTGTTATCTTCAAGAGAAGAAAGAAACTCATTCAGGTTTGGAACAACTTGAGGGTGAGTAAATGATGACAGAATGTTCATTCTTAGGTGAACTATCCCTTTAAGGCCATAGAAGTGTTATTATTAATAGTCAATGTCTTTTCGGACCATTAGTCATAAAATCCTCAGAAACACAGGTGTCATGAGGGCAGCTTTCATTTGAACTGAGCCGAGTGCTCTAAAAACTGACTTAAAAACCACGTATATTTTGATTCAGACGTGACTGAAAGCAATGCTATCTGAATGGGTGAGTTGTTAATGTTTTAAGTATTCCATTCATTTCCACAGATGTGTTCAGTTTGACCCATTCAGGATGATTTACGGACCATTACCAAAGAAGATCATGGCAGCCATTACTCCACTGCCAGATTGACAGAGCCATCAGCCAATCACAGCACAGAGTGTAGGTGTCACTTCCTCTCAAGTAACTTCAGTTATAGGACCTCAGTGAGAATGCAATGAGCTAATGGGAGATAAATGAGATGCTGCTTTTCTCTGAAACTTTATCTGCTGTTGAAAATTGACTGCTTTACACGCTATTTGATCTCTTATTTTGTATATTTGTTTTTTGTAGTGTCAATTATTTTCTCATTTGAATTTTCCTGAGGCACCGCTGCTTCCTCTCCTTCCTCGGAGAAAACACCCCTAACTCAGAAGGCAGCGTAATTATGTTGGTTAACTTTCGGAACAGGCTTTGTGTCGCATGATTGTGAAGCCTTAAAATGCCGTCTAGGGAAGCAGCCCACTAAGTTTCAGAGAAGAGTCATAGAGACAGTCAAATCTGCATATAAATGCCAGTTCTGTCAATGTACCCTGGTACATTACAAGAATATCAAGAAGATGTGTGAGAACAAATGCAATATCCCTGAAGAAAAAGCAAAGCGAGATGCAGCTATCATTTTGGAGACACTGATTCATGAGGAAGCAGTGGTGAGGTAGAGCCTGTCAAGCCCAACAGGACAGATCTACAACAGGCCAGAAAACAGCAGGGGGCTTCATGGGACCTACAGGAAGTCTTGGCCAAGGAAAGAGTAAAGTGACAATCCTTTGTTTTCATACCATATGCCACACAAGTTCAAGAACACAAGCTTAACTCTTCACATTACAGAAACTGTTCTCTCTAAAAGCTATACTATACAACAAAATTTGTACATTTACAAGAACACTTAAGTGGTGCTTGACTGTGTCAAAGATGCTACAGTGTTCAGAATGGTCACAAAAAATATTGCTATGTACTCATTATGCTAATGTTTTTGCAGTTTTTGGTGCTATTTAGTGTTTTGACAAAAATGTCCTTTACATTTAATCAATCTCATCATTTGCATTCAATTTAGTCTATTTTACTCAGATTAAAACAGAATATATTTTTTGTTGTATTTTAATAATAATTCTAGTTTAGCAAATTTATGTGTCAAAATTGAACACACCAAAATGTGAAATGTATAAACATTTATCAAGGATACATTCAGCAAGGAAGAATTAATGTGATCAAAAGTGACAGTAAAGACATTTATAATATTACTAAAGATTTCTATTTCAAAAAAGGCTGTTCTTTGGAACTTTCAATTCATCAAGTAATCCTAAAAAATGTATCAGAGTTTCCAAACCAAAAAAAAAAAGCAGCAAATCAGCATATCACAATGATTTCTGAAGGATCATGTGACACTGAAGACTGGAGTAATGATGCTGAAAATTCAGCTTTGATCACAGAAAGAAATTACATTTTTACATATAAACAAATAGAAAACAGGCATTTTAAATCATAATAATATTCTATAGTATTATTGTTTTGATCAAATAAGTGCAGCCTTGGTGAGAAGAGACATCTTTCCAAAAATAAATAAATAAATAAATAAATAAATAAATGTATATATTAATAATAATAATAATAAATAAATATATACATACACACACATTTAGTCATTTAGCAGACGCTTTTATCAAAAGCGACTTACAAATGAGGACAACAGAAGCAATCAAAATCAACAAAAGAGCAACAACATGCAAGCGATATGACAAGTCTCGGTTAGCCTAACGCAGTACACATAGCAAGGTTTTTTTTTTTTTTTTTTTTTTTTAAACAAGTAGATAGAATATAGAAAAGAAAGCTAGTGTTTTAGTTTTTTTAAGAAAATCTAGCAGTTAGAGAATAAATATGCAATTGATAGAGGGTCAAGTGTGTGTGTGTGTGTGTTTTGTGTTTTTTTTAAATAAAAAGAAAGGAGATAGATATGATAAAATTAGAAAAGAGAATGCTAGAGTTAGAGGGTCAAATAAAGATGGAAGATATGGGTTTTTAGCAGTTTCTTGAAGATGGCTAAGGATTCAGCTGCTCGGAATGAGTTGGGCAGGTCATTCCACCAGATGGGAACAATTAATGAAAAAGTCAGAGAAAGTGATTTTGTGCCTCTTTGGGAAGGCACAATAATGCGTCGTTCACTTGCAGAACGCAAGCTTTTAGAGGGCACATAGGTCTGAAGTACTGAATTTAGGTAAAGGGGTGCAGAGCCAAAGGTGGATATATATTTATATATTGGATATATATTTATATTTATATATATGTTTATATTTTATATATATAAAACACTTTCTGACCCCAGACTTTTGAATGGTAGTGCAGAAAAATAGACAAATATCCATCAACTATTTTTAATGTTTGCAACTCAAAAAGGCTAAAATGGTATTTCACTAATTAAAAATACTTTTTCTGTTGCATAGGAGGAATAAGAGAAGAGCATGAAGAGGGACACGGGCCACTTCTAGTTTACAAATCAATTCACAACAACACACTGCATTACTAATGCTGAGAGCAGCTAAACACAGCAAACTCAAGGATCTCCCACATGCTGTTTGTAAATGAGAACTCCTGCTGTGCTCCACAAAACAGTATTTTAGGAAACATATCTGCATTAGTCTCTAATATACTCATATTTAAAAAAAAAAATGTCATAAATACAGCTGATGACACATGCAAAGTGCACATGCGAGCACTATAACTGAACTGAATATCTGTCTTTCGACACATCATTGGTCAAGCTCAATTAATAAGCCGCCTATATTTACAAACTGCTTGCCTGTGGCATCAATCTTAAAAACGATGGATCAGAGCTGCATTTTGGAAAAATGTTCCTTTCAGTATGGTAACCAAGCAAGACAAATCCAAGCGTCCTGTCTCAAATGCAGACTGTGTACTATGTGATTGCCTGGATTTATTTGATGGATACCGAGCAGAAAATGATGCAAGAAAATTCAAAGATATACTCATTCCTCCCAAAACTAAGATGGATGTGAATTACAACTTAAAAATGAACTTA
Organism: Spinibarbus caldwelli; assembly: GCA_039654775.1. Lineage (NCBI taxonomy): Eukaryota > Metazoa > Chordata > Actinopteri > Cypriniformes > Cyprinidae > Spinibarbus > Spinibarbus caldwelli. The sequence goes on along the minus strand of CM077241.1, from coordinate 2,974,406 downwards.
ACAACATAATTTATTAGCATCCAGTCAACATGAAATCAAAGCTGACCCTATTTTGTCCTAATACACATTCCTTATTTTGAATGATTCAACACTGCATGTTAAAAAAAAAAAATAAATAAATAAAAAATAAAACTTAATATAAAGCTCCTGCTATACAAAACTAATTTACTTTAACTGATTTCTATTTTGGATGATGTCACCAAGCAGTTTTTTGATATATATCACCTTGCACAAGGAAATGTGTTAAATTGTAGAGGTAAAATGGGACCTATATGACTTACTTCTGTGCACAAACAAAAATAGAAATGTTGTAGAATATATATGCAGAACTTGGATAGTGACTTATATAGACAAGCTTTAGAAAGGACAAAATATGCACCTGATTTATGTGCTATATTCCACACACTCTGAAGAAAAACAATTATTATTCAGCTCAGAGGAAGATTATATAGTGGAATATTATTAATAAATTCAAGCCTGCTGTGTCTAAAGGTGTCTTTTCTTCTGTAACATTCGTTAAATCTGAGCTGCAATGAAGGGGAAGATGAGTCGGAGAGAAAGTAAAATAGTAATTTGAGCTACTTTTATTATATTTTTATGGTTCTTTTTTGTTCTTTCTGGAGCTGACAGTATCTGACACTAACTTTTTCCTTTTGTGATTCACAAAAGATAGTCATAGAGATTTGGAGAGATATGATGGATAATAAATGATGGCATGATTTTAAATGTTGGCTGAAACACCTCATGGTAATTTAGCGTGTGCTAATGCCAAAAGTAATTCTTAATTAAATAAAGAACAAACAGGAGTGTGTTTTTGTTATTGTTACTGAAAGGCACTCACGCTAAATTTAATGATGTCATAGATGAGGTATCGCGGGACGGGCTGGCCGTTCACTTTGTCGATAATCATCTCCTGCAAAACAAGATGATGACGATAAGAAATGCAGATATATTGCCCATAAATCAAGCCTATAAACATCAACATGATATAACAATGTAATTAAAAAAAACAAATCAAAATAAGATATTTAGTGTTAAAACTCAAGCACACAAATTAAAGAATAGCAGTGTTAAGTTAATACATGTGGTCCAAATGTCTGAGATCAATGAAAACTCTTCTGTTTTTTTGTTTGTTTGTTTGTTTTTTTGTTAACAACTGTTTATTAAATTTTCTTCTGGGAACAGTAGTATAAAACAAGAAAGCAGCTGTACAAATTCAGAACCCACCCCAACCCATCCCACCCCCTGGTAGACTTCAAAAATAAATAAATAAATAATAATAATAATAATAATAATTTAATTAATACTAATTGATAAATAAATAACAATAAAATAATTTTTACAAGGATTTTAGAAAAGATGACACAACATTAAAAGCTGAATGCCATAAATTTACAGTTTCCACATTAGATCCAGGTATACGAGAAGTTGAGAGTTCCATCCAGATGATGTCCAACAAATACACAGTCCAGGTTCATCTGTCCATTGTGTGAGGAGGATTCCAACGGTTGAATAACTATTTTTTTGCTGCTGTGAGAGCAGTTAACAGTAAACATCTTTGTTGGACGGACAAGGTGAAGTCCCAAAAGTCATTCATGAAAAAATGGTTCAGAGTCAAACATATCTCAGTACCCAACAGATATAACAGGTCCTGTGAGAGCTGAGACCAAAAAGGTGAGAGAGAGGGGCACTCCCAAAAAAACAATGCGAAAACGTGCCTAAAGATCCTTGCGAACAGAGATTACACTTATGAGACGACAGATTCATATAAAAACATTTAAAACTGTAATGTTTTTCATTTAAACCTGTATATTAAAAATTTAAGATTTTTAAAAATTGTAAACATAGGAAAGGTCCTTGCACACTGAGTCCAAAATTTTCATATGCGTTTTTTCATATTAATCATCCTAAAAATGTGTCACGGGCAAACACCTCTCTAAATGCTTACTACGGGTGTGAAAAATGCAGAAAATTGAACCTGATCCAAATTTTTTTTATAACGGACGAAAGTTTCGGAGGCAGTATGTAAATGTGATTGACACAACGTGAGGTCGTATTTATTTTTTAAGGTGTGAAAATTTTGGACGAGAATTTCGGACTCAGTCTGCAAGAACCTTAAGGCTGCAGAGAGTAATCAAAATGAAAAATAATCAATAATGAATCAACATCTATCTGTGAGCTGTGATCAGTGACCTTTACACTGGTGAAAAGTACACTTTTGTGGAAAAAAACCTCTTTATAAATGCAGAAGAAAAAATAGTCAGAAAAATGGATCACTTCAAACATTTCATAGTTCATGTTTTTTATGTTTAATGGTGAAATGAGACACAACAGAGCAGCTAAAGGTGTGTTTGGGCATCCATTAGAGGTTTCCATTGTACCAGTGATTATTTGTTTTTCGTCCAGTCCATCAGATATTCGTTTTATTCTTGATGTGGACAGATAATTCACCTGCTATTTTGAAATCACTATAAGGACTTGAGTAAGCACCCATGATACATCAAAGAGACACATAATTTCTATAAAAACATTTCGAAAAAAATAATGAACATCATTCAACATTTAAAGTCTCTTTTTTTCAACATTTTCAGTCACTTAAAGTTTAAATTGAGCATTCTGGCATATATACTACCAAACTACTCTTAGGGTGGCCTGCACCAATAAAGATTGATCTTAAACATAGATTAAGTCATGATTTATCTAATAATTAAAATAATTAGGTTCACATTAAACCCTCATTTTAATCATGCTTTTAATTTTAAGATAAATCTAAATTAACTTTAAATTAATTAAACTTAAATGAACTTGAATCCTTTTGTTTTCACTCAGATTGAAATCTCAGTGAGGGATTAACTTCAAACTCGCTGCTGTGGAGGTTTAAATAAAAAATGGACATAACTGGTCAATTAGAAGTGGCAGACAGAGCAGGCCTCTGAGATATAATTCTATTTATAATAAATAAATGTGTACATAAATTATTAAAAGGGTGGATTAGGGCTCTCATCTTGATGGTGACGTACTGGCGGTACATTAGAGGACAGATTTAGCATGCATGTGGAGGAGCTCACACTCACAGTGCTGACAGCTGATCATTACTGCACTATGGGAACATCCAGGACAGCGGTCAAAGGGACATGACACAGCCGCTCTGTGAGCCAAGCCACATGCTCATCATATTATATGTGCTCTTTCATCTTCTATTCTACTATTTGGTTCTATTAATTGATACCAGTATTTATCATGTCTTTTGAATTACATACATGCTGCTGTAACACTTCTCAGACTATTTGATAAGTCCCGTAAACTAACAATCTTTCTACGCAGTCGTTTGTAGAATTTTTATATTATACAGTACCATTTAAATGTTTGAGGTCTGTAGAATTTTCTTTTTTGAATGAAATTTATATATTTTTATTGAGTAATGATACATTAAGGCCCAGATTCACAGATAGGGCTTAGACTAAGTCAGGATTAGGCCATAGTTCAATTAGGACATTTAAGTAAATTTTAAAAATGTGTTTAGGAAAAAACATTACTGCTGTCATCTTGAGACAAAACAAAGGCACTGATATATTTTAAGATCAGTCAGTGCAAGATTCTTTCAGTTGAAACAGCTCAGGCTTATATTTTAGTCTAGGACTAGGCTTAAGCCTTGTCTGTGAAACCGGGGACTGATTGATCAAAAGTGACACTAAAGATGTTACAAAAAACATTTAAACTTTTGGTAACACTTAGTATAGGGACCAATTCTCGCTATTAACTAGTTGTTTATTAGCATGCCTATTATTAACATATTGGCTGTTTATTAGTACTTATAAAGCACATATTCTACATGACTTTATTCTACATCCCTAATCCTAATACAATACCTAAATTTAACAACTACCTTACTAACTATTAATAAGCAGCAAATTAGGAGTTTATTGAGGCAAAAGTCATAGTTAACAGTTTGTTAATACTGAGAACTGGACATTAAAATAAAGTGTGACCAAACTTTCTATTCATCAAAGTATCTTGAAAAAAGATGTTTTCCACAAATCACGGTTTCTACAAGCAGCACATCTGTTTTCAACATTGATGATAATCAGAAATGTTTCTTGAGCAGCAAATCAGCATATTAGAATGATTTCTGAAGGATCATGTGACACTGAAGACTGGAGTAATGATGCTAAAATTCAGCTTTGATGACAATTACATTTAAAAAATATATTCATATAGAAAACAATTATTTTAATTTGTAATATTACTGTTTTCACTGCATTTTTGATCAAATAATATAATACATAGCCTTTGTGAGCATAAAGAAACTTCTTTCAATAACTTAAAAAAAATCATTCCGACCCCAAACTTTTAAACAGTAGTGTACATTTTTATAATTGCTTTATGTGCAATTATAGACACTCACTAAAGAAGTGAACTAGCAACATTTATACTGTTTAATGCAATTGTGAATCCATCATGGCAGTCAAAATGAATTGCATAATACAATCACAAGTTTAAATTTTAAACTATGTTTAAATTTAAGTGGTGCAACACAACTTAAAACAGAAGTAAAACCTGGATCAAACTGCTTAATTAACCTTTAATTGAGAAACCCAGCCTTGCTATTTCTGCAGTTCAGCCCATGATGTTGTGAGTGAGCTGATAAACGCTCTGAGAGCAAGATCCTTTTTAACGTTTAAAGAAAGATACATTAGCTCACAACATCCTTATTTTTGACCATCTCATGAAAACCAAACCTGTGAGCCTCCATTAAGTGTAGGAATAGAGCACATCCTCTCTGTCTAACCTGATTAACAGGCTTTCAAACCATGCCATAACTCACCCCATCCAGAAGCGTTTTGGAAAGGTGGATGCGAAGATCCTTCCGGAAAGGAAACTCCAGGTTGGCTATGTGAAAGACTGAGTTGTCTCTGTCAATCATGTAGACTTCGTCTTTTCCATCTATCAACATCATGTACCTGTAAAAACACAAGAGACACAGTGAGGTGATTGAGTTTAATTTACCCCTACCCCAAATATATGTATATATGTGACCCTGGACCACAAAATCAAACCAAAAAATGCATTGTAGGGGTCAAAATTATCGATTTTTCTTTTATGCCAAAAATCATTAGGGTATTAAGTAAAGATCATGATCCATGAAGATATTTTGTAAATTTCCAACCGTAAATATATCAAAACTTAATTTTTGGTTAGTAATATGCATTGCTAAGAACTTCATTTGGACAACTTTAAAGGCAATTTTCTCACTATTTAGATTTTTTTGCACCCTCAGATTCCAGATGTTCAAATAGTTGTATATTGGCCAAATATTGTCCTGTCCTAACAAACCATATATCAATGGAAAGCTTATTTATTCAGCTTTCAGTTGACGCATAAATCTCAATTTCAAAAAAATTTACCCTTATGATTGGTTTTGTGGTCCAGGGTCACATATGGAACGGTGGCAAAAATGTAAAGTTTGCATGGTACTTTGCATCACTAATTTTTGATCTCAAATGCCTTACCACTACAAGCACGCACAAATCAGGCAATCAACTTGGTTTAATTTACACATGCAACTATACTGCAGTCAATATTTTGGTAGAACCACTACATATCTCTGACCATTTCTTCACTACATTTAAACTACATTTTGCTATCTGTGTGCCACCAACCCCTATACCGGTTACGTTTAGACGAAACCTACGCTCCCTTTCTCCCTCCCATTTTTCCTCTGTAGTATCCTACTCTCTTCCCTCACCTACCCACTTCTCATCTCTGGATGTGAATGCAGCTACTGACACTTTATGCTCTACTTTAACCTCTTGTCAAGACGACATTTGTCCTCTCTCCTCCAGGCCAGCACGGGTTGACTCTTCTAACCCCTGGTTATCTGACGTTCTTCGTGAGCATCGGGCCAAACTTAGGGCAGCAGAGAGAAAATGGCACAAATCAAAAGATTCGTCAGACCTGAGTAGGTATCAGTCTCTGCTTTCATCTTTCTCTGCTGAAGTCCACACTGCCAAATCCTCATATTTCCACAACAAGATTAGCAGTGCTCCAGACACGCGTAATCTCTTCAGAACATTTAATTCTCTCCTCTGTCCCCCTGCACCACCTCCCACCACTTCTATAATAGCTGATGACTTCGCCACATTCTTCACAGACAAAACTAGAACAATCAGTAGTCAGTTCTCAGCCCCACACACACAGGACCTTCAACCAACCACATCCGCTGCTAAAACTCCCATCTTCTCCTTCTGTCCCCTCACTGAGGCAGAGGTATCCAAACTTCTCCTCTCCAGCCATCTTACAACATGCCCTCTAGACCCAATCCCCTCACACCTTCTCCAAGCAATCTCTTCCACACTCTTACCAGCACTCACACACATCATCAACACATCTATTCTCACAGGCACCTTCCCCACTGCATTCAAGCAGGCTCGGGTAACCCCACTGCCTAAAAAACCTACATTAAACACTTCTCTTATAGAAAACTACAGACCTGTCTCTCTCCTTCCATTCATAGCCAAGACACTTGAACAAGTTGTTTTCAACCAGGTATCATTGTTTCTTTCACAGAATAACAAACTGGACGCTAACCAATCAGGTTTCAGACGTGGCCATTCAACTGAGACTGCGCTACTCTCAGTCACTGAAGCCTTGCGGATTGCAAAAGCTGATTCCAAATAATCAGTTCTCATTCTGCTGGATCTATCTGCTGCTTTTGACACAGTCCATCATCAGATCCTGCTGTCTACCCTCTCATCACTGGGCATCACTAGGATTCCACTTGGCTGGTTTGAATCTTATCTCAATGGTAGATCTTTAAGGGTGGCCTAGGGAGGGGAGGTATCCAAAGCACATCAACTGGTCACTGGGGTTCCTCAGGGATCAGTTCTTGGACCCCTCCTCTTCTCCACATACACTACATCACTGGGTCCCATCATACAGGCACATGGCTTCTCCTACCATTGCTACGCTGATGACACACAGCTCTATCTCTCTTTTCAACCAGATGATCCAACGGTAGCTGCACGGATCTCAGGCTACCTGGCAGACATCTCGGCATGGATGAAAGAACATCACCTACAGCTCAACCTGGCAAAGACTGAGCTTCTTGTCTTCCCTGCCACTCCAGCTCTACAGCATGATTTCACCATCCAGCTAGGTTCTTCTACAATTACCCCATCAACTTCGGTCAGAAATCTTGGTGTAATCTTTGATGACCAGCTGACCTTCAAAGACCACATTGCAAAGCCTGCTCGATCTTGCATGTTTGCATTACACAACATCAGAAAGACTTCCTTCAAGCACAATAAAACCTCTACAAATGACTCAGAATGCAGCGGCACGACTGATCTTCAACGAGCCCAAAAGAGCCCATGTTACACCTCTCTTTATCTCCTTGCACTGGCTACCGGTTGAGGCCCGCATCAAGCTCAAGACACTGATGCTAGCATATAGAACAGCCACAGGCTCAGCACCCGCCTACTTCCACTCACTATTACGAATCTACACCCCCTCCAGAAGTCTAAGATCCGCTAGTGAGAGACGCCTCATGGTACCATCACAGAGAGGCTCAAAATCACTCTCCAGAACATTCTCGTTCACCATTCCTGGCTGGTGGAATGATCTTACCACCCTTATCCGGAATGCTGGATACCTGACAATTTTCAAGCAACAGCTGAAAACTCATCTCTTTCGACACTACTTGACTTCATCCTAAATTAAAAAAAAAAAAAAAAAAAAAAAACTTTGTCTGTCTCCTTATTTATTCCTTCCCTTTCTAGCTTGTACTTATTTGAACAAAGACTGAGACTTGGTATTACGTGCACTTCCTCTGTCTGTTTGCATCTTTAAGATGAATCGCTTTATGTATTCCCCAGTTGTAAGTCGCTTTGGATAAAAGCATCTGCAAAATGACTAAATGTAAATGTAAATGTAACTAATTTTGGTAAAAACTGTCAAGATTTACTGTACAAGTCCAACTTTTGATCGATGATTACACAAAAGAGTAACCCTAACAAAGACCACCAAAAACAAAAGAGTTAACCAATAAGAAACACAATGTTACAGGTAAACAATGGAAGGTCAAGAAGCAATGACTGGAAAATGTTGTGGCTATAAAACGAGAAGGAACAAGACGTAAACAAGTCTGGCTAGATTTAGCAGCTTTTGGCTGTTTACGAGCAGAAATTAGCAGCTGAAAAGAAAAGCACTGATTGAGAACATACATCCTGGCGGCATCGACACGGCAGGAACTGATGAGCTGCAATGATGAGCAGAAATGCCTCGTTTCATGTGGTTCACTGCCATCAGAAAAATTAAGATAAACACTCTTCATAATGGGTATAATTAAACAACGAAAAAATAAATCAGGTGAGGTTTAGTCTAGTGAAATTCAGCGAACACTCCAGAGGCCTTCTCTTCAGTCATGTTTCCAGCATAGATGATAAATTAAAGAAAATCAACTCTAAAACCAGAATACAAACAGGACACAAAGTAGAAGGAGGCCCTGAGAAAGCAGGCAGCTGAAAGAGAGAGGAATATAAGCTGCATCAGATGTAAAATAACTTTAGATCCATCCAGAGCAAACTGAATGCATGACGGATGTACCGATAGAGCGTGAGCATCACTAACGCTTGGATGAAGCTGCAGTGGAGAGGTTTGTACGACAAAACCCTTACTTCCAAAGTTTCCAAAGGCTCAAATGGAGGCTTGCACGTGTACAATGACAGCACTATTAACAGGTACAGTCACATAAACAAAATTTCATGGGCAAAAAGAATCCATTGTCTATTGTCGATAGTGATGTATTAAGCACAGCTCACACAGAAATCACATTCAAACCAAGCAGCTTTCTGTTAGTCAGTGCGGCAAATTTGCACGACCAACTTTGAAGTTGACACAAAATTTGTGTCAGGAAATCTTTCGACGTCAAGCTAAAGTCCTCACTACATGGATTCCTATTGAAATTACTCAAGAAGCAGTTGAGAAGGCACACTCAAAAATACTTAGGACTAAAATTAAAGATATATAAATTGTTGCATAAAAAAATTCTACCAATTTGGATTACACAATTTTAACATAAAATAAAAAACTTAATGTGATTCATACATCCAAAAATATGCAAAAATTGCTGCTGGGGTGCAAAATCTATAAATTGGTGCTCTTTGGATGCAGGATTATTTTTTATGTCATCAAAAAACTCATCAATCCAAGGCACTCGAAAGTACTGTGAAAAAAGTAAAAAGCCTTTATTCACATGCCTTTAACATTAAAAACAAGGTTTTTAGGGTGACACTACAGGGTCACAATACTTTAGAGTGCCTTGGATTGATGAGTTTTTTCATATTTGTCAGTCCTACATAAATGAAACGGGTAAGAAACTGCGAAAAATTTCTGCACTTAAAAATCATAGCATAATTTATTATTAACTATTTGCATCTATTTACATTTATTTATTCCAATATTTCCAAAATGCATTTATTTAAATTCTTCAGAATCAGCATATATCTGTTAATTGTGAAGAAAATTACACTTATTCAGTTAAAAGTATGAACATGGTTAAAATATAGCTAGCTGTGGAACAAGCTAGTTGAAATGTACGAGGTTAGAACAAACTGCATTTATTGATGATGAATATATAAACCTGGTTATTGTGTATTTACAACACATTCTGTTTATTTCTACTGTAAGAGAAATCTAATTGGTTTCATTTATGTATGAGTAAATATGCATCACATTAAGTTAATTAGTTTGTCTCTGTTAAAACTGTAATCCAAATGGATGGAAATTGTATATGTAATTCAAATTAAATTTAAGATTTATGTATCTTTAATTTGGGTCCAAAAAGCAGCTGAGCCCCTCACTTCACTTCTGTAAGTGAGCAACGGTTTGGTTAGGCTCAATAGCATTGGTAAAGCTCTCCAAATCATCATTAGGACACCATTACCAGCATTCAGAAAGACAGAGTCATCATATATATCAAAGTCTGTGCAGTTACGTAAATGCTAATGTGTTTATCATTACACCTCAACTTCAATACGATCAGCTCAATTCCCCGTTTCTCCAGCTGACTCAGGCAGAAGGAACAGGGTCTCGCTCGAATGCTGCACTGCTAAACACTGAGTCACAGAAGTAACTAGCTACGCAAAACTAAGCTAAGAAACATCTTTTTTCTGACTTCCAGCTGTAACACAATAACTAGCATTAACTGTTGAGCACAGTGCTTGTGTTGTGAATGTGCAGGACATTTTCAGAGTGCCGTGTGGAGCTGAAGATTGCATGCCATCACATTTATATTCAGCACGTCTGTCCATGTCATTATGCGCTATTGGCCTTTTAGATGTGAATAAAGGTGTCTTCAGGGAATAACGCAAGAGTGGGATATATCCCAGTCACGTATTGTACTAAAAGTACCGACTGAATGGGAACACTTCTGACTTCGGCAAACAGAGTTGTCTCAAACGCTGACAGTGTCTGCCCACATGCCAAAATGAAAAGTGTAGAAAAAAACCTCTGGAAATATTCAGAAATAATTTCAGAAATATTTCAAATTCAAAAATAAAATTATTAAAAATGGGTTTAAGACGCAGCAACTTCAACTAAACATGATGAGAGGATGGCAACATTACAATGCACGTTTCAAATAAAATTATTTAAAAGAAGTGTTTTCTATGGAAAAGCTATAGACCTCATTACACTTTTTGACTTTAACTGAGACAAATGAAAACTAATGACATTCTGTGTCATTTACATCAAAATGCAGTGTGTTTTAACACGCCAAATGTGAATATGTGCCAAGGAGATTTGAGAGCTACAACCGAGGGAAAGATTTTCAATTATTAATTAAACAATTATTTATGTTCTTTACACAAAGCCAGCACATGGTTTCAGTGATGGATTCAAATGTAAATGTAACTACCAATCTGTAATAGAAGTGAGGGATAATGAACATCAGGCCAGTTTTTAAATCACCAAATAAACCCAGAGTGATCAAGACCCCAGTATGAAGCGAAGGAGGGTTATTTTGTGATAAAAACAAGTAAATGTACATTATCCTGTTTATTACATGGCTACTTGGCACATAAATGAATAATTGGATACAAAATATTGCTTTGAGTTTATGGTCACACTTTATTTTAAGGTTCAATTCTCGCTATTAACAAACAATTAACTATGACTTTTGCCTCAATAAACTCCTAATTTGCTGCTTATTAATAGTTAGTAAAGTAGTTGTTAAATTGCAGAATATGTGCTTTATAAGTATTAATAAACAGCCAATATGTTAATAATAGGCATGCTAATAAGCAACTAGTTAATAGTGAGAATTGGTCCCTATACTAAAGTGTTACTGAGTTTATTTAAGCTTGTTAGCTCACTAAACGCAAAGCTTCCACAAAGAAAACGGTTCCTAGCAAGCAGCTTTGAGGCAGGCCAAGTGAACAGCAAACATACCAGTCATATCACTTATTACACAGCTTTTCACTACAATAATTATTACAGGGTCACAAAATATCCATTGGAGATGAAACGTTTTAGAAAATATACCTGGCCAGAAGACATTATGATGACATTGCAATACTATGAATACTGAAGTCCTTCAATTTTATTTCCAATACAATCAATCTGCATTGCATTAAACATGAGAGAGCGAGTCCACGGTTTGATATGACAGACATGAATGAAACATCAGCCTCAAAAATACCCGAATGTTGTACAACATTGCTATTGGCGACGGTCATTGTATAGGAATAACAAACCTAGAAATGTCATGGCTGTCAATTTCATTTCAGAGATCTGCGTAGTAATGTTGGTAATGAATTGAAAAATTAACTGCGTTATAAACTGTATAAGCTTTACACACTAAAAAGCTGAACTGAGTACAGAGAAGGGCCTTTCACACTGCGTTTAACCCTGGGTTATCGTCTTTCTCAACAGCACTTTTAAACCGGGTAAAGGAACGTTTCACGTTACCCTGCTCTGGAGGGCTTTTGCGGTGTTAACCCCGAATTGCGGTGCCAACCTTGTACAGTGTGAAACGGGGCAGTGTTAAAATGTTACAGCTAGATGCTTAGCAACAGACAAACAATCAGAAATTGAACAGCGGAGTCATGTCACGTCGGTAACAGGAAGTGTGTGTTTTGTAAACAGTGGAGCATTTATAAGAAATGTCAAACGATGGACTACAAGTCAACTGGAGTGAGAAGGAGAAAGAGTTATTTTTACATTTATGACCAAAAAAGCCTGTTCAAGACAAATTGGGTGGCACCATCAGAAACAGAGTATTTAAGGAACTGACTGACAAATGGGTAAACCCTGGGTAAAGTATAAGCAGTGTGAAACGTGGAGCAAGATAACCCAGGACTCCATTTACCTGGGGTTTAGAATGACCCAGGGTTAAATATTTTGGTTGTGAAAAGCCCCAGATATTACATACAGACTGATTATTCAGTTTATCCAAACTCATTATTAGAATTACAGATGAAAACTGAATTACTCATTAGACAGGCTGCAAAATAAACCCACAATGAGCATTAAATCAGAGTAACTTGGCTGTCAAGACAAGAACTCATCATCTGGCTACTAACTTTATTAGAACCTTTAGCATTACATGGTTTAAATCAAACTGTAAGAATGCCAGTCTGTCCCCCACTGATGTAAATGACGCAATGCAAATCTGTCATTACTCACACTTATTTGGAAAATTATCAGAAGGTTTTTCTCTCTCTCAAGAGCTTGTTGTGATACATTTACATTAATGTTTATATCTGAATAACATAAACTAAATTAAATCTGTTCATCGTATGAAGCGATCGAGTCTCTTCAGAAAATTTGGACTAAACCACTCATATGATTAGTTTTTAGTTCAATATCTCTTTATGAATGTTTTGAAGTGTCATAGTGGTAGTTGCATTGTCAATGGAGGACAGAACTACCTCAGATTTAATAAAAATATCTTAATTTGTGTTATGAAGATAAACAAAAGTCTTAAAGGTTTGGAAAAACATGAGGGTGAGTAAATGATGACAGGAATTTCATTTTTGGGTGACCGATCCCTTTAAATATATATATTAAATATATAAAATACAGTTTCATGGAAGGTTTATGGTTAGTAAATTTGGTCACACTTTATTTTAATGTCTAATTGTCGTCATTAACAAACCATTAACTATGACTTTTGCCTCAATAAACCCCTAATTTGCTGTTAATGAATATTTAGTAAGGTAGTTGTTAAAGGGTTAGTTCACCCCAAAATGAAAATTATGTCATTAATTACTCACCCTCATGTTGTTTCAAACCCGTAAGACCTTCGTTCATCTTCGGAACACAAATTAAGATATTTTTGATGAAATCAGAGAGCTCTCTGACCCTCCATAGACAGCAACGCAACTGAAATGTTCCAAGGTCCAGAAACTTAATAAATACATCAGTAAAACAGTCCATGTGACATCAGTGGCTCAACTTCAGTTTTGCAACACTACGAGAATACTTTTTTTTGTGCAAAGAAAACAAAAATAACAATTTACTCAACAATTCTTCTCCCCCAGAGTTACGTCTTCCGCCATTTTAGAGAGTATTAGAATACATACGCATGCTTTCCCCTAAGCATAAACAACGCTTATTACGCAGATTACATTCATGCGCGCGCTTTCCCCCCAAACGTAAACAACGCTGATTACGTCAAATACATTCTTGGGTACTCTCCAAAATGGCGGAAGATGTAACTCGGGGGAGAAGAATTGAGTAAATTGTTATTTTTGTTTTCATTGCGCAAAAAAAAAAAAAAAAAGTATTCTCGTTGTGTCGCAAAACTGAAGCTGAGCCACTGATGTCACATGGACTGTTTTACTGATGTATTTACTAAGTTTCTGGACCTGGGAACATTTCAGTTGCGTTGCTGTCTATGGAGGGTCAGATAGCTCTCTGATTTAATCAAAAATATCTTAATTTGTGTTCTGAAGATGAACGAAGGTCTTACGAGTTTGGAACGACATGAGGGTGAGTATTTAATGGCATAATTTTAATTTTGGGGTGAACTAACCCTTTAAGTTTAGGTATTGGGTAGGATTAGGGATGCAAAATATGCTCATGCAGAATATGTGCTTTATAAGTACAAATAAACAGCCAATATGTTAATAATAGGTATGCTAATAAGCAGCTAGCTAATAGTGAGAATTGATCCCAATACTTTAGTGTTACCATTTGTTCTCTTGTGTTTGTAATTTGCTTCTTTTTTATTTTTAATAACAAAAAATCTAATAAAAAATAGGTATATTGAGATATATATAATAAATTGTAATATCGAACTGCAATAGTTATATAATCGCAATACTCAATTATCGCAATATATACTGAATCGGCACACAAGTATCAGAATAGTATTAAATCGGCAGGTTAGCGTATCGTCCCAGCCCTAAAACCTGGTATGATATCAGAGCCCCAAAAAACCAATAATTGTCCAACAAAAAAAAAAAAACCATCAGTCCTTGTCTTTGCTCTAAGCTCCTTTAATTCCCAGCCGTTTGGTCATTATAATAGAGCGCTCTGCTGGACGTCCCCTGAGCAAACGCATCACACAGTGATTCTCTGTGAGCCCTGAGTGGCCAAAGCACAGGATAATGGGCTTGTTAGAGCAGATCTCCAGTTAAAGAGATCAGCGACATCTTTTTAACGTCTCCGAGCCTTCCTCTGTCAAAGAGCCATGGCTGTTCTGTTCAATTTTCAACTAAGTTTGGATCACTATGACACACCAAACCCACTCATTGGCTTCTGCCAAGCCATAAAATATGCTGCAAAGTGCCAACTGTGCTGCTTCTGAGCAGATCTGTCTTATGGATGAGTGTTTAATGATGTTCATGCAGACGTTTGATTCTGGTTTGAGCACATGAGCCAGCAGGAGCGCAGAGAGACGGTTCACATCATTATAGCAGACAAGCTCATGCAGAGCTGCCATAAAATGACCTGGACCATCATTAAACGGCCCTCTATGAGCACTAGACTCCAACATTATAGAAACAGCACAATAAAATTACACTGAAGATAATTTGAAGATCATCAAAAGAATAAGATTAAAAAATATATATATATATATATATATATATATATGATATTATGTAGGCATTAATGTTATTTTTGTTAACTAAAACTAGACTCTTGTTAATTAAAAGATTAAAAAGGAGCCAAAAAGAGAGAAAGAAAAAAAAAACAACCAGTTCTAGATGGTCGGATGTAATTAATCTTGTCTAAGCCTGACTTCATGCTTTCAGTGCATTAGACAGGAGAAAAGTACCTGAATAACACACAAAGCAACCTACCAAAGTTCACCATGACCTGCAAATCTGAAAAAGCTCTGTAAGAAACCTGTATTGCTCATTCAGATTGTTTGTATGTGCCATTAATGCTTGTAAATGTAATGCACGTAAAGTGTTTACAGCATATAAAAGTGCAGCCATCTACATGAAACATTCCACATCTTTAGTTGGTCCAAACAAACACCTTAAAATAATAATAAACTTCCTAATAATAACAGTAGGTCACTCCAAACAGTAAGTTATTTCAACAGTAAGTCTGGAGTGGGTACGATTTTTTATGTTTCTGAAAAAGTCTGTTATGTTCATCAAGGCTGCATTTATTTAATAAAAAATACAATAAAAAAAAAAAAAAAGAAAAAAAAGAAGAAGCATTGTGAAATAATTTTTACAATTTAAAATACCGGTTTTCTAATTGAATTTATTTTTAAAATGTAATTTACTCCTGTGAGGCAAAGCCTTCAGAAATCATTCTAATATGCTGATTTGACACTCAAGAAACGTTTCTGATTATTATCGATGTTGAAAACAGTTGTTCTGCTGATTATTTTTGTGGAAACTGTGATACATTTTTTCCAGGATGAACAGAAAGTTCCAAAGAACAACATTTATTTGAAATAAGAGTCTTTTGTAACATTATAATCTTCTTTACGGTCACTTTTGATGAATTTAATGCGCTCTTGCCGAAAAAAATATATTTATAAAAATATTAATTTCTCTTACTGACCTCAAACTTTGAATATGCAATTATTGTAACTAAAAACATCCCCTCCAGACCAAAGCATTAGTTAATCCAAGCTTTAAAAACAACTTAAACTTTAAATTATACTTAACAACACAACCATGACCTCATTAACATATGACCTCTCACATTTACATATCATCTATTCAGTAATCAGCAAATTCATGCACTTCATTTGCATATTAAAAAGTACAACAGCAAAAGTAGTCTGTTTAATTATAATAGTTACAGATGAGGTGGTCAAAAATAGTCACAAAACTTAAATTTAAATCATGAATTAAATTTCTCTTTAGGAAAATTCTTAAGGACATTGGGAAAGTGTAACATGGCTATAAAAAATACTTGGGAAATAGTTCTAATAATTTTAATTTATAGTTATAATTAATAAATAAATAATTAATAATTATTTAAGCTATCTTTCTTTGGTTTTGTAGTGAGATGAAACTGGTTTTGACACGTTGAAACACAACAGTGAAATCAAGCACGTGTATCTCCTAGCTCGAGAGTTTGTGTTGGTGTATTAGCATAGCGTGTGAACGGCACACAGTACTTCAGTCGCTGAACTCACCGCGTGCCGTCTGCTTTCCAGCTGACTTTATAAACGTTCTGCTCCAACAGACGAATGTTCCTGCGGTCCATCGATACGGGCTGAGCACCAGGAAACCCCGATCTGACAGACAAGCACATAAAAATAAACACATGTGATTATGAGGCACATTGCTGGGTCGTTTTAATTGATCTCCACCCATCAATGAAAGTAATCACTGCTGCTGTTTCATCAGGATAATAACGCATGACAGAATTTCAGTACTTTCCATTGATAGGGTACAAAAATTTTCATTCCATTAGGCACTTAAAGGCACAAATACCATGTTCTTTGGATCATGATATTCACCATATCTATTTTCTAAAGCATGTTATTGATTGACAGCTCATCCATCAATCCATTTTTTTCAATATTAACTTGACCTCAGAATTTAGAATCTAAAATTATCACCTCATCTGTGCACCACAACAATGTGCCCATCCTATTTAATACCTGTTACTTATATGTTAAATTAAAGTTTAATTATGCTATTTTTTATAATTAGTTTGACTCTGATGTATGTCAGATTATGCAAGAAAAGATCAGCTTCATCGCAACTTTCAATATTATCTAACATAAAATGAATATAGCATGAAAAGCAGGTTGTTTTTACATAATGTATTTTACATATTGCATTAATGCATGCAAGGTAGTATATATTTATTATTTTACGTCAGTAACTTAAGCTCAATCATTCAACTCTGTTACCAAACCAATGGTATAAAATCAAACAAATTTTCATTTATGTATGGGAAGTTTTATCAGTAATTACAAAAACTTTGTTAATAACATTCAGGCCCAAACTAGCAAGGCCCTACTGAGTCATGATCATATGATATCTTACTTTGTGCCAAATTATGCAACCCTGTTACCTATTCCAGTGTATTTTTATATGATTTTTATTATTTTATTTTTGTTTATATTTATTTTATTATTTTTTCTTTCTTTTTTACATTTTAATAATTTCATTATTTAATTAAGAGTATATGTTTATTTAATGCTTATTGCTAAGAAAACATCAAATTTAGTAACAGGGTTGCAAAAATTTCAAACCATAAATAAAATAAATAATAAAACAGCTCATAATATTTATTTGACATAATTTGACATCCTGAAGTTGACCAGCACCACTTCCTGAAGGTTAAGCACTTTATTTAAAGTCTGAGTCTTATTTTGTACCTTATTTTAGGGCCCTATGATTTCTGTGATGCGGAAAACATTGATGGAATCACAGAATATTTACCAGAAAAATTCTTTACCAGAATTTATTTACCAGAAAAATGCAAATGCACAACACAAGTATTTCTAAAAAAAAAAAAAAAAATGTATGAAGTCATTAAGATAGAATACAGAAAATTAACAGAAAACACAGAATTTGGTAAAAAACAAAACTAAATTTGTGAAAAGAAAAAAACATATTTCATAGGACCTTAAAAATGTATTTTTTTGTTAGACTTTTAATAAATTGCTGTTAAATTGTGTAAGTTTCATTATTTCAATTAATTAGACATGCTTTTTGACTACTACAATTTAATTTTAACCATTACAAAAAAGCCTAGAAAAATTAAAATAGAAAAAAATGGAATTTTGAAAAAAATAAATAAAATGGAATTTGGGAAAAAATAAAACGGATTTCATAGGGCCCTATTATTTGTGCCCCACACATATTTACAGTCCTCACAATCTGAACGTTTTCCATTACTTGACATATCAGTTACACAGGCTCAGAGCTAGAAAGCGTCACACACACACACACACACACACAAACTCACTTGTCCCACTCGGAGAACTCCTGACATTTCCTCTGGATCATGCCGAGCTTGGGATGTGACGTGACTTGAGTGACTCCTTTGACAGACACTCCCTCCAGAAACACAGCGTGCTGAGACACAAACAAACACACAAACACACCTGCACACTCAGAAGGAAAAGAAGTTGATACCCGGACCACTAAACTGAACAGTCCAGTTTATATCGAGCTGATACACTGTCAGAGATGAGCCTTATTAACGAGCTGTGCTGTATTAAACCAGGGTTATTCCTCTAAGACTATGAAAGAATCTCACCAGTTTCAGTCGTTCTTTCTTCTTCTTGCCCTGACTGGAGTGAGAGGAGCTGGGCTCAGAGGCCTGAGCGACAGCATTTCCATCATCGTCCACATCTTCATCCTCCTCGTCATCGAAGCACCATTCGGGCAGAGCAGGTGCAGCTGGCGCGTCCTCCACGTCCCCGTAGCGGCGGAAGAGCTCCTTCAGATAGTCGGCTTTATAGATGCCCGGGGGCCGAGCCTGAGCGAACGCTGCCACAGCGGCCTCGATACTGACATCACAAAAACACACAATCACTCACGCTCTGAACTCAGGATACACTCAGAAAGAGCTAACTGTAAATACAAGACCAGTCCTGCATTTACTGACCACGATGAGTGCCGCTTAAAAATATATACATATTAAAATTATTACAATATTGATTGATGTGTATCTAATTTCTTGATCAAATAAATCAATTCAAATGTAAAGAAATTAAAACTCTTATCTTTTTTAATGTTTATTTTTTAAACATATTTAATATTGATATTTGAAAATATTTTAAATGTTTGTATTTATTTTAAAACTATTTTGTGTTATTTTATTTTCTAAACTAAATTAAATATTTCATTAGTTCATTAGTACTTATTTTATATAACAACAATTACACTGCCGTTCAAAGGTTTGGGGTCAGTACATTGTTTTAAAGAAATTAATACTTTTATTCAGCAAAGATGCATTAAAAAGTGACAATTTATAATGTTACAAAATATTTCCATTTTTGTTTTACAATCCTAAAAAATGTATCATGGTTTTCACAAAAATTTTCGGCAACACACTGTTTTCAACACCGGTAATAATCAGAAATGTTTCTTGAGCAGAAAATCAGCATCTTAGAATGATTTCTGAAGGATCATGTGACACTGAAGAGTAACGATGCTGAAAATGCATGCTCAAATTGGTGAGCGATTTGGTGAGAGACATCTTCGAAAAACATCACAAAAAACCTTAACTTTTGTGGTGTAGTGTATATTGTTAAATATACATAATTTAATTTTTTAAAAAATTACAAAATTCCTCTAAATTTTGTACAAGAAAAATCAAATATTCAAGATAAAATTTTAAAGATATGCACTTTTATATGGTGATAAATATCAATAAGCTCTGAAATTCATTGAAGCAAAATAGGAAAATGCCCCCCCCCCCTCCCCCCGCACTATTTTGTATAAAGATGAGATGTCTAAAATCCTATTGAGATTTCAAGAGAGAATTGTGCTGAAATATCAATAGGATTTTAGACATCTCATCTTTATACAAGTTAGTGCAGAATCACCCACTTATAATAAAGCTCAAAGTCTACTGAAGAAACATTATTAATGCATCAGTGATTATGAGATAAGACAGTTAAACTGGCTGCCAGATATCATGTTTATATTCGTGGCATCACCACAAAAGCAAACTAAAGGAATCTGCTTCTGTCTTATTATATGATATAATATGTCCTTGCTAAGCCACCCTAAAAATGAGAGATGAATTTCTTTAAGCTACAGCAGTATGTCTTCACTAACTTGGGGGAAAACAGCCACGAGGCATCAAAATAAAAACTAAAGAATAATGAAAGATTTACAATAAAACAATTAAAACCTCTCCTCAGTACAACAGCCCAGCCTTTGCTAACATGCTTGGCTGAACGTAATGAAGTATCGATTAGCCAAAGCAGGTGTGGAAGAGATGGGATTTACAAACTCGAGAGTAACTCCATATGAAGTGCTCTTATAGGCTGTTACACAGATCAACTGCTTTGGCTTCAGGACCAAAATATGGATCGGGTTACAACGCAAAACAGTACCGTGATTGATTATCATACAGAAGTAAAATAAAAATGTCCTAAAACTCAAACACTGAAATAATATTACCATGCAGTACATTAATAAGACATGAGGCTGAATAGCAGAAAGTCAACCTGTATCTTTGCATGGTTTTGTTCATGCTGTTTGAGGATGAGAGCATGTGATCCAACCTATCCATCCATATTAAGATTTATTTCGCCATATCCTAACAATGCAGTTAGATTAGTTGTAATTTATTAGCTGAATTTAGCACATTTTCAGTGTTGTCCACAACCTTATCAGAACAGAGCTGCGATGAGATGCACTCAAAACCAATCAAATCCATTTTATTTCTTCCTAACACTTTTCAGCTTCACACGGATGCATTAAAAGCTCCAATGAGAAAGTCAGAACAGACAGCAGGAACGACAAACACAGTGATCTCTAATGCACTACAAACACAATAAAGACTCATTTGGAGCAGAAGCCTGAGGCCTGAAACCTGACCTCAACTTACTAACCTTCACATGTAAAATATATATATATAGTACAGAAGATAATATAATATTTATATACAATACCGCAAGTTTACGGGTTGGTAAGGTTTTTTGAAAGAAGTCTCTTGTTCACTAAGCCTGCATTTACAGTACTGTGCAAAAGTCTTAGGCCACTAGTATTTTCACCAACAAAAAATGGTTTTAAGTCAGTTATTTCTAACTTTTGGTGTAGTGTGTCAGTAGGAAATATCAGTTTACATTTCCAAACATTCATTTTCAGTGAGATTTTTGTTTGCACAAGGAGTCTGACAACAGCCAGTGCTCCACACAGAGATCTGATCTGATCATCATTCAGTCTGTCTGGAATGACATGAAGAAACAGAACAAACTGAGACAGACTAAATCCAGAAGAACTGTGGCAACATCTCCAAGACGCTTCAAGAAACCTACCTGCAAAGCTACAGTACTGTTAAAAGTTTTAGGTAATTGTGTAAAAATGCTGTAAAATGAGGATGCTTTCAGAAATAATGCCATACATTGATTTTATTTATCAACTTCTAAATCAAATCAACATTTGGTATGACCACACTTTGCGTTTAAAACAGCTTTTGTCTGAGGTACACTTGCACATAATTTTTCAGGTAGTTTTGCAGGTAGGTTTCTTGAAGCGTCTTGGAGACGTTGCCACAGTTCTTCTGGATTTAGTCTGTCTCAGTTTGTTCTGTTTCTTCATGTCATTCCAGACAGACTGAATGATGATCAGATCTCTGTGTGGAGCACTGGCTGTTGTCAGACTCCATGTGCATACAAAAATCTCGCTGGATTATTACAATTAATGGCAAAAATAATGTTTGGAAATGTAAACTGATATTTCCTACTGACACACTACAGCAAAAGATAGAAATAACCGACTTAAAAATATTTGTTGGTGAAAATATTAGCGGCCTAAGACTTTTGCACAGTACTGTATTTTATCAAAGATACAGAAAAAGATCATTACAGAAAAAACTGTAATATTGTGACATATTATCAATTCTATACATATACTATTTTTAAAAAAATATTGTAATATATCATAAACTGTAATTTATTTCTGTGATCAAAGCTGAATTTTCAGCATCATTACTCCAGACTTCAGTGTCACATGATCCTTCAGAAATAATTCTAATATGCTGATTTGCTGTTCAAGAAACATTTCTGATCATCATCAATGATAAAAACAGTTGTTGGACAGTTGTTCTGTCCAATATTTTTGTTATAGGGGTGGTTGACTGTTTTTTTTTCTAAGCTTGATTGTGTTTATGGGGTGCAGTCTAACGTGTTAATGCCTCGTTTTAAAAGAAAAACGCATTATTTTTCACATAAAATTACCTTTATTCCACACCGCTCTGCCCCTTCTCTGATAAACGCGCCAATCATTTCCTGCTTTTATGAAGCTCCTCCCTCAGAAATACACGATGGGCTCTGAATAGTTAGCTGGTCCAGTGTGTTGTGATTTGCTAAACCGCCTCTAGTGCGTCTGAACATCCCGTCCCTCAGCTCAGCGGCTTGTGCTCCAATTGAATTGTAAACAATGACGTCGTCTATATTGCTTATAAATTGGAGCCCGACTGAGACACAGAGGATATTAGTGAAGAGGATCGTGCAGAACCTGTGCAAGCTCGGCTCTTAATGGTAGGCCTAAGTTTTTTTGTTTGTTGTTGTCTCATATTTTTAGATACGCTGCTATTTGTAAATGCTACTATGTTAGCTTTTAATATATGGTTTTATTCTGATTAAAGATTTAATACAGTACGGCAACCGCACACACATCCATGCATAACGCTTCTTATAGCTATGTGAAAAGTGTATTCACTGAGCTGATGATTTGAATGAGAGAGAGAGAGAGAGAGAGAGAGATGCAGAGCAGAGCGTGTGCAGAACAGGGAGACAGGAGCAACAGTATATAAGAACCGCTGTTTTAGAACATTGATTTTGAATCCATTAGAATCGCTAGAAGACAGAATCACGATTCATATATGAATAGATTTTTATGTGCACCCCTAGTTTTCGCTTCTCTAAAGCAGCACAGCATGGCCTCGCCCCCTTCGTTACATATTCCCATGGACGGAGTTTATCTAGGTTCGTGATTTAACGCAGGGGTCTTCAACATTTTTTACACCACGGACCGGTTACGTTTTTAAAATATTCTCGCGGACCGGGGGGAGGGGAAGATGGGTGTTGTGAAGGGGAGATTTATATCGGGAAGTCGTGGCCTAATGGTTAGAGAGTTGGGCTTGTAACCTGAAGGTTGCCGGTTCAATTCTCACACCGGCAGGAATTGAAGGTGGGGATTGTGAATGAACAGCACTCTCTCTGGCTTCGATACCATGACTGAGGTGCCCTTGAGCAAGGCACCGAACCCCCAATTGCTCCCCGGGCGCTGGAGCAATGGCTGCCCACTGCTCCGGGTGTGTGTGTGCGTATTTGTTCACTATTCACTGCTGTGTGTGTGCACTTGGATGGGTTAAATGCAGAGCACCAATTTCGAGTATGGGTTACCATACTTGACAATACGTCACGACTTTCACTTTCACTTTATATATACATGTGCATCTCAATAAATTAGAATGTTGTGGAAAAGTTAATTTATTTCAGTAATTCAACTCAAATTGTGAAACTCGTGTATTAAATAAATTCAGTGCACACAGACTGAAGTAGTTTAAGTCTTTGGTTCTTTTAATTGTGATGATTTTGGCTCACATTTAACAAAAACCCACCAATTCATCTCAACAAATTAGAATACTTCATAAGATCAATAAAAAAACATTTTTAGTGAATTGTTGGCCTTCTGGAAAGTATGTTAATTAAACCAACTTTTGGTGCTTTTGGCAGTGTGGGCAGGTGCCAAATCCTGCTGGAAAATGAAATCAGCATCTTTAAAAAGCTGGTCAGCAGAAGGAAGCATGAAGAGCTCCAAAATTTCTTGGTAAATGGTGCAGTGACTTTGGTTTTCAAAAAACACAATGGACCAACACCAGCAGATGACATTGCACCCCAAATCATCACAGACTGTGGAAACTTAACACTGGACTTCAAGCAACTTGGGCTATGAGCTTCTCCACCCTTCCTCCAGACTCTAGGACCTTGGTTTCCAAATGAAATACAAAACTTGCTCTCATCTGAAAAGAGGACTTTGGACCACTGGGCAACAGTCCAGTTCTTCTTCTCCTTAGCCCAGGTAAGACGCCTCTGACGTTGTCTGTGGTTCAGAAGTGGCTTAACAAGAGGAATACGACAACTGTAGCCAAATTCCTTGACACGTCTGTGTGTGGTGGCTCTTGATGCCTTGACCCCAGCCTCAGTCCATTCCTTGTGAAGTTCACCCAAATTCTTGAATCGATTTTGCTTGACAATCCTCATAAGGTTGCGGTTCTCTCGGTTGGTTGTGCATCTTTTTCTTCCGCACTTTTTCCTTCCACTCAACTTTCTGTTAACATGCTTGGATACAGCACTCTGTGAACAGCCAGCTTCTTTGGCAATGAAAGTTTGTGGCTTACCCTCCTTGTGAAGGGTGTCAATGATTGTCTTCTGGACAACTGTCAGATCAGCAGTCTTCCCCATGATTGTGTAGCCTAGTGAACCAAACTGAGAGACCATTTTGAAGTCTCAGGAAACCTTTGCATGTGTTTTGAGTTGATTAGCTGATTGGCATGTCACCATATTCTAACTTGTTGAGATAGTGAATTGGTGGGTTTTTGTTAAATGTGAGCCAAAATCATCACAATTAAAAGAACCAAAGACTTAAACTACTCCAGTCTGTGTGCACTGAATTTATTTAATACACGAGTTTCACAATTTGAGTTGTGAAACAAACATAAATAAATGAAAATAAATGAACTTTTCCACGACATTCTAATTTATTAAAATGCACCTGTATATATAAATTATAAAAAATTATATATATATATATATATATATATATATATATATATATATATATATACACTGTATGCTTATAGGCTTTTGAGTCACAGATCGGATGATTTTTCAGATGAGCAAGAAACAAGAAAAAATAAATTAATTAAAGCACTGTGAAGGGTTTTTGACAACTGTATGTGTAGCCTATGTATCTTCAGCCCGTTCTCATCAGTCTGCGTATAAATAACAAGACTTTACAGAACGGGTTGATATCTTAAATGCAGGGAGACACGAAAGAGGAATCAACTCGGTATTTCCGCGCTGTCTGAAACACGTCTCTATGCTTGTGCGCTTTGGCTGTGTGTGAGAACAGCGCGTGAGTAACGAATTGAGTTCTCTTTTGTTTCTTCTTCTTGTGGTTTAAAATTGCTTGCATGTGTAAATTGGCAAATTAATCTCAAAATAAGATGCGTGCCGAACAGTGGGGTGTGGTCTGTACGAATCACGGATCAGCTGCGCTCCGTTTAACCCCTAATATAGACTATGACAGTTCAGAGCAATCTATCATATACTAATTTAACATGAAATTGTCAAATTGCTACTCCATATCAATCGTATACTACGAAAATACAGAATAATTAGAACAATCATTAACGAGCAATAAATAACAGTGTGTCATATGATCATATCTATAGGCTACACATTTTCCCAGAACGTTCTTGCGACCCGGTAGCAGTTCTTCCAGGGCCCGGTAGTGGGTCGCGATCCGGAGGTTGGGGACCTCTGATGTAACAGACCTGGGAAGTAACTTCTTGTAGTGCCTACGCGCCGTTTTTGTAGGTATAAAATGGACAGAATTTTAAAAGACGATATCTCAGTTTGCATTGAACTTTCAGCACCGCTACTTTGCAGATATTGTTTATGCTCAAACAGCAACATTACACACTAACTTTAAAAAAGTGAAATCGCAATCAACCAGCCCTTTAAAACCGTGAGAATTTTTTTTTTTTTTTCAGGATTGTTTGATAAATAGAAGGTTCAAAAGAACAGGGTTTATTTGTATGTTTCTATTTCAATTTCAAAATTTATAATTTTTTGTAAAAACTGTAAATATATAAACAGTTACTTTTGATCTATTTAATAAAAAGAAAGGAAAAAACCTTACTGAATACAAGCTCTTGAACTGTGTGTATTTGGAATTGAAATAAAGTGATTTTTGAGCTTTTGTTTTTCACTCTCAGCAGCAGCTTCATCTCCTGCTGGCCGTCAGACTGCTGATGCTCTGCGGGCTCTTCGAATATACTTGGACAACTAGTAGTCATACAAGCACTAAGACATGTACTACTGTGATTGACCTAGTTAGTTCCTATCTCGAATATTTCTGCATTTTACAAGCCTACGCAGACTATATTAGTGAATAGTCAAAAATACTTTGTGTACAGTTTATAGAATGACCTAATTCTGACTAATTCTAATTATGTGTATGACTAGAACCAATACGAATCACTAAAAGTAAGAATACTGCATTAAAGGGGTCATGAACTGAGAAACCAAAATTGCCTTAATCTTTTGACATATAAGAGGTTATTAAAAACATCCTGTATGTTTCAGAACTCAAAACTTTGTCAGTTGTGGAAAAGTGGAAGTTGTGGAAAAACAGTGTTTGCATTGCCTTCCTTCTGATTCCAACGTTAGGAAAGAGTGAATGAACTTTATTTTTAATGAAGTTCCAGACCGCATCAGTAAGAACTCGGTCCTTTGTTCACTTCATTTTACCGCAGATTCATTTACAAACAAGGCACAATTCCATGCAGGATTTTCAAAGGGTTTGAAACTAAAAGACGATGCTGTGCTGACTATATTGGATCCGACAGTAATGTCGCACCACACAAGTGTGAGTAACTGTTTTCATTACGTGGTCACTATTGCTTTGTCTCTTCTTACAGATCGATTGACATGTATTGAGTTAAGCGTTTGTTGACAAATCACAGCAGTGTCCATCTATGAGGAATGTACGCTGTCAATCATACATAACTATTAGCCAATCATAGAAGTGGGCGTTTACTTATGAGTCTACAATCCTCCACGCCTGTTCAAACAGAGCGTTCTAATGAGGGTGGTCAAAAACAGGACAGAAAATAGCTTCTTAATTACTTCTAAATTATGATGTTTTTTGATGTAAAAATCTTGATAACATAAGTAAGTGGACCTCAGAGAACATTACAAAATAAAAAAAAAAAACAAAGGCATTTGGTTTTGTTATTTTGACAATAAAGATACACAAATTATGTTAATTAGTTTTTTTTTAATGATTAACCTTGTTTAATACAAATGTAGTTAAATGTACATAATTTGAAGTCTTAATTTAAATATTTGAATTAAAACAATGGCATGTAGCCTTCAAGTTACTTTCATGCATCGCTATTTGACTGGCAGACTGCTTCCTAGTTCATGAATATTAATTTCAATTTCTTGAAATTAATGAATATTAATTTCAAGAAATTAATATTCAAGGGCCAAGCCTTCTTTCCAAATCCTGCCTGTCAGCTAATCAGGCAGGCCTACAGAACAAACATTGTGTAACCGGATTAATATTCATGAGCCAAGCCTTTGCCGCGGCAGCATTCGTGAACTCACACCCACGTCCCAAACTGCCATTTCTTTTTTTCAGTTTTGATATTAATCTTACACTGTTTCATTGACCTCTCTAGCTAAAAATTTGAAGAAAAAAGTCCAATTTGGATTTCGATCAGTTGAAAAGGCTGTTACAGTATGTCTGTATTGGCTAGCACTACTTTATATTCTGCTTTGCTGTCCTCTCAGGATTTTCCCCATGTCCCTCTGACTGTACAATCATAAACACTGACCGTAGGTGATAGACGTAAAGCCTTCACTTCTAAGCATGTTTTTTTAATGCGTTCTCATTGAAATTTCAGCAGATGGCTCCGAGGAAGACCTACTACTGTTCCAAGCCTTTCCATTTATAGATTACAACATGAAGTCTGCTGGAGACTCAGAGACTTAGAAATGACTTTTAACTTCTTCCAAAGTGAAAGACGTCAGCAGCGTTTCTCTGATCTCTTCTGGAAAAAGAAGACACTTTTTTATGCTGTAAGAGTGACTGTCATATTTCTTTCTTCATTTATGGCCAAAACATTCTCAGTATGGCGCTGTCATCTTGTGAAAATGACGTCATTTGGAGCCAGAGTCTGCTCAGTAGAGATCGTGAGGCGACCAAACTTTGCACATTTTATAAATTACTTTAAATTATATGTAAATCTCTTGGAACAAACAAAAAAGCACTGAAAACATGTAATGCTCTGAAAACACAGAAATTTCTGTAATTCTCTCTTTTTTTTTCCTCTCCTTTCTTTTTTCTCTGGCAGCTAATGTTTATTTGATCATGTGAATATGTAATACCTCTTTTTCTTGTGGCATTGTATAAATAAAGCATGGAAAAAATTTTTTTTTTTAAAAATTTAAAAAAAGAGATCGTGAGGCGGAGCAGTGGTATCAAAGTTCCGCCCAAACTCCTGCAGACCCAATCGCAAGCTCACAATCATGACACCACACCCCGTTTTTATAGCATCAAATAACTAGATAAAAGCAAAATTGTTAAGAAAAACTAACACTTGTACATACACGAGCATGATAATAACTACCTAAAATTACAGAAACCATCTTTGGAAAAAAATAATTTCAAATGTGATTTGATTATTTAGTTTGTCTCACTTTCCATTAGACTACATGGAGAGGGCGGGCTTTATGACCTATACTGCAGCCAGTCCCAGGGGGCGATCGAAAGTTGATTAACATTTCAATAATCTAAAGAACTTTTTTTTTCCACTGTAAAGAAGCTTTTGTCCAATAGAAAAGTTTCATGAATGTTAAGATGCCAATAAAGAAAGCATTATAACAGAGTTGAAACTACAGCCTACAGGTGCTTTCAGTGCAGACAGCTTCATTGATAATATTCTTTGGGGTTTATTTTTTCACATTGCAATGCATTATAATCTGTGTATAATAACGTGGAGCTGCTATTGCACTGATGTCAGACGCATTCATTTGTTATGAATAATCTTCGATTTGTGTCCGTCATGTTCCAAACAAAAACAGAAAGTCAAATGAGATGATGCCACTTTCATCTGTAAAGTACTTAATTCACTGGATTGTTAACAAAACTGCCATTACTACATGTTTTTATAATATATAGAACAATTTAGGGTTGAATTTCCAGGAAAAATAACCATAAAATGATATATACACTACAGTTTTATTATTATTATTATTATTATTATTATTATTATTATTGTTGTTGTTGTTGTTGTTTCTCAAATGCTTTTGAAAGAAGTCTCTTCTTCTCACTAAGGCTTCTTTTATTTGATTTTCAGCATAATTATTCCAGTCTTCAATGTTACATGATCCTCCAGAAATCATTCTAATATGCTGATTTGCTGATCAAGACACATTTCTTATTACTGTTAAAGTTGAAAAAAGTTGTGCTGCTTCATATTTTTTTGGAAACCATCATACATTGTTTTCTGGATTGTTTGATGAATAAAAAAGAAAAATTCAATAGAACAGCATTTATATGAAACAGAAATCTTTTGTAACATTATAAACAACTTTACTGTCACTTTAATGCAAGCTTGCTGAATAAAAGATTGGCCGTGTATAGAATTATAATTACTTATAATATCATTACTTCATGTTGAAATTTACATCTGCCACCAGTCAAAGGTACTTTCTAGGCAGTGGCAGGTTATTTTGCTTATTTTTCCTTAAATTTTGTTGCTTAAACAGAAGGAAATTATATTTTTATGTAATTTATGAGCAGTCTGAATTAAATGTGATGAGATAAAAGAGTTTTTAAAAAAATAACACCTTTCTATCACAGTGTTCGCAGGCTGCACAGAAAAACTTCACAAACAAATGACTCAAATGAAGTTACTGGTATGAATTAGCCTGCTGAATACTTTAGTTCTTTTTTTAATAAGTGCTACTTTAAGCAGTGAATAGTGTGTGCAAAGACGGGCTACTTTTGGTTTACTTGATTTGGAATTTTCTATCTACTGTGGCTGGTGGGCAAAAATGTTGATTTTGCACCTGTCTACATGCGCTTATTGGGTGAGTGCTCATGTGTGTTATCTAACCTCCAGTCCATTTTCTCCACCAGGTAGGCACATATTAAAAAGCCGGTGCGGTTGAAGCCATGCGTGCAGTGAACACCTGCGGGAGACAGAACACAACTGAATCACATATTATTCATACAGCCCACCCACCCGCCAAACCAATCATTCTGGACACATGAACGATTTTCATCCTTCACTGAAATCAATATCATCATTTTTGGTTATTTATGCAGTCTGTGACCACTGGCCTTTGCACTGATGCAGTGGGAACTGATGACAGAACCAAGCCCTTCATTTGTGGACTCACTGATACATGTATTAAACATGCAGCGCTGAGTGCTGAACTCTAGTCAAGCCAGCCGCAGCTTGCAAATAGCTGTGTGAACTTATTAAGATAATTACAGTCATCAGCAGGAAGTGCGGAGAGACGTGCTTTCCAAGCGCTTCTTTCATAGAGCTGGCCTTTTGTTTTGAGTTTGCCGCTTTTGCAACAGGGTAATAATCAAAGAGCAATGAAAAACAGCGAGGAGTAAAGGCCAAAGTCGTCCATGTAACACATATTAAAAAAATGAAAGCAACTCTGTGTAGTTTTGTTTATCTTTGTGACTTTTTGTGTGCCTGCTACAGTTAAGTGAGTGGATTTCACTGTCATAAACATATCAGCGGATCAACCAAAATAAATCTAGTGGTACTAGACTGATATTGATTTCCTGATGGTCAATGCCAGTATCCTAAGGAGCAGGGTGGACAATGTGCGATATAAAGCTAATTTATCACAATAGTTAATTTAAAGATAATAAAAACACATGCATACCAACTGCTGAAATTACATTTATATTTACTTTACATAATATTTATATATTCAGATAATAATTTCAAAATAAATAGATTGTAACAAATAATTTGAACTTGAATAAAAAATAAATCTGAAAAAAAAAATTCAGTAATCCTATATGTAATATTTTTCGCAAATTAAGTAGACAAAGTTTACAGGGTTAGTTAAATTAACTGTTTATTTGATGTTCAACGACTTGTATAAGTTACATAAATGCGCATTTGCTGAATGCGACAAATGAGAAAGTAAACTTTCGTATTTAATATAGTATGCATAATATATTATGCTGCTTGCCTTTCTATTACTAATTGCGCAAAAGCAAACACTATAATACTCTTTCATACACCGTTTTCTTTGTTTAACAGTTCTGCCTAATAACTGTTAAAAAGTCTTGTAAGGAAGCCTGTTTCTGCCACTTAATAAAAAATAAATGTAACTGCGACTTTTTATCTCACAATTCTGACTTTTGCTTCTTGCAGTTGTGAGTTTATAACCAAAAATTCTGACTTTTCTTGCAATTCTGACTTTTTTCAGAATTGTGGGATATAAAGTTGCAATTACTTGCATTTATTTTTTAATCAGTGGCAGAAACAGGCATCCTTACATGACTTTTATATACCTATATATCGCTGAAGGCCAACCACTAGATAGCACACACATGCGTTTGTTGCAATCATTCATTTAGTAGAATTTCGTATCTGCTAAAAAACTTACAAATTCCCAGAACAGATGTTTGGTATGAAGGTCAGAAAGAAACACAAGCCATTCAACTTAACAGAACTCAGTGCACCATCAGAATGATTTTGAAATTGATATTTAAAAAAAAAAAAAAAAAAAAAAAAACCTTAGATACAGTCACTTTAACTTTTGATATTGTGTTAATACTACACACACAACAATACTAATAATCCAGTGCTAGTTCACACTCCAACATAGCAGGTGGCAAAACACCAAAGAAGAACAGTAGCCACTGCTGCCACACAAAATCAATGACGGAAAAGTGAGACACACTCTATCGGCACCAGAACAAAGTTTTTTAGATTCCATAAAAAAAGACAGTGTGTTAGACAGCCCAGTCTACAGAAAGTGATGATCAATAAAAGTTCTTTTTGTATGCTTTTGTACAGTTAAAATGATAAATTTGATTTTTTGACTTTTCAATATTATCTTTATCAGTTCTTTTGACCATGATAATTGTGTAGTGAAAATCTTAGTTCCTACAGATGTGGCCATTAAGAATGTGCATTTTTTTCTCACGGCAGCATGCAATTCGTCACGCGTGATCACGGAGCTCCCTGCAGGCGCTTTTTCAGATTTTTTAAAACATTGTAGTTTGACAGTCCACCAATAATTTTTGCTCTGGGTTTCAATAGTGACCCTCGAAACGGACCCTGTCTGTATTTCTTAAGTGAGATTTGACTTTCAGTTGCCAGTCTGTTGATATATATGTTTGTCAGCCAAATGAGTTGAGTTATGAAATACTCTGACGCACAGCATTGGCATTTTATGAGCATTTGCAGTTGAACAACTGAACAACTTTTAATTTGTTCGGGGTATTTTCAGAAGCTGCAAAAGATGAGAGATTAGAGCAAGCAACAGCCAGTTACATCTGCAGTGCATGTTTACTTAGAAAACCAATGGAAAAGCAGCACAGTGGAACGCAAAAACACGTTCAAAATGTGCTTCCACAGACACTGAAAAATGAAGCTAGAGTTCCACTGAGTTCATGACATTTACCCCGTCTTCACTGGTGTCGCGTCAAAAGCAAACAGAGCCCATTCGGATCAATGATGCTGTCTGCTCTGGATGTGAACCGTGCTGCGCTGCCGACGGTAAACAGATGCCCTATGCTATTTCTGACATACAGGCAAAATAGATGTGGAAAGATCAGATATTTTTGAAAGGCTGCTGTGTTCAGTGCAGACAGCATCAATCCAATGCCCAATCATGATTCACAGAACAGAGCTTCTCATGTATGCAGTCCTGTCATTTTCATCCTAATGAACAATCTTAACTTCTTCCACATAAGAGTGGGCAATGTACCAGTTGATTACACCTGATTGAGGAAATAAACACAATAAACATTTGTGACAGCAGTGATCTGACCCACCAGCCAAAAAAGGAAATCACTGGCTTGCAATTTTTCTAAGACCTAAAGCAACTGCCTGTCCTGATCACTGCTCACTACGTACGATAAAGACACAAGATAATTCATACTCTCATTCAAGCGGTGTTATAATAGTATCAATAAGATACTATTATACAGAGTTCGGTGTAAGGCATTACTAAGCAATTAATTACTGGAAATGTTATTAATAAGCATGCTAATACGCAACTAATTAATAGTGAGAATTGGTCCCTATCTTAAAGTGTTACCAAATTTAATTACTTTTCTAATTGAAAAAGTAAGGGATAGTCTGATACTTCTGGTGTAATTAAATTAAATACTGTTTAGACTATAGAACAATTTTGACTAAACAATAGTGGATTTAACATCAAAATTTAAAATCTAATTTTAAAGTATATGTTTTTAATGTAACCCTCTCCCTTTAAATACTTTGGACAGTTGAGGAATAATTTATGCAATTTTGAATTATTTACTTTATTAAAACTTATATTTTAAAAGGATTATTTGAACATTTAAATAATTAAAAGAGCTGTTTCATGTCTGTCCTTATATTGCTCAAATGGTCAAGGGATTTAAAATTAATTAGTGATAAGTAATGCAATACTTTAGTATTTAGTACAGTTATCTAATTACAGTGTTGAAGATGTGAAGATTTATACCTAGTAATCAATTACTTTTTTAGAGTAACTTACCCAACACAGCTATTAGTTTTTATTCATATTTTGAATTAGTTTTTATTATTTTTAGTCATTCTTTGTATTTTTTTATGTATGTATATATAGTTTTTCTTAATTTTTCTTTCAGTTTTAGTTTTATTTATTTTAGTACATTAAATTAAACTAAAAATAAGAAATTGTGCCTTGGTAAGAATTAATTCCTTCTGAATTAAAATAAGTTCAAGGGTTTTTTTTATATGTATTTTAATTTACCTGGGTCTCTCAATTCCCTGCTTTACAGGTAAAAACCAAATGCAGAGTTGAACTCCTGTTTTGTGTGTGTGTAGCATTTGTCAAGGCACTGTGTATGATGGAGGGATTCTTTAAAAAAAAATAAAAAATAAAAAAAATATAAGAAGCATCCATCAATTGTAATGCGTGTGTTCAGTCATCAATCTGCTAGAGCTGTGTTCAGCCCACTGTCAGTGGTTATGAACAGCACAAACTATTGAATACAAAAACACAAAGCTTGTACAAAATGATATGCAAATTTGTTCTGCAGACCCCCAGCTTCCTGCACTGCAGTTTAAAAGACTCAACAATGCTTGAGAGCTCAGCTACGGTTGCAGGAAAAAGTATGTGATCCATTAGGATTTACCTGGATTTCTGCATAAATTGGTCAACAAATTAATGAATTCTAAAATGTATCAGGAGGACATTTATGAGGAGAATGTAAAGTCAACTGAAGTTGAGTGACAGGAGAGGACAACAACCCAAAGCACAGGAGTGAATCAACGAAAGAAAATACACCTTTTGGAGTCAGAGTCCTGACCTCAACCTGGCTTTGGCATGAACTTGAGAGAGTGATTCTATCCAAAGAATATTGCAGAAGCAATAGTTTGTAATAAGAGATGCTGCAAAAGTCCTCCTGACCATTGTAAATGTCTGAGCTGCAATTATAGGAAATGTTTGGTGGAGGCTATTGCTGTCAAAAGGGTAGTCAAAAACGTATTTGAATGACTTCTGAAGGATCATGTGACACTGAAGACTGGAGTAATGATGCTGAAAATTCAGCTTTTGATCAAAGCAATCAATTACATTTTACAATATATTCATATAGAAAACTGTTATTTTAAATTTTGATAATTTTTCACAATATTACTGTTTTACTGTATTTTTGATTTTTAAAAAAAAATGCACACTTGGTGAGCAGAAGAGACTTCTTTCAAAAAAGTTTTATAACTTACGGACCCCAAACTTACAGTAAGTAAATTACACTTAACAGTAAGTGTTCAAACTTTTGAACAGTGTGTTCAATAAAGATGTAAAAACAATGTTTGTGTGTTACTTGAGCAGTTTATGGTTGTGACTCAAGTCACACAAAATTTTATCACCAATTTATGCAGAAATCAACTTAAAGTGCTTATATTTTTTTCCTCCAAATCTATTTATCTATTGGTTGACATTAACCAATAGTCAACACAGTCTCAGAAAGGTTAGATGAAAAGAAGAGTCATTTCAGAGTTAGTGCGAGTTATTACATTTTGATGAAAAATTACGAAGACAAACACTTCTGTCTTTGCAATAACGTGCACTGATGAAACATTTCCAATAACACCAGAAACATACATCATATTCAACATATTTTCTCTATAAATTCCCCCAGGAGTGAAAGAGCTCTTTCATCTGGACGAAATGAACTTCATACACTGATAAAGTGTCTTCATTAGTAAATCATAGCCAACAGGGATTTTTTTCAAAAGTGGACACAAGCTAAATGTCAAACGATGGCAAAATGAACAAACTCAACCGAGCGTAAAAGTGACCTAGTTGTTGATCAGCCTGCCTTCACACAAACATCACATTTATACTTACAATGACTCGACAAAAGTATCAGCAAATCAGAAATCAGCTTTCTTATCAAAGCGTTCTCACATGGATGCCGCTGTATTGGTTATTTCTGGGATTATGTCCTCTGGCAATACAAAAATAAAGATTTCATCAGAGGCAAACGCAGCAAATGCCACACATTAATCACGGTGATTTTATATCACAGCCCAGAGCTGTCCTCGTCGCTAGATACTGATTTAACAAAAACTTTTATGCCACACTGATGCAAACAGCGATTTCTAAGCCACTCCACAGATGCTCGACTCCACTGATGTCTGAGCTTTGACGGCCGACTGAGGGACTTTATACGGTTTTCAAGTGTTATTTATACATTGGAAGATCTACTTGAGCACCTCTGAGGGGGGTTTGGCTTGCAGCATCATGGTGAGGCATGATAAAACTACCAAACGCAACAAAACTGCACTGAAAGGGTTGAGGGAACAGCACTGAGGATTATGGGTTGTGATCTTCCATTAGCTGGCAGGATAGAAACCGTCTGCTGCAGCATTGAGGTCAGAATAATCATCACAGACCCTGCATTATAAAAATATGTCATTGTAAGATTAAAAAACAGGGAGCTGTGGTTGCCAGAAATCATAAAAATACTGTTTCAGGTGTAACGGGGTCGTAGGGGTGGGCAATATGACCAAAATCTTATTTCACGGTAGGAGAAATTTTATTTCACGATAACAATATAGATCTCGATATAGCCAGTTTTTAATTTTTATTTTTGTTATTAAAAATAAGGGGGGAAAAGCTAATTACAAACACAATAGAACAAATGGTAACACTAAAGTATAGGGATTAATTCTCACTATTAACCAGTTGCTTATTAGCATGCCTATTATGATCATATTGGCTGTTTATTAGTACTTATAAAGCACATATTCTGCATGAGCATTTTCTGCATCCCTAATTCTATGCAATACCTAAACTTAACAACTGCCTTACTAACTATTACGGTAATAAGCTGCAAATTAGGAGTTTATTGAGGCAAAAGTCATAGTTAATGGTTTGCTAATAGCGAGAACTGGACCTTAAAATAAAGTGTTACCGAACAAATAAATATGAAATAAACTTGACGGTTTTCAGCTACAGTAGGTTTATTTAACATGCAGTTAGAAATATTACACAAATGGAATAAAGTGTGTGAATAAAACACTTCATAGTCTTTACTGTATTCTTATTAAAGATCCAAAAGTGATTCAGTCAAGTGTAGTGAGTGATTAACATTATTAATGACAGACAGTAGCAGGTAAATTAGACTGCTGTCCCTTTAAGACCAACAGCATGGATCCAATATACTGATACACATTTGGTTTTCACACAACTGATTACATTTATTTAACACATAACCAACTGTGTTTACATGAATACTCCATACGACAGGCATTTAGTTGTAATTGTGTGCGTATTTGATCATTCAAGCACAATAAAACACTAAAGAGATTTGATTTCGTGATCAAATGCTGTCTGAGAGAGGGGCTTTCAGTGTGCATGCTTGGGCTGTGTGTCAGTCTATGTCACTCAGATATACTTGCATACCGCGGAATACACCATATAGCAAAATCTCTAACAATAGACACTTTATTCTGCGATAATGATACCGTCATAACGCCCAGCCCTACTGGGTGGCATATTTTTTTGGTGTCTGTGTAACTTCTAACCGCATAATTATTTTAGTAATATAGTCTACTTAAACTATCAAACTCTGTGTTGTACCTTAAAACGTACTAATAACCATTATAATAATACAGAAAGCCACATGATAATTCATAGTTCATCACAAGTGGCATGACCATAAAAAAATTGTAAATACTCATTTATAGAGAGCGCACAGGATCATACGACACAACACTAGCAGGCAAACACACATTACACTAAAATAATTAAATAAACATTACCAAAAAAAAGACAAAAAAATTTAACAAAATTAAATGGCTCAGTGGTAGAGCATTGCGTTAGCTGCGCAAAAGGTCGTGGGTTCCATTCCCGGGGATCACACATACTGATAAAAAAAAAAAAAATTATAGCCTGAATGCACTGTAAGTCGCTTTGGATAAAATTGTCTGCTAAATGCATAAATGTAAATGTATCTCACATTCAACACTGCATGCTGATCTTAAAGCCTTATGCTTAAATGCCTGAAATCAGTTTTGCAGACAAAGATACATTTTCTTCATGTATACATTTCTTTACAAAATGCAGATTTTACATCGGGTTCAAGCTGGTCATGCATATTCGGCACACTGACCAACAGAAAACTGCTTGGTTTGACAGTGATTTGTTTGAGCTGTGTTTCATATATACATTAGCGCTTTTGACAATAGACAATGTATTTTTGCATACAAAATTTTGCTTATGTGACCGTATAACTATCACACAACTAATGCCTGATGGACAATAGGTAAGAAAAGTCCCAGGATGTACTTCATGAAGCTGAAATCTAGACTAAGAGGAGCGATTTACAATAAGCAGTCCTTGTATCAGATATAATTTCTTGGTCACTCCATAAATCTCATAATTCCACATGGTTTTTCATTGTTTTGATGATTTCATTATTCTTCTACAATTTGGAAAACAACATCAGAAATAACATTCACATTTGGCAAGCATCAAATGCAAGTAAAAATGGGTTTCGTGTGTAAATAAACTACCAATACTCCAAACATCTGTCTACTAATGAAACATCTGTTGTGACCAACAGCGTTTATCTCAGTGGAACATTTACCATCAGAAGTTGAATCTAGAATCTCTAAAGTTGTTTTTTTTTTTTTTTGTTTGTTTTTTTGGTTCTCCATGTGGCAACACATATGTGGAGTATTCCTGACATTAAGGCACCAAAACAAAAATCTGAGGAAGAAATCACAATGTATTTTCAGGCTTTTACGACAGATGCAAAAACATAGACTCACTAGCATACGATGTTTGGTGTAAATAGACAAGGACAAACCCATCTAGACTTTCTGTTCAGAAGTTTAGGGTCTGTAAGATTTTCTAATGTTCTTGAAAGATGTCTCTTCTCCTTGCCAAGGCTGCATTTATTTGATAAAAAAAATACAGCAAAATCAGTAATATTGTGAAATATTATTACAATTTAAAAGAACTGTTTTCTATTGTAATATATTTTAAAATGTAATTTATTCCTGTGATCAAAGCTGAATTTTCAGCATCATTACTCCAGTCTTCAGTGTCACATGATCCTTCAGAAATCATTCTAATATGCTGATTTCTTATTATCAGTGGAAACAATAATAAACCATTTTATGTAAGCCATGATTTTGAACATTTAAGAACAACAAAAACAACATTTACTTGAAATAGAAATGTTTAGCAACATAAATCTCACTTTTGATCAATTTAATGCAATCTTGCTAAATCAAAATATTAATAAAAATTGTACTGACCCCAAGCTTTTGAAGGGTGGTGTATATAATAAAGTATAATGAAAAAATATTTTGTAATAATGGAAAATACATGAAAATTTAATAATAACAAATATTTGGTGACAGCAAGTGTGGGAAAAAGTTCATTCTAGAATAATTTTCTAAGGAATGAAGTATTGCGTCACCCGCATTGTGTTCTAAAAGGTGTTTTTTGTTTTTTAGTTGTTAGATGGCTTACACTAAAGTCAAAAGAATACACCTTCAGCTCTCTCTGGTTTCAGTTTCCTCCAGTGAAAGTCTACAGGATGGTTTTGCCTGTTTTATTGTCTGCCAAGTGAAAGTGTTGAGTCTTACTACTTCGTAAAATAACAGCATGCTTTCCCTCAACAAGTAATAGGAGTGCTTACAAACACAAATGATTTCCTTGTAATCAATTTAATAAAATGTCTAGACAGTCTACAATACTCTGATGAATTATGAATACAGTTAAATACACCCTGGTCCCATTCTGTAACTTTATCTAAGACCTATTTAGTGTAAAGGAGTAGAAATCAACAGTGATTTAGTGTGCGTGCAGACTGTCATGCCACAGTGTAGCTAATTTACCTGATTAATCATCAGAGAGGACCAGTAACAGTAATCTAGAGCTTGCCATGTCTTCCTCTGGCTGCCCTGAGCTCCTGCTCGCTCTGTGTGTCCCTGCTGCTCATGTTCCCTGCGTGTCAATCACACTGTTGTCGTGGTGATAACAATGACATTCATACATTCTGTCTCATTTAGCAGCTTCTTTACAGCTGTGCATTAACGCGACTCAAGAGTGCCTCCAACAGGCCAGACTCACACTCGCTGATCAGAGGCGGAACAACATGCATATCAGTCAGTCATTATTCCAGAATCATCTTTAACAGGAGGATCTCAGAAAGCTAAAGTTTAGTTAATACAACAGAGAATAAAAATACTTCAATATGCAAACATATTTGAAAATTGATATGTCTGAATTTACATTACTGTTCAAAAGTTAGGGGCTAGTAAGATATAATACTTTTAATCAGTAATGACACATTAAATTGATCAAAGGTGACAGTAAAGAGTTTTATAATGTTTCTACATATTTCTATTTCAAACAAATGCTGTTTTTTTTTTACTTTCCATTCATCAAAGAATGCTGAAAAATAAAATGTATCACGGTTTCCAAAAAAATATTAAGCAGCACAAATGTTTTCAACATTGATCATAATAGTCAGAAATGTTTCTTGAGCAGTAAATCAGCATATTAGAATGATTTCTGAAGATCATGTGACACTGAAGACTGGAGTAATGATGCTGAAAATTCAGCTGCGCATCACAGCAATCAATTACATTTTACAATATATTCACATAGCATACAGCTATTTTAAATTATAATAATTTTTTACAATGTTACTCTTACACTGTATTTTTGAACAATTAAATGTCACCTCGGTGAGCAGATGAGATGTCAAAAACATCGTACTGACATCAAAACTTTTGCACAGTAAGTGCATTTCAGTAATTTAATTTAATTTACGCAACAAAGTTTGTGACTTCCACTTGTTATTGGCACAGCCACGTTGATTTGAGTCAAATATGAATGTCTGCATGTCATACTCAGCTGCCTCTGTATGCATATATATATATATATATATATATATATATATATATATATATATATATATATATATATATATATTTCATTTCACAGTTATTTGCTGCAAATAAGAAATGATAAGAATTATTCATAGAGTTCACTGCTGCGCGTCAGTGACTCAATAAAGTCTGCATCTGTCACTTATCTCCCATGATGCCTCATTTATTAGGACATGATGAGTGATTGTCATCGCTCAGTACATCAGGACTGGATGGTTTAGCTATATTATTATTCATATTTAAGTATTACATTGCATGTAATATAATTTACTTTCATTCAGACCTTAATAAAACTTTATTCATTTTAGTTAGTAAGAAGATACTTATGAAAAAAAGGTTTATTTATGCGTTGGTGATTTTAATTTATTTACAATAACGAAAAAGCAAATCCATTCATATTTTCTGTGTGAATTTTATTTGTTTTTTTTCTGTAACACGTCTTCGAAGCAGACGTGGCATGATACATCAACAAATGATAACCAGATGCAACAGGACATTTTGTTGGTGGGCTCGGTTTCTATTCCTGTCCACAGTCAAATCTCATCCCGCTCCATATATCTGCATATTAAATATTAAATATATTCCAGCTGGCTGTAATCGTGTTGTTTAGCACAGCATTTTCACTTCGAGTAGCTCTAAAATCTCATTTGCACTTGAACATATTCAAACCTGCCATGTCATGTTTACGTACAACACACTAAGATTCAGTGTCAAACCATTCCTCAAAATATCTGGACATGCACAATTATATTTGATGGGAATATTTCCAGTGAATAATATACTTAAACCTGCAGTCTGTACAGCACACAAGCCATATGGATGACTTTTAGGGTGCTTTCAGTGAGACAAATTACGTGTTGTATATCAGGCCTGGACAGGACACCGCGTGATTGTTGGCATCAGGGTTTAAGGGTGCTACACAACAACAAAATCAAACAAAGCTGTCAGCTCCTCTTACCGATGAGCTCTGTGGGCGTCTTCTCTATGAAGTGCTCGCACAGCCTGATGAACATCTCTGTTGTCTCTGCTGTGGGGCATTCGGCATGACTGAAAGAGACACAAACACACTGATTTTAAGGTGACAGACCAAAGCTAGCATGTCACACGAATGGCACACACATTAGTAATGACATCATACTGCAGCCAAACCACTGTCTTCAGCTGTGAAGAGCTCATGTTCACACAAGAATAAGTCAAAACATTCATATGCTTTCACGCAAACTCTTTTTAATGCTAAACAAATGCTCTAATATTCTCTCAACAAAGCTGTTTTTCATTCTTCTTTCTGGGGTAAAAGGCCACATTTTGTGCTCTTTCATTTCGCTTGAAGCATATCAGGGCCTCAGATTCCTTTCTTTCTTTTCTTCTTCTTCAGAGCAAGCTGCCAGATCAGTTGTGTTTAACATTTAAACAAGTGGAAAACATCTGTAATGTCTGATAAATTTTATGTTGTATTATTATATTCATGCCCTACCCTTATACTTGTAACCCTAAACAACATCTTAAAATTATCTTTGTGTATTATTAGCACAGCTACACTAGAAATACAATCATTTGATAAATATATATTTTCATAGAACACATAACTTGCGTGCCAATTCAAAAAGTCTCTTCGGTTACATTTTATTTTAAGGTCCAATTCTCGCCATTAACAAACCGTTAACTATGACTTTTACCTCAACAAACTAATTTACTGTTTATTAATAGCTAGTAAGGTAGTTGTTAAGTTTAGGGTTTTTTTGTAGGATTAGGGATGTAGAATATGCTCATGCAGAATATGTGCTTTATAAGTACTAATAAACAGCCAATATGTTAATAACAGCCATGCTAATAAGCAACTAGTTAATAGTGAGAATTGGTCCCTATACTAAAGTGTTATCGTCTCTTCTCATTAACCTGTAATATGAATAATCACAATTTGCTTAAGTAAGAAGTTGGAAATGACCTGCTGTTGGCAAAAACATCTGTAATCTTTTTATGTTTGTACATTTATTTATAATAACTGATAATAACTGATTTGCATTTTAATGATAAAAATAAAAATATATACATTTATAGAATATATTGCTTTTAAAATAATTTATTGTATTTTCACAATATCAAATTATATCACATTATCAAATTTCAAAAGGTTTTACTTTGGTTGTCAAAAAAACAAGATACATTTGCAGCTTAAAGTTACAATTTGTTACCCGATTATTTTTTGTGCACTGGATATATAAAC
Source organism: Spinibarbus caldwelli (assembly GCA_039654775.1). Lineage (NCBI taxonomy): Eukaryota > Metazoa > Chordata > Actinopteri > Cypriniformes > Cyprinidae > Spinibarbus > Spinibarbus caldwelli. The sequence continues at coordinate 2,931,607 of CM077241.1, read as the reverse complement.
TAGATGTCATGTTTGTGTTTATTTATTTACTTTTTTTTAGGAGAATTTTAGGATTTAACATTGCACTGTGACAAAACCTAATTCAAACCAAAAAATAATTTTTCTGAAATGTTTTACGCTTGCTGGGATCTGGCTGCTATTCGCTTTTTAAGACTGAAGTCACATGTCACCATTTCCAGGTCCAAACTCTCGATCAGATGCCAAAAGCCAACAACAAATGGTACTAACATACACTCACGGTGTGTTGTAGTACTACCAAAAGAATCATCCTAACCCTTATTTCCACACCAAAATCTCAAAGGACCAGACAGTGATTCACCTTTTATGAATCATTAAAATATTGGTGTCCAGGATGCCATAAACCAAAGACTGTAGTTTATACAGTGAGTTTTTAAAAGCTTAACTTAGATGTGTGATAACGGCTGTTGAGGTAGAGTTCTCAGTTGAAATGAGTAGAGGCTTGGACCCAGAAACAGCATTCCTTACATCACAGCGGATAATATTTCAAGTGCAAGAAAAGCAACACAGCATTCAGATTCTATAGGTCACATACCCTTTGCAGGCAAGTTTCATATATTTGATTCCTTCTTTTTCTATCTCTGCTCGATCATAGAAGCGGCTGGTGTTCGTCAGGTCCACCAGCAAACCCATCTTCACCTGAGGACAGATCAGCATCACATTAACACAGCTCAGTAAGAGCATTACATATCAGTTTAAAGCGATCGTTTACACAAAAATGAAAATTCTGTCATTTTCTCATCTTCCAATTATTCCAAAGTTTCTTTCTTTTGTTGGACACTAAAAAAGATATTTTTAGCAATGTTAGTAACCAAACGGTTGACGCTGAGCCATTGACTTCAATAGGATTTTTTTTTTTTTCTTCCATACTATGGAAGTCAATGGCTGCTGCCACCTTTTTGATTACCAACATTCTTCAAGATATCTCCTTTTGTGCTCAACAGAAGAAAGAAACAGAAGTTTGGAAAAACTTAAGGGTGAGTTAATGATGACAGAATTTTGAGTGAACTATCCCTTTAAGAGGAACGTCCATATACCTTTAAACTTTTGAGATAGTTGGACAGCATGCTGGGATGAAACCTGTTCTCCTCCGGGACTTTATCATCATACCGTGGTCCAAGCATGGTTTTCATGGGCAGAAATTTGCCTGCAGAGAGAAATCATCATGTTATGAACTTTAATAAACACTCACAATGATGATTTGGTACAGTAAACCTTCACAAAGAGTACTGCTGTGGTACCACAGTACAATGATGGTATAAGATGGTAATACCAAGGTATTCAATTAATGATATTCACGTAGCAAATTTTATTTTAATAGGCTATAATATTTTACTCTGATCTTAGATGCAAAAATGAGTTGTTAAACATACTATATTTAAAAAAAAATAGAACAATGATTGAAATCTCAGGAAATACACCAATTTGAATATCTCTGAGGTACTCAGCTGACTAAATAGGTTAGGAACCACTATTGTATAGTTTAATCAACACTACGAGTTTTTATTTATTTATTTATTTATTTCAACTTTACAACCAAACAAGGTGCATAATCACATTCCAGAATATATCCAATCTTATTCAGCCTTGGTTGAGCATAACTAAAAATTGAACAAAAATACAGCATCAAAATAAACCAAACTAAACCAGAAAGAAAAATAAAAGGAAAATAAGTATATAAGATGCTTCAAAAATAAAATACAACAAAATGGGCTTTTAAATTAAATTATACAAACCCAAGAGAGAAGTCAATTTAAGGGGCTAACACTAAAGTCCAATCTCATAAATATTAATTAAATCACAGCCTCCAAACAGGTTAAGTCTTTTTTTATTTTATTTTATTTTTATTTTTTTATTTAGCATTTCAACATCATCTTAACAGAACAAAACAGGCTAACATAAACACAACTGTAAGTCCTCTCAGACTGAGACCTTCATATTATTCATACTATAACAGAGAAATAAACCGCCATACAAGACATTAATCCAAATAAAATAAAAATAAAATAATAAAATAAAAATAAATTCATGCAACCATAATCAATGTAGGGGGTTAAACAAAATCACACTTATTAAATAAATCAAATAATTTCTTGGTTTTATCACTTCTCATAATTTTTAGGGCAAGAGGTCGAGTCTTTCATTAATATTCCTAAACTGCGCCTTCATCATAGTACGATTCGATAATCCCTTTCTGACGTCAAGCCTCTCAGCAAATCAGGAGACCGAACGTCACATCAAGCGATTAATATTCATGAATCAAGCCCGCGTCATAGTAGAATTCGAACAGACGCCTCCCGCCTGCAGTGACGTGCTTGTGTTGACCTGCGTGTAGTGAGCTAATCTGGCTAGCCTCTCAATTTGAATCCAGACAAAACAAGTTTAGAGAGGCCCTTGTATCTGCTTTGACGTCGTACATGTTTCTAATTGAAAATACACGTAGTTAAGTTATCATTGGTTTATTCTGGCACATGACGCAGTGCAATGGTGGCGCTGTAAATCAGTGCTATGAACAAGCACAGGCTAACGGTAGCTAACTCTCTGTTAGACTGAAAGCAGTGAGGTTTAATCTGGTTTACTGAAGCTGCGCTCGAGCACATTCGCGCTCTCTATATCAGCCTAACTCTAAGAACCTCAACCATTTTATCACAGAGAGCGAGTGTGGATTAGCAGAGCAGCTTTGTTGACATCTGCTAGATGCTCACCAGCCACAGGTTGTCCTCTTCTGGGACAGTTCTTCCATCGCGGAGGCGCTCCGGTTTGAGCCATGCTCCCGCTGATATAAGAGACGAGCCCGAGCCTGTCGAGCGGTCTGGAGGATCTTCAGCGATCCGCCGCTGCCTGGGCCCTTCACACAAACCCCTGTGCTCTTAGCGTTTTGCAACTTTATCAAGAGATTCGCGCTGTACAAAGGCTTATCCTCGGGTCTGCACTCATGAGATGAGCTCCACTTCTCAAAGCCCGCTCAGGAGTAAACAGTAATTCTCCACGTTGCCCGCAGTTCTGTGCTTTAGCCTCTGAAACCGAGAGCAGTGACTGCAGGCGGCCAGCAGGGGGTGCTAAACACCCAGATCGATAGATACAGTGCCTTGCGAAAGTATTCATACGGTTTATTATGTTGCTGCCATATGTTAAACTGCTTTATATTACTTTTTAATCCACGTGAATCTACACTCCATACACCATAATGGTAAAGAAAAAAAATATTTTTTTTAACGTCTTTGCAAATTTATTAAAAATAAAAAACTTGATTCAATACCCTTATCTGGGACTGTTGAAATTTAGCTTAGAAGATTGCTTGTAGATGTTACTACACTTTGAGTGGAGTTAACCTGTGGCAAATTCAATTGAATGGGTATGATTTGGAGGCACACACGTCTTAATAAAAGGTCTAACAGCTGATAATGCATATCAGAGCAAAAACTAAGCCCTGAGGTCAAAAGAATTGCCTGTAGAGCTCAGAAACAGGTTTGCGCCTAGCCACACATCTATGAAAGAGTTCAGAAAAATATTCTGCTTCATTGAAGGCTCACAGAAGCATGTAGTCTCTGTTACCCTTAATGGAAGACGTTTGAAACAACCAGGGCTCTTCCTAGAGCTGGCCTCCTGGACAAACTGACCAATTGATGGAGAAGGGCTTTGGTTAGTGTGGTGACCAAGAACCTGATGGTCACTCTAGTTGAGCTCCATGATCATATATGCAGATGGGAGAAACCTACAGAAGGACAAACATCACTGCAACACTCCACCGATCTGGGCTTTATGTCGGTGTGGCCAGATTCAATCCTCTCCTCAGTGAAGACACATGAAAACACACTTGGAATTTGCAATAAAGCACCTAAAGGACCCTCAGACTCTGAGAAACAATATTATCTGGTCTGATGATCCTCAATTCTAAGCATCATGTTTGAAAGAAACCAGCTCTGCTCATCACCTGCAGAGTAGCATCCCAAAAGTAAAGTGTGCTGGTAGCAGCCTCATGCTGTGGGACTGAGGGACTCGTCAGAGTAGAAGAAAAGCTCAATGCACCAAAATATTGAGATAGCCTTAATGAAAACCCAGTCCAGAGCATTCAGAACCTCAGACTGGGCAGAAGGTTTACCTTCCATCAGGGCAATGAACCTAAACACACAGCAAGAGTGGCTTATAGACAACTCTGTGAATGTCCTTGAGTTGCCCAGCCACAGCCTGAGCTTGAACCCAATCAAATATTTCTGGAGAAACCTGAAAATGTGCATCTGCCCCCATCCAACCTGACAGAGCTTGAGAGGTGAAGAGGTGAGGAGAAGAATGGCAGATAACTGCCAAATGCTGATGAGTAAAGCTTGTCGCATCAAACAAAAAAGATTTGAGGCTGTAAAGGTGCTTCAGCTAAATATTTAGTTAAGGGTATGAATACTTATGCAATGTACTTATTTCAGTTTGTTTTTTTGTTTTTTTTAAATAAATTTACGAAGTTGTCACGATTCTGTTTTTGCTTTGTCAATATGGTGTATGGAGTGCAGATTGATGTGGAAAATAAAGTAATGTAAAGCAGTTTAAAATAAGGCAGCAACATAAAACGTGAAAAAAATGAAGGGATGTGAATACTTTCGCAAGGCACGATAGATAGATGGATGGATGGATGGATGGTGTTGGGTAGTAACTAGGTACATGTAACAGAATTATGTAATTTAATTGCAAAATAAAGGTAGCTGTAATCTGTTACGGTTACTGAGAAAAACAATGTGTAATTAAATTACAGTTACTTATGAAAATATTAACGATTACAAAGGAGGTTACATCTGAATATTTTCACACACATACAGATTTGATTGATTTCTTTCCAAAATTGCATTGACTGCTCTAAAATATGAGACACCGCAATGTTTCCGGAGTTTAGGACACAGAAGAGAACATGTTTATTTATTTGGGCTTGTGTATATGCTTTATTTTTTAAATTAACCGTTTTTTCCAAAGCATTGTTAGATGCCCAGTGTTTCCTGTCATATAGCTATGCAAAGATTTGATTTCGGAATGATCTCAACGTAAAAAGAGGTGTTAAAGTCTGATTCTGTGGTGGCTGTGCTTTAAAATTAAATTATTATAATCTTAATTCAAGTGATGGAGGATTTTGACTGTGAAGTTAACCCTCCCTGCTTTAAATGATTGAAAATGATCAACCATTTAGAGAAGAAAAAAAAATTAGAAGAAAAATGTGAATTTTGAAAAGTAATCAAATGTAATCAGTTACATTACTTTAATAAAATAATTGAAATAGTTACACTCCTTTAAATAGGGTAACTTGTAATCTGTAACATTTACATTTTCAAAGTTAGGCCTACATTTCCAAAGTAACCTTCCCAACACTGTAGATAGATAGCCATCAGTTGCAGCAAAGCTGATTTTTCAGCTGCACACCTCAGAAACCAGCTCCTGCCTTCCAATATACAATATACTGATTCATCTTGATAAATGTCTATTTTACATTATATGTGTTTATTTTTCACTATATTTTTATTCCTTATTTAGCACCTTATTTTATTGTGTGTGTGTGTGTGTGTGTGTTTATATGTATATGTATATATGTAAACACAAGAAATACACACACACACACACACACGTTTGTTTCTTTGAATTGTAGGGACTTTCCATAGACTTCTATTACTTTTATACTGACCAAACGCATTGTCTATCCCCTAACCCAAACCTAACCCTAAACCTACCCCTTACAGAAAACCTGTTTGCATTGTTACACTTACAGATAAACATCCTTTCCTATTTTTAATAACTTTTTTGCCTTGTGGGGACCGCAGGCCGGTCCCCGCAATGTCAAAAATTTTGGGTTTTATTGTCCTTGTGGGGACATTTGGTCCCCACAATGTAGCATAAACAAGTACACACACACACACACACACACACACACACATATGTAGCCTATGTATGTCTGTGTGTGGGTGGGTGTATTTCTTGTGTTTACTTGTTTCATGGCGATAGATAGATAGATAGATGGATAGATAGATAGATAGATAGATAGATAGATAGATAGACAGAGATATAGATAGATAGATAGATAGATAGACAGACAGAGAGATAGATAGATAGATAGATAGAGTAGCCTGTGTATAATACATTAATTTGGGAAAACGACTGGTTTCAGTTTCTAGATTTCTATGTTGTTGACTATAATGAACACACTCAATTGACACTTGTTTGTAAAATGTAAGTGTTATGAATCTTTTTTTTTTTTTTTTTTTTTTTTTACAATTCATTACATTATTCTGTATCCTTTACAGTATGTGTATTGTGACATCCTCAAATGTTTTCAAACAAATATGATGTAATAGAGGGCGCATGCGCAGTGTGCAGCGCACAGCCATTGCGAGATAAAGAAACGGTGATGTATGTGCTCTGGAGCGCGTTATATACGAATATTTCAATAGTATTAGCGAAGACACAGATCAAAACATTGCAATGAGAAAATCTCCTTGACTGTCACCTTCAGCATCCGACCGAGAGCTGCAAACATTCCTCATCACCATCATCTGTTTACATCTGGACGTCTTTGATATTAAAAGTTGTCTAGATAGTGAAGTTGATATCATGCTGGGCGATGCTTTTGGACATCGTGTTGAGTCCAGCGTGGAGAATAAAGCAGTGAAGATAAGCAGATCCAAACAAGCGCTCTTGAAGAAGAGAGGACGAAACGTTCACAATAAACCCAAGAAAGCATCAGGAAACATCAACAAAAGCAGTTTTAAACCTCCATTAACCACCCATGAAGAGCTCAAACCAGCTCAGTCTAAACCAGCCACGAATAAACAGGTAAAGGGCTTTATTGCAGTGGTAATGGAAGGTTTTGTGCATGTGCATTTACCTTGGACTAAAAATTAAATGCATCCTTTTAGTCAGTGGTTGGTTAATGTGTTTATTATGTTATTAAAATTAAAATACTCTGTAAATAGTCTTGCATTGGTTTAGTTTAGTGTGTGAAGACATGGGTTAATTAATGAAAGGTTGCGGGTTCGAATCCATAAACCATCACCATGTGTCCTTGAATCCTGCCAGACACTTCAGCATCAGAAAGAGAGACTGAGCCTGTAAAATGAACAGAGCTGCGTAGATTACTTACTAATTGTAATCTGTTACTGGTTCCGAATTACAAGACAAAAATTGTAGTTAGTAACATAATCCATTACATTACACATTTTAGGTAATATATCCCCAGTTTCACAGACAAGGCTTAAGCCTAGTCCTAGACTAAAATGTAAATCTGAGCTGTTTCAAATGAAAGAAACTTGCACTGACTGATCATAAAACATATCAGTGCCTTTGTTTTGTCTCAAGATCCACACCAGTAATGTTATTTATTTATTTATTTTTTTCTAAGCACGTTTATAAAAATTACTTAAATGTCCTAATTGAACTATGGTCTAATCCTGGCTTAGTCTAAACCCTGTCTGTGAAACCGGGCCATAATCACACTACTTTTTGATTACTTTTAGATTACTTTTGACCTAACTTGTTTATTGCATTGATTAATAGAATAATCTCGTACCATACTGATATAAAAATGCAAAGAAAAAGAAAATATATTCCATTCATTATTATTTATAACATTAAGTGTATTAAACATTACATTATCAAGGTTTTCCAAACTGTGGTTTGTAAAGGAACTGCAGGGGGTTTGTGAATTTAGTGAAAAGCAAATAATGAATGAAATCATAAAAATGTAAAATTAAAATAAATCATTTTAAAATAACATCAATCCAAATAAAACACTTACTAAAAAATTTAATTTTCTTTTTTTCTTTTTATTTTTTTACCTGCATGTCATGTGACATTAACCAACGTCAGAGAACCGCACTGTGTAGTTAATATCCACCTGATTATTGACTGGTTTTTGTGTGAATGTCTGCAAAACTGGAAGACTTTAAGACTGTATATAAGTGGTAGGCACTTTTAGAAAGGAAAATTTAAAAGATTAAAAAGAAGAATTAGGGAGATTCAATAAATTGAATCATTTATTGTTACTGTGTGAATAATATGTAATCAATAAAAAAAAGTAACTGTAGTCTGATTCCGAGTATTTTAAAATGGAATTTAATCTAATTACAAATACTTAATTTTTGGAATCTGATTACGTAATCCAGATCACATGTAATCAGTTACTACCCAGCTCTGAAAATGAATGACATGAATGAATCTATAATTAGGGGTCCAAGCAGGTGCTATTTGTACTATTTTTAATTTTATTCTTCTCACAGTTTTTAAGATAACTTTATATGTAATAATGATAGGAAGATGTAAAACATTTAAATGCTTTCAGTCAAGTTCAGGCAAGTAAATTTAAGCATTTTTGAAACAAAATATATAAACTGGAAGACCAAGAATGTCAACCCTATGAACAAATGAACAAGTTTGTGGTTTTAACTGTGTTTGTGCACTATGTACAATATGAAATGATCATTAAAATGATGTCAGAATAGGGTTTTGATAGAAAATAATATGTAAAAAAAAAAGAAGTTTACTGCTTCTTCTAATTCAACTACTGCCTGTTAATTTCACCTTCCACTCTGTTAAAGGTAGGGTAGGTGATTTTGAAAAGACTAGCAATAGCAAGCTGGCTTTGAAAGCATAAGATCCCACCCTCCCTGCAAATCACTCCAAATCCATGCCTCCTCCAAAACACATGAACGCGCACAGACAGACCAGAGGCTAACCAGCAACACGATGAGAGACGGCGTTAGTGGAGGGTTGAATGCAACACTGTCAGATTACCTCATGTCTCCTTCACCAGTGAGAAAACATTACAGTACGAAGCGCATAATATTACAAAAATAACTCCATTTATTCTTGCTCGGTCTACAATAGTGTGATGGAACGTACGGAGGTATGCAAATACATACACTGACAGGCAGGTAGGACAGCTTATCATAGCTCTCGGACCAAGGGATATGACTGGACAAACAATTCATGGTCCTACGCCTTCCACAGACGATATATTTAGACCATTCAACTTAGTGATTGCTATCGGGGTGTGAAGAGACTTTCAACCAGCATAACAAAAAAAAAAATGTTTTTGAACCAAATCACCTACCCTGCCTTTAAGTCTTCTGATTATTCACCGTTTTCCTAATGAGTGTACTGTGGTTTAGATTAAGGGAGGCACTTCCAGTTTGGAGTATTTCCACTCACAAAGACTGAAACAAAGCATTTCAAATTACAAGGTTGCACTACAAATAATCCTCATCAGTTTGATTGAAATTTGTGTTCTGCTTTCCTGATTTCATTTACGATATGCTGATTGTTTAGAGTTTACTCCCATAAATTACTCCCATAATTTGCCCAAAGCATCATGAGGCTTAGGAATGTGGATGACAGTGTGGACATTCTGATCTGAAGTCAACCATTTCACCATGTCAGAATGAAAATAAGCTAACATAGAAGGTTTATCAAATTAAAAAAATGGCATGGTTTTTAAGATTTAAATTTTAAAATGAGTTTCTACTACATTTTTTATTTTTTTTAACCTGAGTCCTTGAGACTGATTTCATTTCCTTCTATAATTATTTTCATCGTAACTTCACCACATTTTGCACATGGAAGCTAGGGATGGTGCTGGCAAAAATTTTGATTCGTCGATATAAAGATAAATATAAAATGAGTAAAACGGTTTGCTGTCGCACATTTTTTCATGAACTGACCTGTATCTGATGAACGCAATGCCTAAACCTAAAGGCTCACTGCAAAAATTTTTCAGTTACTAGATAATGTAAAATTATCTGTAAAATATGTCTTTTTTTTTTTTTATTTGTAACACTTATTTTGTGTATCAACAAGAATTTTATAGAAAATTCTGTTCAACTTTTATGAACATATATGGTTCATAAGTTCAGTTATAAAACAGTATGATGTAACAAAGCCTTGTTTGCTGAAATCGTTATTGGTCAGTTAGATTCAAAACCAATGATTCAGAAAGGCTTCAAAGCTTTGTGAAGCAGTGTTGCAAATGCATCCATTACTAAACACCACAAATGAAATAATCACAGTGTGTTTTGGTGCTGAAACTAAATGCATACGTTTCTGAACATGAAGTAGAGATCAGAGAGAACATCAGCAGTGTTTTCTTGACCGTCTTACATAATCCTAATTGCTTTCTGTTTGTCTTCAGCAGCTGAAGTTAAAAACGGAGAGTGTTGAACGAGGAATTCAGCCCATTAGACCGTCTGTCCACAGCTCGTGCCGTCTAGAGCAAACCACCGACAACCTGAACAAACGGAGACAGTGGAGCAAGCAAAGAAACACAGCAGATGTCACTCAGCTTCCCAAAAGACAGGAGAAGCCCACACACACAGGGAAGAGCGTGGCTCAGGGCCTCAAGAGGGTGAACGTTTGCCCTTCTGAGCTCTCGACGGAAGCAGAGAAGACGTACGCTGGGGCAAAGTTCAGCGAGCCGCCCTCGCCCAGCGTCCTCCCCAAACCGCCCAGCCACTGGGTGGGAGAACATGCTCTTCAGCACCACTGCAACAAAGAGCAGATGTCTGTGCACCTCAAAACCTTGCTGAAGGTCCAAGCAGAACCCTGAGATCATAATGGGACACTTCAGAAAATAATACGGACTGGTAACATCTCGTTGCAAAGAATTATTGATCTTTGCAGTTGTTTAGAAAAGCAACTGTGAGTTAAAGGGATAGTTCAGCCCAAACTGAAAAAGCTGTCACCATTTACTTCCAAACCTGTATGTTTTACCTTCTTTTGTGGAACACAAAATGTTGATAATCTAACAGTTTTGGTTACCATTGACTTGCACTGTATGGACAAAAAAAAAAACCAAAACAAAAAAAACACACATTTCTTGAAATGTTCCACAGAAGAAAGAGAGTCATACAGGGTTGAAACAGTGAATGATGACTGAATTTACATTTTTGGGTGAACTATCTCTTTAAACATGACAACATGTGGAAGTGAAAAAACGGAGACATTTAATATGTGTATATTTTTCATGTTATTTTACCTGAAAAAGTAAAATTAGTTTTGTTACTGAAGCTCATTATCTGTATCACGATTTATCTGCATCCATGCAACACCAGAATGTGTAACATTTTGCACAAGAATGAAAAGTGTATGCAATCTTTAAGAAAGTGTTGGGCAGATTCTCAGGAGGTGCTGCATGTCAACACATGGACAATCGCCATGAAGAACTGGACTGTTAATGGAAAGAAAGTGGTGGTGTTTTTTCCTCTTATTTTGAAGCACTGTGGACCATAAGCAACTACTTATGTCTGTCTTTGAGTAATGATATTTTTTATTTGAATTTCAAAATTTGTTTTTAATTGTCTGAAGAATGTACCATTTTTGTATGGAGCCCCACGCATGATATATGGGAAAAATATAATTTGTGGCCACAAAATAAGAATTTATTCCATCATAAATCGTGGTCATGTACCCTCAAAAGAAGGGAACAAATTAGTGCAACGTAGTCATGATTTACTAAAATGAGGGAACAAAATAATAAAATAAGGAAACAGAATCCTAATCTGTGGCAACAATAAATAAATATTTGTGTTTGCATGTCATGTGCGGGGCTCCGTAATTTTGCACATGTTAGTGTTGGGAAATTACATTTGATTTTAAATTCTTTAAAACTCATTTTCTCACTGCCTTTCAACCTCATTATTTTTTATCACCTGCATCAGTTCAAAAAGAAAAGACAAGTGGATACAATCATCATTTTTAACTTTTTATTCTGCACATGATGAAATAAAGAGTTTTGGCCCCATCATTTTTTGTGTGTTTTGTGACTACAGGCTCATTATTGGTCTGTTGATGCAAGTTAACAGTGTTCAATATTTCTGCATGTTTCAAAAAGTATTCAGATCTCAATCTAATCTAACAAATTCTCCCATCATTGAATCACTAAGTATAATGCCTTATTTTCTGCACTGTGGACAGTAAGCAACTGCTTATGTCAGTCTTTGAATAATAATATTTTTATTTCAGTTGCAAATGAAATTGAAACTACACTGACAAATCAGCCTTCTAATCATTAAAATCAGCATGAAACAAAGTTACGTCATGTATAATGAACACGGCAATATTGCGTAAAAAATATGAATTGTTAACTTTGATTTTGACTGTAAACCATGCAAGCAGTTCAGAAAGTAATTCAACTAAATTTTAATTTGAAATTAATGTAGAATAATTATGTAAAATTTCACATGACTTAGTCCAGAATTATGCTCAGTTTCAAAACATGTTACATTCTTTACCTGTAGTGTCTTGCTTTCCCACCTAAAGATGGATGGATACAAAATTTCTGAATAACATCCACAAATCTGAATTGTGATGCATCCTGGAATCATAAATCTAACCATGTTTATTCATTTAAGCCAGAGGAAAACTGGTCTTCCGACTGAGCCTGGTTTCTCCATTTCTGTCACCTTTGGATTGCTTAGTTGGGGTTTAAAAGACACAAAATATCCAGTAATATGAATATTCATTTCTTAATATTAATTTGACTGCACTGACTGTTACCGGATCAGAACACTAAAGTGAATTGAGCTGAATAACCACACTATTGTCTTCTGTAGAGCTGCTTTATAGCTGAATCAAATTTGTTTCATAATTCACAAATCAACACTGTTATTGAACTGATCTGAATCAACATTGAACTGACTAGAGCTGAATAACGACACCTGACTTCTGTAAAGCTGCTTTACAGAAGTTGTCTCATATTTGATGAAGTTTGCATCAGGCAAATGCTTTGGTCAGGCAAAACTTTATTTTCCAAAAAAACACTGTATTTTACACTGCTCAGGAGAGACAAGAAAAACATCAACCAAAACTTCATATAACATACAATAATGTATTGTATTAATATGCTGATTTATAATGCATAAATATATTCATAAAAATAAATAATCTCAAAATTTATTTGAAGAACATATGAAATGCTTCCTGTAACATGTAGTCCGGCTACAGAACTGACTGGACAATAGAAACTCTGATTCCACAGTAAACATAAAAATGATTTACCACCTTAACTGTTTCGTTTAGTGTATTCAAATATTGATTTATAATGCACTTAATTTTAGTACATCATCAATATACTTTTTAGTATCTTAGTTGGAAAAATCTGAAAAGTACTTTCGATTAGTAAAAATTCACTTGTTCTAGCATAAGCGTAAACTATATCTGAAAATTAATTCTAAATGTCTTCTCTAAAGACATGTTTACTTTGGAAATGTTTATTTATTCTGTAATCATGTGAAACTTTATAAAATTCCAAAAGAAACATTTCGCTGTCAGCCAGCTGCAACAAACACCTCAAGGATTTGTTTTTTTCTTCTTCTTTTTGTAATCTGCTTGAGAATCTGCACTGAAAATAATTGGGTGTAGGGTTAGTTACAAAGAAACAGAAAGTAACACATTGAACTAACCATGAAATTTTAAAGTGGACAGACTTTTCACTTTTTAAATCATATTTTTGCCTTTACTAGTTCATTTCAGTGGTTCTGAGGTCTTAAAAGTTAATAGTTAAAAGTAAAAATATTCCATGTAGTCCATAAAATAATATGCACTCAGTAGCATGTAAATAATATGCACAGTAATTTTAATAGAGTTAGAAAAACACAGCACATTTCAGGATATTCAGCAATTTTGACACATGATCAGATCATGACACGTGATGCCAGTATGCTGTGTCAACGCAAATAAGTAAAACATACTGTATTTTATGCTTAAAAATGCTGAAAATCTATTATGTTAAGAGTACAAAACTATATGAATGAATAAATAAACTTCAAATTTGTTCCACATAAATATTACAGATTTAATCCATTGTATAAGGGCAAAAGGAAATTTTGAAAAAAAATAAAAATTCAGGATCTAAAAATCCACAACCAGTCATTTTTAAAAAACGAATCCCCCAGTAAATAATACTGTAATAATAACATTTAAGTAATATTTTGATCTATGTTGCTTATTTTGATACGTTTCTGTATTTCAAAGTTCTGCTAACAAATCTGAATAGGCAATTTGATAATTATTGACAAAATCTATGTTCTTTGCTATTCAGCCTACAAATGAAAATATATAAGAAAAATGAAAAACCTTTTCTTTTGAGGAGAGGAAACCAGTGCACCATGTCAACTGTCCACATACAGTCACATGTGTTCATTTATTGCTGAGAGGCAAGCGTAATTACAAAAGAAACAAAATAGATTTTCATAGGTTTCTCCAAGACTTTCTCAAAATGTCATATAATGAAAAGGAGCAGTCATTGTGAGTAGATGGACCAGTATATGATGTTAAAGAGCGTGTAGGCTCCAGGGAAGATGACCCGTGAGTATTTGTCTATGGCATGAGTGTCTATAAATAAGCTGCTGCTTGAGCTTACAGCAGGCCTTTGAGCTCCCTGCTCATTATCCAGGACCAGATGAACCAGGAACTGCTCCTGTTTGTCTCTGTTCAGCTCCGACATGCCGTAGTTCCCTGTGGTCATCATGTCCATGTCGCTGTAGCTGCTGCTCATCATCATCTGACCAGGATGGGTCATTCCACACGTGCACGGCAACTGCTGCATCACACAATCACATATTACATGTAACATCATATATGCTCTGTGTTTAAATCACATTCACCAGATAACACCAAAACCTGTCATTTTCATTATAAAGTGCACATATTACACTAATTTACAAGTTCATTTTTGTTTTTAATTTCTGCTAGAATTCATTACATGAAAGTTCAAAAACATTATCGCACTTTTTAAAAAAAAAAGATTTTCAAAAGATTTTTTAAAAGTACTTTTTTGGGTATTGTATTTAGTTTTTAAAGTATTATTTTCACAATCTGTACTGTACTTGAGTACTAAATACTTCCATTTACTATTTTCACTATTATATTACTTTCATGACTTATTTGGGTCTAGTTCACTATTCAATCAATCAGTGCTCCCAGCTAAACTTTTTGTAGTCACTGAGACGGGTCCCTCTATAGTAGCGGTTTTCAATCCTGGTCCTGGGGACCCATCGCTCTGCACATTTTGTATGTCTCTCTTATCTGACGCGCACAGTTCAGTTCATGGAGCTCTCTGCTAATGAGCTGATGATCTGAATCAGGTGTGTTAAATCAGGGTGACATATAAAATGTGCAGAGCAGTGGGTCCCGAGGACCAGGATTGAAAACCATTGCTCTATAGCAGTGGTTCCCAACCACGTTCCTGGAGGCCCCCCAACACTGCATGTTTTCCATGTCTCCTTAATCAAACACATCTGATTCAGATCATCAACTCATTAGCAGAGACTCCAAGACCTGAAATGGGTGTGTCATACAAAGGAGAGATGCAAAATGTGCTGTGTTGGGGGGCCTCCAGGATTGTGGTTGGGAACCACTGCTCTATAGTGACAACGTTTATGGCCTTGCTAAAATGCTGTATTAACCACAGAAGAAGTACACTACCAGTCAAAAGTTTTTGAACAGTAAGATTTTTAATGTTTTTTTAAAGAAGTCTCTTCTGCTCACCAAACCTGCATTTATTTGGTCCAGAGTACATCAGAAACAGTAACATTTTGAAATATTTTTACTATTTAAAATAACTGTTTTCTATTTGAATATATTTTAAAATGTAATTTTTTCCAGTAATTTCAAAGCTGAATTTTCATCATCATTTCTCCAGTCACATGATCTTTCAGAAATCATTCTAATATGCTGATTTGCTGCTAAAAAAACTTATTATTATTATTATTATTATTATTATTATTATTATGTTGAAAACAGTTGAGTAGAATTTTTCATGAATATTTGATGAAATATACATATATATATATATATATATATATATATATATATATATATATATATATATATATATATATATATATATTTATTTATTTTATTTTATTTTTTTTTAATTTATTTATTTATTTTTTGATGAATAAAAAGTTCAGGAGAACAGCACTTATCTGAAATAGAAATCTTTTGTAATATTATAAATGTATTTATCATCACTTTTGAACAATTTAAAGCATCCTTGCTAAATAAACCCCCCACCCCAAAAAACAAAACAAAACAAAATTATACTGACTCCAAGCTTTTGAATGGTACAGATTATAATGTTAGAAAGGATAAATGCTGATTTTTGGATCTTTCTTTTCATCAAAGAATCCTGAAAAAAAAATGTACTCAACTTTTTAAATATTGATAATGTTTTAAATATTTACTGTTTTTGCTGTACTTTGGATCAAACAAATGCAGGCTTGGTGAGCAGAAGAGACTTCTTTAAAAAAAAAAAAACATTAAAAATCTTACTGTTCAAAAACTTTTGACTGGTAGTGTACATCTTAATAAATGATAACTAAAGTGTCTTAGCTTACCCTGTTGCTTTGCCTCCTCTCTTTGCGCTCCTGCAGAGTGGACAGGTAATTGACAGCGGCATACTCGATCACAGACAGGAAGACAAAGACGAAGCTGACCCACAGATAAATGTCCACGGCTTTGATGTAGGAGACTCTGGGCATGGAGGCGTTCACGCCAGTGATGATGGTGGACATGGTGAGCACCGTCGTTATGCCTACAAGAGATCAGTTTGATCAGTTTATTGTAGACGTTTTATGCAGTGTAATGAAAGGATGCACCGATACATGCTGCAGCGGTTTGCAGCAAGATGCAATTACACAATTCATTTGAAACATCTCACCCAGAGGAACTCGCGCAGGAACAGCTCTACGGTCGATCCAGAAGGACACCCAGGACAACATGACCATCAGTGTGGCAGGAAAGTAGGTCTGAAGCAGGAAGAAGAAGATATGACGACGCAGAGTGAAGTTGATGTAAAGACGGTTGTACCAACCTGCAGAGAAGATTGAAGAGAAAAAAATAGACAGTTTTATTCATTACAAAGAACTAATGATCAAGGTGTACAGTAGGGTTGTTGAATTCTGCAGTTTGTGGCCTTGCAGGAAAAGAACTGAATAGCCCTGCTACAGTACCTCCTACCTAGAGACTAAATAAACTCAAAAACTGCACATTCATTTCTCTTTATTTTTTATTTATTAATTGTTATGTTTTCATACAAGATTTTTTTTCATACATTTATATACACAGTTTATTTTAGAATATTCTTTTCTTGATGCTGATCTATCAATAAATAGCTTGTTATCAGTTTTAAGGATTGCTATATGTGAATTCAATTTGATGTAAATTTCAATATAAATAAAGTATGTATTTATACTAAGAATTGTACTTAAAGTTGTGATGCAAAGAAAGTAGCATCAAATCTTCAATATTGTGAAATATATTCAAGTGAAATAGATCAAAAAAAAAAAAAAAAAAAAAGAAGAAGAAAATGTATGGAAGGGATTTAAGTGGACCAAATGATTGGAGAATCCCTGTATACAACACCAGATAGAAGTCTGTCATTTTACTACAAGATCCAATTACGATATTTTGAAAAAAATAAAATAAAATTTGTGAGATAAAAAAAAATGGTAACACTTTATTTTACAGTGACCTTGTGACCCATTGCATGTTCTTACTAAGTATAATAACAACAAATTATGCATAATTACATGCAAGTAACCCTAAGCCAAACCCTAATCCTAACCCTAACCATATATTAAGTACATGTAGTTCATTAATATTACTCAGTACTTAAATGTATAATTACACTATAACAAGGACACCATAAAATAAAGTGTAACTAAAAAAATGTAAACATATGAATGGATGAATCGTAAATCAATAACAATCATTTAGAAAGTACACAGGGTCATGCCAACTTAAAAAAGTGATGTTTTACCATTACTATTAGAGTGGTGCCAATATGGCGTTCTTATTAACTTTACAAAGCATCCCGTTTTGATTTTCACAATCAGCTACAAACAGAAAAATTATTTTAAGCTATCTCATTAGTTTAAGTCATCATGGACTTTAGATTAATTTAAAGGGTTGGGAAAAGAAAATATGTCTTTATCCTGCATAAATTCTATCTAGATACCTTCTAGATAAATTTTACTTTTACTTTACCTTTTACTGAACTGTCTTTAACTGTTGAGGCCATGCCATTTTGGTTATTTCTAGTAGTTCCTTTAGTAGTCGCTGTATCAGATTTTACTAGTCAGGAATTATGGTATTATGAAACATGACTTAAATGACATGACAGTACAGAGGACTGTCACATACCTGTGCTGCTGTAGAAGGCTAGTTTTGTGGTGGTGTGAAACTCCTGAATGAGGAACTGAGACAGAGAGATCTTCTCATCCGTCTGCAGAGATTTGTTTCCTCTCTTCCAGTACAGCATGAGGTCGTCATCAGTATAGGCATCTGAAAACAAAATAACACAAATACATATGCACTCACAAACACTGAAACACTAAATAAATATGGAATATCCTGCTTTGCTCAAAATTATATCACATTACTGTTGATCGATTCAATCAGGAAAATGTTTGCATCAGTTGTGTTGTGTTTAGACTCACAGCTCTCAATCTCCAGTGAGCATGTCTGGGTGTCCAGGGGAAAGTGACTGAGATCCATATTGCACATCGCTGTGACTGTAACCCTGTTGAATGTGTTTAGAGTAATTAAAAATTGTGTCACAAACATGGAGAACAAATCCACAATATAGAAACTGTCCCCTTTATTGTAGTGATTTCAACTGAAAATGATACCATGGGAATTGTAACCCCATGAGGAATTAATAAGTAAATAAAATATAAATAATCAAATGTTATTTCATTATTTCATTCATAATCCTGTTATTTGTTTTCAGTGATATGAACCTTGTGAACAAATAGTACAAATAGTATTTTTGGTATCATTTTCAATATGCTGTTATTTCAAATAACCTTTAAATCACAGTTAGTCGTTACTAACTGTGATTTAAAGTACTCTTACACCAAAAAGCAATATAGGCTCATTGGAAAAACATTGCACAACTCCAAAACTGTACCATACATACAATTCACTGCACAACTTTTATTCCTTTTACACAAATTATTATTATGGGGCAGATATCATTTAACAAAGGCTTATTTTCATGTGGCTCCTGAAAACACTTTTTCCATAATGCATGATTTGTAAATACATGTTGAAGTTTGCATCACATAATGAGCTGCACATGTATGGCTTTTCTGCCATATGCTGTAAACTCGCTTGGTAGCTCACCTAGTACAGCACTGCATTTACATTGTGAAGTGCTCGACTACAAGAAACATGAATCACAATAAAAGAGCTCAACGACTTGTAGAAGCAGGCTAAAACAATATGGTTGCTTTACCAAATGTGTTTTTATCACATTTGCTTTTGTTAAAATGATCAGTTTAGTCTACGGTTTAGTGTAAGTGGAATGTAATAGGGCATCAACCTTTAGTGGCAGTTTCAGGACTGCCACAATACGAACAAAAGTATAATATTTGTTTTGGATAAAACTGAACACAATTTAAGCACCAATCACAGTACATTTTACTATGAAAGTGTTGCGAAATATGCAAGAAGCACTTCTAAAATGCATTCACAAAAAGACATTAACTTAGTCAATAATTGCCATTTGCGGCCAAGGATCAGGATTGAGGTGGAGATATTACATAGCTGCCCCATCAAAATAATGGAGCTACCACTGTAGCACAATAAAAGGCTTGTGAAAAAATGTAGTGTCATCTTTTCACAAACCAGTGATTTCTTTCCCTGAAATCCACAATCAGTGACACACAGACCTGGATGGAGCTGCATGATCAAGAGCACTTGACAATCAAGCAGACCCCCACAAATACAGGACTGAAATTAAAGATTGGTGACTTGCTGTCATTGTCTGTCTGCTTAAAATAAGTAGCTCCCATTGCACACTTGTCCTGATACCGCAAGCCCTGGAAGTCCCCATTTTTTTCCCTTTAGCAACTTTCTGTGCCTACTCTTCACTTTTCCTCACCTGCATATTTTTCAGTAAAGAATGCCACCAGCCTCATTAAAACATCTCATTGTCTGTCTCTTTATTCACTCAACTCAATTCACTGCTCAGATGCGAGCAGCTTTAATGAAAGCTTTAATGACTTCTCATTACCTCCTACATCTTTCTCCTCCAGACCCAGCCTCCTATGCTGATATGTAGGAAATACTTCATCAGTCTGACATTTGAATGATTTTTAACTGGTGATTTAATGTTGTATAATCACTGAATAAATGATTATATTCTACCACTCGCTTATTACAGAAATCTCTATTTTCCTTTCTCAGCATCATGCTGAAGAGGATTAATATGACCCCACCAATCTTTAGAGGCACTGAAATATGACAAAACCTGAAACAAGAAAACTGAACCAGGGTGTTATTGAAATTTATATGGATCAAGTTCCTGTCTACATAGTCAGAAAACACATATCCTAGCAAATGTTATAACAGTTTAACCTCAACCATCTGCTTCCAAGTCAAAATTATTTTATGTACACAGAAATTCTTCACATCTATAATGAAACACCTCATAATCTAGCATCTCTGAGAGAAACTGTTGCACAACTGATCTGAGGACACGAAGAGTACTCTGAAGCACATAAATAAATCATGGAAACTGCAATCCTGGTGTCTTGGCTGTTGTGGAGATCACATCACACAGCTAAGAAGCCTTTGAAAAGAAATTTGGAGAAAAATGGAAGAAAAACATTCCATGTTTTCGGGCACGATCTCCACTTTGGTGTGAATGAAGCAAAAGAAATAAACTGGATGTCTGCATTGCTGTCAAGGCTTTGGAAACCCATATCTGCATTCACCAGATAACCAATGCTTTCACGTCAACTGGCCAAGAAACAGAAAAACTTGTCCCTCCCAGACCATAAGCTCTTACATTATGAACCCACTCACTGGAATTCTTCTTATGATATGGTGGAACGGTTTGGAGCAGCTGCAGGCTGTGTGTGCTGTGCTGGTGGAAGAATGAAAGAAATGGCATCGGATGCCAAAAGCTCTGACAGTTTTAGAAACTCTGAAAGCAGTGCTTTACTAATGCACTTAGGACTGTGAAACATACCGCCCTGTCCTCAGCCTTTCCATTTATTTGGAAAATGTAGCCAATGCTGCAGTCATGATGAATGTGGTGACTCTGTATTATCCCTGGAGGTAAAGGTAAAGATCAGTGAATATCTTGATTTGTAGGCAAATGCAGCAGCTTTTAAACACTGCCCTGTATCTTGATTCAAGGTTTGACAGCTTTGTGTCAAAAATGAAGTCAAACAAAGCTTGTATGAGGTGAGGAAAATAGAGCCCTGCCTTAGGCCAGTAAACTCAAGACTGAGTTGAGCTGCTTTCTAGAAGAGAGTGCCACCTTGATGATTAGCTAAATGTTGAGCACCACTTGTTGTACAACCAGATGCCAAAAGTAGGAGAATACACTTTTTATGGAAAAATAATATACCTGACTATAGATACAGAACAGATAGACAGTCCTATTTCCTGCAAACTTCAGTTCCAACCGGCTCCATTACATCTGCCTTATTTTCAAGTAACCCTGAACACCTTGATTAGCTAGTTCAGGTGTATTTGATTGGGATTGGAGCTGAACTCTGCAGGGCAGGAGGAGCAGGATTAGAGACCCCTCACTTAAAGCAGTGGTTTCCAACCATGTGCAGGGCTTAAAAGAGAAGCAATGACTCTTTAAGGGTGTTTTTAAGGTATTAGTATGAAGATAAATATTACTGTATAGTGCATTCAGAAAGTATTCAGCTCTCTTCATTATTGAAAAAGAAATATACTAAAATGTATTTGAAATACATTTATTTCATGCTAAGTATACTACAAATACATTTACATATTATGTACTTAATAAAAACACCCTGCAATTGTACTTTTGGCATACTAAACTGGTATACTTAAAGTCTGCTAAATTGGAACAACTGATTTTGTACTTAATGTACTTTGTGTGGAAGTAGTGCAACTACTGTACTTGATTGTGCTAAAGTGGAACTATTGCAAGTATACTTCAGGCACACTTTAAATGTCTTGTATTTAAAGACTGGTATTATTCAAAGATCATACAATTCTCATCAATAGTGACATTAAAACAAATTTTAGGCTTAATATTACGAAATGTGCACTGTGCACAAGTAGTACTCAAAATAAAGTTTAATGATAATTTTTACATCAGTGCGTCTCAAGCGGTATGTAAGTAAATATGTTAATAGATTTAAACTACAATTAGTAGATGTATTTTAAATACAGTATATTACTTTTTTACTAGGGTCCACCTTTTGTTACAGTGCAGTCTTGTTCATTAATGAATTTGTAATTCTGGGTTTTGATTGGTCATTATGGGTGTAGACTGATGTAAATAAAATCTATTATTTTATAGTCTGCAACATAACAAACTGAAAAACTGAAGAGGTTAGAATCCTTTCTGAATGCACTGTATATAGCAAAACCCTACAGATCAGCCATCTGGTCTTGGATAAAAGGGCAGATATTAGATGAAATGGTTGAGAGGGTGTAGGGAGGAGCTGGCCTTGACATAACAGATTGATTTATAGATTGTAAGTCGAGATGTACATAGAAGAATAAAGTCATTTTGTCCAGCAGATCGAGTGTGGGACGGTTCTGAGATTAAAACTCACCAATGAGCCAGCTTTTTGTCTGAATCTACATGTGGCTTGCATTAATCCCACAGATTCCCACATATTAATCCACACGTTCACTCATCTAAAGCAAAAACCAGGATCAGCGCCTCCTAGAGATGACAGATCTTAGTCAAAAAATAACATAATAGTAAACATGGAAATCCTAAATGTCAAAAAAGTGACTGCTGGTTTAGAGCTTTGATGGAAAATCTCTTCTTTTTGTTTATTAAGCAAATCTGAGTCTTTGAGTCTCAGTGTCATATGTACATAACTCTTCTGCTGGCTGGCAATCTGTTTCTCGAGCTTTGATTGGGATTAAATTGAGCGTTTTCACAGTTTGCAGAGGTCAAATGTTAAATACAAAAAGAAAACGCAAAGCCTGAAAAAAATGTCAGAGCTTTGTGGTACGATCATCAGAATGTATGTGGGTTTGAGTAATTTGTGACACTTACCTCAAGCTGTAGAGCACTTTGCCATCAGGATGCACTCGGAGCATGACGTTTTCTGTGGTGGTGTCGTGGATGAAGGATCGTTTGGAATGGACAAAAAATATGTCAGGTACCCAGATTTTCTTCACCAGCCGGCCATCAAAGGTCATGCTCTGGTTGGTGCTGCTGGGAAAGGACAGTCGCTCGTCTTTCCAGTAATGTCTCAGGTACAGCGTCATGGTGAAGTCCTGAAGCATACAATCCAATCAGCCATGAATCTTAACATAAACAGTTTAAACAGTAGATTCAGTTCTATCCAAAGAGCCCTCTATATAAGAAAAAAAACCAGTCTATTTGTCAATGCATCTAGGGTGCTTGGAAAGGTTACTGGGTGCTGAATTTGAGCTTCCGCCCTAATCCAAATCCTGTAGCACAATCTCAGAGTGGAAAAGATCATGATAGCACTGAAGCATTCATGATGCACCCTAAAATCTGTAAGCCATATTTATAAAGACACGTGTCAGTCTCCTACCATATCTACTTCAGAGATGGTGTCCAGACTCTCAAGCTGCACATCAACACCCACAGGTATCGCAGGCCCTGAAATGAAGAAAATGAGCTTTCAACTCTCTTACAATGCACTCATTGTAAAAATTTTATAGATACACACTATAATCTATACGATAATCTATTCATTAACCACTTCAATAACATTAGTGTGATCTAAGCAAATGCTTTTGCTAGATTAGGTCTATACTCATCTGGATACATGCCACATCTGCTTAAGGTGGTCAGGCTGGTTATTGGAATATGTTACTGAAACTGCTCTAGTCATGGTTATAAACAACCTTCTTCTTTCTGGTGACTTGGGCAATCTTTCCATACTCTTATTACTTGACCTCAGCTCAGCTTTCAGTACTGTCTGTCATAAGTTATTACTCATGCGCCTCCCAGAGATTGGCATCTCAGGAGCTGTGTTATCCTGGTTTTCCTCCTATTTGACAGACAGACAATACTACATCACCATGCATAACTATAAATCTCCCACTCTCCCTCTCAAACAGGGTGTGCCACAGGGCTCAGTTATAGGGCCACTATTATTTATTATATATATTATGCTCCTCGGCAGGCACGTGCAGAGGGGGCTGCGGTGGGTGCTTGAGCACCTGCCCCTTTTCCGTTTGATGCCCAAAGTGCCCTTTTGTCAAGGCATTTTTTTTTTTTTTTTGTAATTAAATGCCCTTTTGTGAAGGCCTACCCAATCTAACTATTAGTAAAATTAATTAATAATAATTTAGCCATAAATAAAATTATCCACATGATGACCTTTCACCTGACGATCCCATCATGTTCAGACACCTTTGAAATTACCTTAGTAATTTAGGGCACTACCAGGATGCCTTCAATAACGTCCGCGGCTGCCGGTAAGTGGAGTTCTCAGCGGAGCAATGTGCTTGTAAACTTATATTATTAAATTATTGTTATTTTACGAGAACAGTGTGAAGAGATGCACCGCTGTTGTTTTTATTGCTGTGTGTAGCCTGTGGAAGCAAGGTTAGCTGCAGCAAGGGGCTACAATGTTTTTGTTCAATGTTTTCCTAATGACAATTTTATGATTAGTATATAAAGGCTACTACGAAGACATTTTTCCTATTTTTATCACAGAATAATTCAGGAAATATATTTTATAGTTTCTATACTAAATGATATGTCAATCAGTACTGCATTTTTCATATAGTTTATTTATTTATTACCTGGAGATAACTTGAAAAACACACAAAAACCCTATATTTTCGCAATTGTGTGTTTATTGTCTTCATGTTTCATCAGTAAAAATGTTTCTGCTTTTTATTCAGCTCAGTTACAGTGATAGCCGTGTGAGTTTGTCCTTATTAGGGATTTCCTGCACGTCATAAGTTTCTGCGCGAGAGTGCCCTCTGGCTTCGAGTATGAATGAAACATGCACTGCAAGAGAGTGTTCAGCTCTCTTGATATTCATATCTCCTCATTTTGGATACGAATAAAACGTCAGGTCATGTCTCTTTTAATTTAAATCTAGAAACCTCTATGTGAAAACACCTGCTCGAGCTCAAATAAAGTGCGGGGGATGAATTTGCATTTTATTAAATAATAAATATTAAAAATGCAGCTAACGTAGCTCTACACACAGCAATATAAACAAAGGTGCTTGTTCTCTTTCGTTCTTGCTGAAAAATTTAAAGCGCGTTGAGGTGTCTTGTCTTTTTTATGTTATCTGACTAAAAACTATTCATACTTTGAACTATTATTATTACAGTATTTATATAAAAACGTAGAGTGCCTTAAAAATAATTATCACAACACTGGTAAAACAGGCTTATACTGATTTTCTCGTCCTCCGAATTATACTTACTATCATTCAAAAAATGAATAAATTCAGAACAGGATTAGAATAGAATTCTATTTTAAATAAGACAGGAATATTTTTTTTCTACAACAACAACAGTAGTGTTTACAACAACAAAACCACTATACCCTGTAAACTCAGCAACAACAACAATAATAATAATAATATAATTCCAGAGCAATTAAGAAGTGCAAAAAATGTCTTTAACATTTAAACTTTAAATGGTCTTTTCTGTTCTGTGTTTCTTTTTCAAACCTGCGTCATGGGATTTGCTGCTGTATCAATACAGAAGTATCCATTTCGATACACATATCAGCAAGGAGTACAGCCCTATTAAAAGGCATGTTCCATGTTCCCCTTTTATACTTTGAGCACCTGCCCCTCCAAAGGTCTCTGCATGGCTCTGCCCCTCAGATATGGTTTTCAGTACCACTGCTATGCCGACGATATTCAGATATACACTGCTTGCCGACATGATTCTATTCACCAGACTACATCTCTATTGTCATGCGTCAACGAGTTAATGACCTGGCTTAACTCCAATTCTCTCAATTTCAACTTGACAAAAAAACAGAAATCTTATATGTCAGTCCCCCAACTGTAGCAAAAAGCATAACTAATTCTCTCAGATTTGACCTTGACGCTGCATCAATTATTCCATCTGCCACCGTCAAAAGCTTAGGTATCATTCTTGATTCTTCATTAAACCTAGATGCTTATATTAAACTCTCTAAAACTGCCTTTTTTCAACTTCGCCGTATTTTCAAACTTCGTTCCTTCATCAGCCCAAAAGATGCTGAATCATTAGTACATGCATTTATCACATCTCGTCTGTATTACTTTAATGCTCTTTCTTTTCTGGACTACCAGTGCGCTCCATCTCCCATCTGCAATATATTCAAAATTCTGCTGCGAGAACGTTATCTTACACTAAAAGGTCTGTTTTTTCTTAAACTGTTATGGCTGTCTGCTGTATTTGATTGTTTGCACTACTACTGTGATATGCAACTGCATTCGAACATGTCCTGGACTTGGCAAATGTCTATTGTCCATCTACTCTAAGTATGAAATGATTGTTTATTTGCTATTGTCGTTGTGAAGCGTCCTTGAGCTTGGGAAAGGCACTATATAAATTAAACATATTAAACATATTATTATGTTAACTGGTTTGTTATTAGTCCAAGGTGGTCTACCACCCCATACCATCATACCAAACCAGGGATATCAAGGTCTATGACAAGGATGCCCAATCTTGCACCTGGAGGGCCACTTTCCAACGGAGTTTAGCTCTAGCCCTAAATAAACACACCTGAACCAGCTAATCTAGGTTTTCAGGATCACTTCAAAAATACGTTGGAGCAAGTGCTAAAATCTGCAGGACGGTGGCCCTCCGGGATAAGACTGAACACCACTGGAGTACAAAATTAACCTTGGCTTCACCAGCTACTAGTCCATCTGTTGAATCATAGATGAACTTGGATCAGCTGATCAGAGTAACACACTGACTGCCATATGGAATCACATTACAGCAAATGTCCAGGCTCTAAATGCTGTATGACATGTACATGTAATATAAAGATTAATGATCATAACCCATCAGAACAGATTTAAAAACTTTATTTGTAAGCAGCTGTTACATGTTATCTAATATGGCAAGATAAAGACGAATGGTACACAAAACAAAACAGAAAATGAAATTTCCCAAAAATACATACTTTTTTGTCATTGACAGTCCAGTCACCTTATAAGTACCACAATAAAAGTCTTTGTGATTTTAAGATGATTCTTGGTGATCCGCCTGTCCATATCTTAGCACACTTCAACAGCATTTCATATACATTAAGAAAATAGCTTTATCTGTATGTCCTTGTTTAGCACTCAGCAGTGTAAAAAACTTCAGAAAAGCAAAGGAAATGAGCAAAAACTCAAAATGTCCTTTATTCACCTTAGGACAATATTTTCATAACCCTTAATCTGCGTTTTATCTAACCGTAGTATTTACAGTTGGTGTGAACTTTGGTGAAGATATGGGCAGATAAGTGAATGCTCATGGCACAAAGCCACAGTAAATCAGTGTCATAATCTGGCCTGAGCTTATGTAAAGCTGATTGCCTGTGATGTCAGTTCAAATCCTACATAAATCTGAGTCGTGTGGTGTTTATTAAGATCTGCTGGTATTTCATATCGGTCATTAATGCATTAAAGATAAAAATAGATTGCATATTAATCCATATGCACCACAAATAAAGCCAATAAAGTAATGCTAAGAGCAAGTAGAAATCAGCAGCAACAACAACAACAACAACAAGTAATTGTTGATTCATTTGATTTAACATAAATGCAACAATAAAATTAAATGATTACATATATGTTCTTTAGCATAACCAACAATAATCTTTATTATTTATATGTTATGATTAAAATAATTAAACTAGGATACATATATTGTTTTAGACGACTACCCAGAAAACCCAGAAGCTCTAGGGAGCTTGGAAACTCTTCAAACGAGCTTTCTATCTTATGTTTTTGGGTCTCAAAGCATTCTTTTCATCTTACCTCCAAAGCCAGGCCTCATGGTGAAGTCGTGGTCGTCTAACTTGAGGAGCTGTTCTGATTTCGTAACAGGAGCTTTTGTGACATCTGGACTTCTCATTAGTAAAGTGCTGTTAAACACAAAGAGGTCACAAAAATCACATTAAATGTCAAAAAAATAGTTCCAGTGCAAACAGAATTGGTTGATTCGTTAATTAATGTATTTGAAACACAGAAAGTTAACAAAACAAAATCAAATATTTAAATGAATATATAATTCTATATTAGTATTATTATTAGGAACTATTGATTGTAAAATAGTTTTTTTTTTAAATAATCACATGCAATCACATTTAATCAAATTTAAAATGCAAGACTGTAAAACGCTACTTGAAACTAAGACCTCTCACAAATTATAGTAATATGGTTATATATAGATTTTTATTTATTTATTTATTTATTTATTTATTTATTTTTTTTTTTAAGGTGAGCAAATTGTGTATTTGTGCTACCTGCCAGGTTTACGTGCTTCTCTGTCTGTTCTGGTGGTTTCTCGTTTGGATCTGACAAATGCAGGATGTAACATCATTAGATATCAGAACATAATAATAACAACAACAACTCAGCAAATCAATTAGGTAAAATTTTTGCAAGCATGATGTTTTTATATTAATACCTTTAGGGTAAGATCCTTAATGAAAATTATTTTCTGCATAAATACAACATCAAAAATAATCAATGTAGCAATGTGAGTGAAAAAATAAAATGTCTTTGTGTTTGTTATTTCCCTCTTTTGCTTTACTGATGAGCATATGTTGAGAATGTTCCAGGCAGCATCTTGTGTGTTTTAGCAGAAGCAAGAAAATCTGACAATCTGTACAAAGGAGTTCACATCATCAATGACACAAATATGTTTACAACTAATTAAAGAGTTAGAAATGATCCATCATGATTCATTGTTCTAGATTTCAAAAGTTTTTATTTATTTATTTATTTTATATAATGGTACTGTCTGCATGAATTCAGCTAAAAAAGAAGTTGTGCAGACATGTACATATCAAGTACATTTTGCACTTTCAACCTTTTTTTTTTTTTTTTTTTTTGGATTACAATATATTGTGTTATAGATTGTTATTATTACAAACATAGAGAAATCGTGCAAGCGATAAAAACCCATGCTATGCACTGTTGGCCCGTAAAAACAATTTTATTTATATATATTTAAAATAATCTGACCGGCCCACATTAAACAAAATGGTCCGGCCCCTCTGGCATTTGCCAGAATTGCCAGATGGCCAATCCGCCCCTGATTGTTACTTTTCCATTATTTACTTTTATAGTAATTGCAACTATGGCAGAAATAACTAAAGACAGAGAGTTGTTAATAAAACAACTATTTCATGCAACACTCATCACTCACTGGGAATGGCATATTGACATCCCATCTACCCTTCAGCACGCGTCTACATCTTTTTTTTTTTGTTAAGTTATTTATTTATTTATTTTATTTTTCACGTTTGTCATGAAGAATAGTTGAATGCATGAGTGCGGTGATGCACTCACCTGGTCTGCCTGCATGTCTGAAGCACCTGTCCGCGCACCTGCAGCGCTCCAGTGGAGAAAAAGCACGCGCAAAGCAGAAAGCAGACATCAGCGTGCATGATGCCCACATCAACCAAAATGCCGTTAAAACCAATTAAAACAGCACTTGTGGACTCTTAAAGACTCCATTCATTGTCATGGTGCAGCCTGTGTGGACGTGCCATCTACCGCACTCGCGCTGCAAGCGTCCAGATGCGTTTAATCTGCATTAATGTGAAGGTCAGATCTGCTGTTTGCTGCAGCCTTGCTTTCTCGCATCCAGGAGGAGCTTTCGCAGGTTAGAGGGCGAAACAGACATTTGCTGGCCGTATATTATGTAATGTTCGGTGGGTATTACGCGCTATCTGAATTACACTTACATAATCGAGTGGTATATCACTCAGCATTGTTCTAATTTCTTCCAAATGGTATTTCTGAACGATTTTTTAAAGGCGTTAAAATGAAACATTTTGACAAAAATATTCAGATGGAATATTCATTCAATAAATAGTGAGTATGAATCGAAAAGAGAGGTCAAAAGATTGGAGAAAGTTTATTAAATGTGTTTCTGGCGATCAAATAAGTGAACCGTGCTTTCTTGAACCTTGAAATTAAAATGCTTGAAATGAAGGAACTTTATGAGAATTTCTTTACAAAACAAAACTAAATGATTTTTTTTAAAATCATTAAAAACGAATCATTATTTTATTTTATTTAATGTATGAAATGAGTTGTGATTATAATAAATGAAATAAAATGAATATGTTTAATATGTTTCTGCTCCTCCTCCAGAGCGAGGACGCCTATAATTCCTTTTGTTGTATTTAGTTTATTGATTTATTTAGTTTATTATTTTTTTCTTTTATTCCAAAATATGGAAAACAGTCATAATCAAGAATGGATATGTGTGTCCAAACATTTCACTGGTTTAATATTTGTGCAGAATAAATACAATAGTACCATGGCCTTACAATCTGATACCAGTTTATAATTTTTACCTTTTCCCTTACACAGTATTTTTCATCAGCGTGCCTAATGCTTTTGCAAAAGAGGTTAAAATTTTCTACACAAATATGAAACTAATATCATTAAATTCCAAAATATCTAGATGCATTGTTATAAAAATAACTAATAATTTTATGCATACATATTCAATAACTGAAGTGTCTATAGCATATATAATTCATTTAGTCAAACCTCTATTTTTTAACTCTTGCAAAAATCATAAGTGTCTGTTTGGTACAATATATACATTCAACATGCTGCACACTTAAATAAACGTGTTTTTCTTCATGCATTGCATGTCTATTTATGTGTCTGTTGTTTAAACACATTTGTTCTAATGGATCAACTGACAGATTTCTCCACTGATCAGTCTAATTCCATTAAGAGTGCACTGTGATTGTGCCATTGTCCAGGGCTGATGCTAATGTTTTGCTATTATAAAGGGCAGTTTGTTTGAATACAAACATTCAAATCCTTGACCAACAATCATAAAAAAGCACACCCCAATTTAACAAACATGGTGTCTTCAGCAGCCATGTCCTATTTCAGCCATGTCATTTATTTTCTATTAAGGGTGTAAACAGAGTGCAGAATTGTCATTTTGATTTAGGTAAAATTAAAATTGAATGCAGTTCATATAACTGTGGTTAGCATACATTTTCTACATGCTTTTTTCTCCACATATTGCAGTTTTGTAATAACTTTTTCAAGATTTCAAAATAACATTTAAAAAAAATACAAATTATTGTTTATTATTAATAATCCATAAACATCTTTTCATAGACACATATTGGGGTAAACATTAGAAGATATTACTAATCAATGTCTGAAATGCCACATGAGCTGCAACATGGAACTGAACTGAATCAACATTAAACTGACTTGAGCTGAATAATGACACTATTGGCCTGTTGCAGCTGTTTTACAGCAGAATTTGAACTTGTTACTACTGCTTAGAAACCAAATGTATTGTATGTATAAAGCATTACTGTCACGTCCAAGGACTGTTCTGTGTGTGTTTTCTATCTCTACCTGCTCCACATGATTTTGTTTCACCAGTGTTTATGCCCATATTTGGGTTGTCCTGTTCCTGTCCTCGTTTAGTGTGATTATTAGTTCATTAGTCTTCAGCTGTGTTTAGCTAGTGTTATTACCTAGTGTTCTTAAGCCCTGTGTTTCCATGTCTCCAGCATCTGGTATTGTATGTCCTACCCCACTGCTACGTGTGTGTTCCTGCCTGTTCTTTGTTTTGGATTTAATAAAGACTGTTATGATTGCTGAATCTCCTCGTTCCTCCACAGTAGCAGTACTGTGACAATTATACACTCTCAGAAAAGAAAGTACAAAAGGTGCCATTTTTCAATAGGTACTCTTTTGTACTTAAAAGGTCCATATTGGCAACTTAAAGGTACCTAAAAGGTACAAAAATGCTACAGAGACAGCTTTTGTACCTTTTCTTCTGAGAGTGTAGAAAAAAAGGTGATTTGAGTTCATTTAGATTTTTTTGTTCTGTTTCTCAAAACACTGAGTTTTGATTTCCAAGTGATCAAATGTGGCATATTTACACTATAGAAATGAATGCAAGGGGGGTAAAATAATTTCATCCTCAAAATATTGACTTTTGATTTCTAAGTGAAAAAACTGTCTGAATGTTTTCACACATGGTCACTGGGTGTAAGTAATCGAAAGATAAGTGTGCCATTTAAAAGGCAATGTTTCCCAAACACAAGAGCTGTTCATTTTGAATGATGTGTCTAATGGAGAGAAATATGTTTTGCATTTTGCAAAAAGTTTGTTTTGCAATTGCAAATTGAGTGTAAAGCAGATAATGTGCTTGCAGTTTTGCAGATTTGGCTTATGAATAAATGATATGAAGATGGCTGTACTGAGTGTGTAAGCAATTTTAGTAAGGTTTGTATAACTGAGCTTATACAGTAGTTTTGATAAATGTGTTATAGGTTTCAGGAAATACAGTATATTTTAACAACTGGGAAAAACTGTGTTTTGTGAAAAGAAAGTAATCCTGGAGTGACATGAGAGACCACAGAGTACCACGGAGTAGGAAATACAAGCATTGGAGCAGTGGTTGAGGAAGTGGTTGAGCCCAAACAGTCTTTGTGGTGTTTCATAATACATCCAGTTGCGACTCAACATATTCTTTACATAAAGTACCCAGGGTAAAGGCTTGAGCTGCTTGATTTGAGTTTCAAGGTTTTTTCAAATGCACATCAAGCAGCATAATCACTGGCAAATAAACATACTTTCCACAGTAGTCCCAAGAGTCTGGTTTGGGCTCTCTATGTCAGAATCTAATAGATTTATGGTATATACCTTGTTTTGTTCTAGTTTTTTACTCTGCCATGGGCTGTTTTTGTTTCCAGTTCATTTGGCTGTAGTCTGGCTCCAGTTGTGTTTTTGCCTGGACAAATTTAGATTTTTTTTTTTCTCTTTTATTGATAAAGAGTTTGAGTTCAGACAGCCTGTGCATGAGTCCTGTTATCAATCTGCACAGTGTGAGTAAAATGTACATTTACATTTAGTCATTTAGCAGACGCATTTATCCAAAGCTACTTACAAAGTAGAGACAGTCAGATCAACGAGAGAGCAACAATATACAAGTGCTATGACAAATCTCAGTTAGTCTAGCTCAGTGCACATAGCAAGGATTTTTTTTAAAATAAATAAATAAATAAGACCAAAATGAATAGAATAGAGTAGATTGGAATAAGTAAGTGCTAGTGTTAATTGGTCAGGTGATGGCGAAAAAGATGTGTCTTTAGATGTTTTTTGAAAATGGTTCCACCAGCTGGGGACAGTCCAGGAAAAGGTCAGTGAGAGTGATTTTGTGCCTCTTTGGGATGGCACCACAAGGTATTGTTCACTAGCAGAACGCAAGCTTCTGGAGGGCGCGTAGGTCGCGATTCTAGGTATATTGGTGCACTGCCAGTGGTTGTCTTGTAGGCAACTTGTCAGTACCTTGAATTTGATGCGAGCGGCTATTGGCAACCAGTGAAAGCTGATGAAGAGAGGTGTGACATGAGCTTTCTTCGGCTCGTTGAAGACCACTCTGGCTGCTGCATTCTGGATCAGTTGCAGAGTTTTGATAGTACATGCGGGAAGGCCTGCCAAGAGAGCATTACAGTAGTCCAGTCTGGAGAGAACAATAGCTTGGACAAGGAGTTGTGCGGTCTGCTCTGTTAGGAAGGGTCTAATCTTCCTTATGTTGTATAAGGCAAACCTGCATGATTGGGCAGTTGTAGAAATATGGTCTGAGAAGCTTAACTGATCATCCATCACAACTCCAAGGTTCCTGGCTGTCCTGGAAGGAGTTATGGTTGACGAACCTAGCTGTATAGAGAGGTTGTGGTGAAGCGCTGGGTTAGCAGAGACCATGAGCAGTTCTGTCTTAGCAAGGTTGAGTTGAAGGTGATGAATCTTCGTCTAGTCAGAAATGTCTATCAGACAGGCTGCAATGCGAACAGCTACTGTTGGATCATCTGGTTGGAATAAGAAGTAGAGTTGAGTGTCATCAGCATAGCAATGATAGGAAAAGCCATGCTTCTGAATGACAGATCCTAAAGATGACATGTAGATGGAGAAGAGAAGCGGTCCAAGTACTGAGCCTTGAGGAACCCCAGTAGCAAGAAGTTGTGACTTAGAGACATCACCCCTCCAAGACATCCTGAAGGACCTACCAGAGAGGTAAGACTTGAACCATAGGAGTGCGGTCCCTGAGACGCCCATCTTCATGAGGGTGGACAGGAGGATCTGGTGGTTAACTGTGTCAAAAGCAGCAGACATATCCAGCAAGATGAGCACTGAGGATTTGGAAGCCGCTCTTGCCAGTCTCAGGGCTTCAGTAACCGAGAACAGGGCAGTCTCGGTTGAGTGGCCGCTTTTGAAGCCAGATTGGTTGCTATCCAGGAGGTTGTTCTGTGAAAGAAACATAGAGAGTTGGTTGAACACAACTCACTCAAGCGTCTTTGCAATGAACGGAAGAAGGGATACCGGTCTGTAGTTTTCTAAAATAGCTGGATTTAGAGAGGGTTTCTTAAGCAGTGGTGTTGAATGCTGTGGAAAATGTGCCAGAATGAAGAGAAGTGTTGATAAAGTGAGTGAGCGCAGGTATAACTGAAGAATAAATGGCCTGAAGGAGGTTAGTGGGGATAGGATCAAGCGGACAGGTAGTAGGGTGATTGGAAAGGATAAGTTTAGAAAAGTCTTCCTCCGAGAGTGAAGAGAAGGAGGACAGAGAATGAGTATTTGTGGTTATGAAATTTTTATCAGGCTGTGATGTGGAGAATTGGTCACCGATGGTTCTTGTTTTATTTATGAAGAATATTGCAAAGTCATCAGCAGTGTGAATTGATGAAGGAGGGGGTGGAGGAGGACAAAGAAGAATAGAAAAGGTTTTGAAAAGTGTGTGAATCAGAACAGTTGTTAATTTTGTAGTGGTAGCATGTTGTTTTAGCAGTGGAGACACTTGCAGAGAAGGAGGAGAGGAGTGACTGATATACACAAAGGTCGGTAGAGTTTTTTGATTTGTGCCACTTCCTCTCAGCAGCCCTGAGTCTAGAGCGACGTTCTCGGAGAACATCAGACAGCCGGGGGCAGACGAGGTGGTGCGTGCTGGTCTGGATGAAAGGGGGCAAAAGTTGTCTAGGCAAGATGTTAGAGTGGAGCAAAGAGTGTCAGTAGCAGTGTTTGTGTCCAGTGCTGAAAACTGAGAGGGTGGAGGAAGTGAGGATGAAACCATAGAGGCTAGGCGAGAGGGAGAGAGCGAGCATAGGTTCCGCTGAAAGGTGACCTGCGGAGCAGTGTGTGTTGTGTCCGGAGTCAGTGTGAGGTTAGAAGTGATGAGGAAGTGGTCTGAGGTGTGCAACAGCATAACTAAAGTGTTGTCAGTTGACCAATAGCGTGTAGATAAGGTCCAATTGGTTACCTGATTTGTGAGTAGCTGTAGTAGACACGCGCTTGAGGTCAAATGAGGCAAGCAGAGTGTTGAAGTCAGCAGCCTGTGGTTTATCTAGGTGGATGTTGAAGTCACTGAGTAGTACCAGAGGAGTACCATCTTCAGGAATGTTTGAGTGTAACACATCCAACTCATATAAGAAGTTAGCCAGTTGACCTGGGGGACTATAAATCACTACAAAATAGATTGTAACAGGGTAGGTAATAGTAATTGCATGTGAATTAATGTTCAGATTCCATTACTTGGATGTCATTTGGTTTTTGACCATATGTATTGCAGTCTGCAAGTGCAATAAGTGAGGTCAATGTAGCTAGACCTGACCTTCTGATGACACCTGAGTTTATTTCCATGATATCTTGTAACCCATAAGGAATAATGAGCTGCAATGCCTTCCCTGACCCTGTAGAACATCATGCTACTAGGCGGAGTTACTTCCATAACAGGCTATTATGCAATTAGTTGGCTATTGTCAATAGGGAGACTGGCCAAGATATTTAATGTCATGTACCTATCTTTAATATTTGAAAAAGGAGGCTCTAACACTGCAGGTGTATGTAGGTGTGTGTTTCATCTCTGAAGTGTCCTTTAATCCATGATTATCTCCATAGTTTCACAATTGTTCAGACAGAGGTTGCTGTCCTGATGCACTGTCCTTGTCTCAACTTTCTCTCTTATACATCCTCTGCACCATCTGTGATCCGGCCAATGGCATTATGTCATCCACAAATTTCAATGACTTGGTTTTGTAACACAACTACAGGTGCATATGGAAAACAGAAGTGGGCCAAACACAGAGACTTGGGGGGCTCCATTGTTGGGTAAGCCTCAGTGGTGTATATTCAATTAAAAATGAAGAATTTCTGGCTGATATGATGCTGGATTTACATTCTTGTTGGTTCTGGAGGAACATTACAATCAACCAATCAAATTTTAGTAACATAGAAAGGAGTTTGGATTAAGAGCTTGAAAATCATTCTGTCATTTCATTTAGATTTTAGAGATACGTTCATGTTTTACATTAGTGCATTAGTCTTATGGATGGGATAGGGCTATGCTTGCCTCACAGGAATATTGTTCCAGGGCCAAAAAAAATCTGTCCTTCTAGTCAAAACTATGGTCACCTGATGTCAAGCTGTTAGGGCTCTATAGCATTACAGTTTACAGTGGTACATTTTCAAAACTCTTAATAATCTCACAACAGATCATTAAAATGCTCTTTTTTTCAAACATTTCAGCATATATTTTCAGTTATGTTAGTACAATAAACTACAGTAATTGCTGTTGGAGCTTTTAGTCAGGATAGAACAATTCTAAAAAAAAATTAACAATTACTAATTTCTTTTACCTGGTGATCACAACTGGATACCATATTCATACAAATTTCTGTGAGCATTTGCAATATGAAAACAAGGAGCAGAATAGGCTGGAAGACCTGATGTGGATCAAAGAGGTAGACGTGGACTAAACAGGCAGGCATGGGCCTTGACAAAGAGGTGGTCATCAGAGAAACATGGGCAGAAGACAGCATACTGTTATTTCAAATGAAGACCAGGCCACATTTTTAGCCTGGACAACATGGGGGAATCATCTCAATGTGTGCAGCTATATGTGAAGATGGTTTCTTCCAAGATTTCTTCTGGTTCATCCAAGATTTTTTGGATGCAACACTGAACACCTGATAGCTTTCTGAATGGACTTGAAAAGGCCTGTCAGGGTGAAGATATCAGTTATGTTATTGTGTGGGAAAATTGACCATTTTGGAGTGGATTCAGGCTTCTCCTTGGTTCATGTCCCTATATCTCACACCATATTCCCTTTTCCTCAACCCAAACTCTTTGCTGCTTAGAGGTGGAAGGTGTACAATCACCATCCCTATCACTGTTCACGCCATGCAATGACATAATTGCACAGCAATGTCAAGCCTGGGTTCGTCATGCCAGAAGGTTTTTCCCATGGTGCTTGAACAAAGCAGATATTAACTGTGCTCTTGCTGAAAATGTATGGACAAATGTTTAGGACAGGCTTGATGTCAATTAATTTCAAATTCACTATTTAAAGTAAAGTGTTTACATTTATTGTTTGACACTGCAACCACTGTAGTGTTGTAAAAATACTGCAAAATAAAATATTTCCCTGTACACATGACTTTTGATGTGTTCTTTCAAGATAATTTACTTGTATAAATGTTTTACATGGCTTTTGCACATGTAATCTCTATTCTGACGACTGCGTCTACTGTTTTACAGTATAGTAACATTCATTCAGCACCAGGTAATTTCAATTTGAATATGTAAAACAAAGACTTTTAAAAATTTACCACTTACTTTTGAAAATAGTACCAAAGTAATTAAAAAACTGTAAATGCAATCAACAAATAGGATTCTCACATATACATCTTTCTTAAGCAAGAAATTACATCTGCTAGCTGGATGTACGTGCATTATGTCACGATCTTATGTCGTTATGTCATTTACCTGTGTTGTCTCTTTACTTTCAATCAATAACAAATAACAATTTTCTTTTACTTTTGTTAATATATAAGTATTTCAATATGTTATGATCACAACCTCTTTGAAAGGCAGTTCAGCAGTATACAGACCAATAGATGAGATTGAAGAATATAAAGGCCCCTGGGAAGATCATGCGAGAGAAGGCATCAATGACGTGAGTGTTTTGGATGATACGGAAGCCTCGAAGGGTCTTTTTTTTGGCTCCTGTGGCCTCATTTGCCAAAGACAGGCACACCACCATGTGGTCCTGTTTATCTGCAGCCTCCTCAGAGGAGACAGGGGCCCGGGTATATCCTGCCAAGCCATTGGTATCAGGCTTACTGTACGCTTCATCTAGAATCATAGTCCTTGCGTGAGATATGTCACATGTGCAGGGTAAAGGCTAAAATGGAAAAACACAAACACTTCTGTTACCATTTAGAGAACTTTTAATTTGCCGCCAGGTTGTAAATATTACCTTTACATGCAAACTTTACTGCAACTGAAACTACAAGAGAAAGGTGTTGCTAGACACCTTATAAAAACAATAGCTTAGATACCATATATTTTACAAAAAAGGAAAGTGATAGTGAAAATGATTTTTAGCAAAATAAGGAGATTAATCAGTTATGTATTTACCTTCTCCTTTGATTTGCGATCTGTCCCATCATGCACTGTGGTCAGGTAGTTTACAACAGCATATTCAAGTACTGATAAAAAGACAAAGACGAAGCTGACCCACAGGTAAATGTCCACAGCTTTGATGTAGGAGACTCTGGGCATGGAGGCGTTCACTCCAGTGATGATGGTGGACATGGTGAGCACCGTCGTGATGCCTACAAGAAATGACAGTGAAATTCAGTTAAGAATAGTACGGCGACCGGGAGGGCACATGTTCACTTGGTTTTGCCATGGCCATGACATTGTGGGAACTTGAAAATATGTCGTGGCCACGAGATCATTTTGTCGAGGTAACAACATCCTTATAACGTGGCCACGAGTTCAATGCTTAACAAACCTGTGTAACCATAGCAATAGTCCTCTACATGATTGTAATCACATTATATTTACATCTAGAACTGGTTGTGAAATCCTGGACCCATTTAAGCATTCAGCTAAACAATCCCACTGGTTTCCCCATTTAATTCACCTAACGAGACTCGTGCAGGCACAGCTCGACGGTCGATCCAGAAGGACACCCATGACAGCATGACCATCAGTGTGGCGGGAAAGTACGTCTGAAGCAGGAAGAAGAAGATATGACGACGGAGAGTGAAGTTGATGTAAAGACGATTGTACCAACCTGCAGGAGATTTGAAATGAGAACAAGTACTAGTAAAAGAAAGTGCAGAGTTTTCCAATTATGGAGTCTGAGCAAGGACTGAACTTAAATCTTATTTCTTAAAAATAGTCTTGAAAAATTAAACTTAAATGCATCATTATATTAAAGGAGACCTATTATGCCCCTTTTTACAATGTGTAATATAAGTCTCAGGTATCTCCAGAATGTGTCTCTGAAGTTTCAGCTCAAAATACCCCACAGATAATTTATTATATCATTTTGAAAGTGCCTATTTTGAGTGGAAGCAGAATCAAGCTGTTTTCGTGCTTTCATGCTTTAAATGCAAATGAGCTGCTGCTCCCCGCTCCCTTTTCCAGAATAGTGCTGTACCTTTACAGCTCGTTCCTCAGATACTCTGTCAAAAAACATCTGTTTGGCTTTGATTATCATGTCTATCACACTGAAATCATGCGTTTCAAACCATATTAGTTTAAACTTCTGATATCAGTTTTTCTGAGTGTACACATCTGAATCACGCGCATGTGAGTTCTAAACTAAGTTCTCTTTCATGTCTTATTACGCTTAAACTGTCAAATACACACAAGTTAATGTTAAAAACACACATGAGTTACAAAAACAGTCAGTTATGTCTGTGAAGGTAAACAGCTGGGAAAGAAAAAAACATTGCTGGGTTGTTCTTTTTCATGTTTTCTGGGGTGGTAGATGCACAGGATTGGATGATTAGAGCACTTAAGCATGGAAAAGTCAGATTTTCATGATATGTCACCTTTAAAACATTCATCACATAATGACATTTTTGACATTTCTTGATTTTGGAGGAAAAAAGTAAAGCATCAGACTTGCTAACAATTAGCTAGCCCAGTAAGTCAGTTAACTTTGAATTTGAAAATAAAAGGAAAACCAACTGTTTCTTAATTGAAATTCTCAAACACTGACACATTTGGTGATACAAAAAAAAAAACCACTACAAAAACTTAAAACATAAATAATAAATAAACCTAAAAAAATACCTTTAAAAAAAGCTACTCTCACATTTTTAAGTTAATTACATTTTTACAAACGGTCACTCTGTTCTCTTTTCTGTTCTTGTTGTCTCTTCATTCTTGATAACAGCAGGTTTCATCACAAATGGTCAGTCAGCACTTGTAGTGTGAACCTGTTTTATTAACTAACAGCAATACTACTTAAGTGTTACTTTTACTCTCTGTAGAGAAGGAACATATAAACTCTGAACTATGTTGATTTAACACTGAGGATTTTGCAGTGTAATGAGCATAATCACATTACCTACTTAATCACTGCCTTAATCGCATTATGCGTGCATATAAAATGCATGCAAAAAAGCCACTCATGACAAAGTGCAAAGTTGCTCAAATCAGATGCTAAATAATCTGATTTTGCCATTTATATGCATGCAACAAAATGGGATTTGTGCAAGATGTCTGTCAAACTAATAAACCTTAAAAGTGCAAAGTGAGAGCACGTCATGCACTAGTAGACAGCCTGAAACTGAAACAGAACTGCCTAGTTTACTATTTAAAATTAGGCATGTGCACCTGTGCTGCTGTAGAAAGCCAGTCTGGAGGTGGTGTGAAACTTCTGAATGAGGAACTGAGACAGAGAGATCTTGTCATCTGTGCTCAGCGATTCATCTCCACTCTTCCAGTAGAGCATCAGGTCTTCATCAGTGTAAGCATCTGGACACACAGCAGATGAACCAATGATTAAAGAGACTCTGATGTGATATTTGGCATTGAAGGAACAGTTCATACAAAAATGAAAATTTGCTGAAAATGTTCTCACTCTCAGGCCATCCAAGATGTAGATGAGTTTGTTTCTTCATTAGATTTTGGAGAAATGTAGCATTCCATCACTTGCTCACCAATGGATCCTCTGCAGTGAATGGGTGCCGTCAGAACGAGAGTCCAAACAGCTGATAAAAACATCACAATAATCCACAAGTAATCCACACCACTCCAGTCCATCAATTAACATCTTGTGAAGCAAAAAGCTATGTGTTTGTAAGAAACAAATCCATCATTAAAATGTTGCAACCTTAAACTTTTGCTTTTCGTCTGTAATCCATAATAATGCTTCCTCCAGTGAAAAATTCCATCCCCTGTTGTCCTCTCACATCAAAATCCACCCACATGCTTGTTTAGAATGGTTTTGGACTCTTTTTGTTTGTAAATGGTGCTTGATCTGTCCATATTCCTTTCCTGATTCAGATGAGATGGATCCACTTTATATTAAATGTCCTTAACTACTATATATTTACATTTAAATTAATTATTTGATACAATGCACTTCTTGTGTACATACGTTTTTACATTGTACTTTCTGAACTTTTACACTATACTTGAAAATACCGTCCTGTCATTACATGAGTAATTCATTTCTGTAGTTACATCTATAATTACACTGATGACCCTACCTCTACCCCTTAAACCTAACCATATCACCATACCTGCCCCTGAACTTATCCATACTCCCACTCAATACCAGCAAAAGAAAAGATTCAATTTAACATGAACACAATAGTTAAATTGTACCTAACAATTCATTATTTTATCATTAAGTACACAGAATTTAAAGACACCTAATTTAAAGTGTGACGACTTTTTCATATTATGGATTATGGACTCATATCTTAGCTTGAATGTAATTCAGTTTGAATTTAAAAACGTCTTATTGACGGATTTGTGTCTTTTTAACACTTAGCTTTTGTCTTCACAAGATGTTAATTGATGGACTGGAGTGGTGTGGATTACTTGTGGATTATTGTGATGTTTTTATCAGCTGTTTGGACTCTCATTCTGACGGCACCCATTCACTGCAGAGGATCCATTGGTGACCAAGTGATGGAATGATACATTTCTCCAAATCTGATGAATCTACTTCTTGAATGGCCTGAGGCTGATTACATTTTCAGCAAATTTTCATTTTTTGGGTGAACTATACTGCTTTAAAGTCAAGAGTATTTCATGTCACTCACAGCTCTCCAGCTCTAATGTGCAGGTCTGCGTGTCCAGTGGGAACCGACTGAAGTCCATATTACATGCTGAAGTTACAGTCACCCTAAAACAACAAAAAAAGCACTATCAAACATCATTATGACAGCAGAAAAAAAAACTATATGTATGCAAGCATGCAAGTTAAGGTTTGCAATGCATTGTCCAAACATTTGTGATGGTATACTTGTGTAAACGATGTTTGTTGTCCAAACCTGAGGCTGTAGAGCACGTGTCCATCAGGATATACTCTGATCATGATGTTCTCTGTAGTGGTGTCGTGGATGAAGGATCGTTTGGAATGGACGAAGAACACATCAGGAACCCAGATTTTTTTCACCAATCGACCATCGAAAGTCACGCTTTTGTTGGTTTTACTGGGAAAAGACAATCGCTCGTCCTTCCAGTAGTGTCTCAGGTACAGTGTCATGGTGAAGTCCTATATGAAAAATAATAAATGTTAAAATACTTTCTCCTATCCGTGCGTAGCATGCAGAGGAAGCTAAAAGTAAGCAACTCTAAAGCGCTATCAATACATTGTTCTATTAATCTGATCACTCTTAAGCAGGCTTCTGAGAAACTATTGTATACTGCATTTACTGTATAATTAAGCAAGAAGATATGAGAAGTTGTGCCATATTGTGCAAAATCACAGCAAACAGCAGACCCCTTTAGCCCCACTACCCACTCTAGTGTATAAAAAATATCTGAAATCGAAGTAAAATCGATGTAAAAAATGAAAATTCTGTCAAAATTAACCAAACAGTTGACGGTTGTCCGATATAGTCAGTAAATGTACATCTGTCACCTTTAATTCTACATGCATGGTTTTGTTTATATTTGACTAGCCGACATGACAGTGGTCTTGTTACTAACACCATCTGATCATGTGATCTCAACCATGACGGATGTAGAATAAAGCAGCTTAGTGCACCTTTAACAGTGCAGACACCATTGATGTGGTTACAAAACTAATTTGCTTAGTCTGATTTAAACCTGAAAAAAAAAAAAAAAAGCTTTTATGCAAGGTGTTGACATGCATTTCTAAACTGCTTAAAGCCTTGTGAAATATTACCATCTGTTGGCATCACTGAGGGATGCCAGCACTTTTACCAGCCTTCACCAAATGGGATGGACTTATCCTCTAGCATATTATGTAAGATCAAATCCATTCTCACTCGTAAACATCGGCACTGATATGATAAATAAAAGCATATCTAGATGCATCTCTGATGCTTTCAGAAGTAAAGGTTAATCACAAACGCAGAGAGCCATATATAATCCATGCAATTTCCTTGATGACATTTGGACTGCAAGTAGCCTACTTTAATGTTAATAATCACATTCTCATTACAGTAATGGGCAAAAATCATACATTATTTCAATTGTAAAGTATGCATCATTCTTAATGTGCAGCGATTAATTAATGCTGATTTAATTTAAAAATGTACAGAAAGGAAGATTTTACTTGTTTTTTTTTTTTTTTTCATGTGCATTAGGTTTATAACCATGACAACAATGCAAAGCAAATGGAATATGGGTTGCTGGAGTGTGTCTTTGCACTATAAATGAATGATTCATAACAATCACTGCACAAATAATTAAACTTTTCTTACCATATCTACTTCTGAGATACTGTCCAAACTCTCTACCTGTACGTCCACACCTACTGGTACTGCTGGACCTGAAGAGAACAGTATTAGTTTCAAGGTTTTTTTTTTTTTAATGTGCATTTTCACATTTAAAGAGACTTAATTTACACACCCACTGCATAAGTGACAACATATACTATGAAACCAGAAATCCATGGCATTCACTCTCAGAAAAAAAGTACAAAAACTGTGATGAATTTTAGTAGTGTCGTAGGTATCACAGTAATATAACAACAATGCCACATAGCAAATGTACAAGTATTTAAATGAAAGGAGCATCAAAAGAACCACCCACCATTTACACTATTTTACATTTACACCATTACACCATCTACACTACATTTGAAACTGACTAGGACT
Organism: Spinibarbus caldwelli; assembly: GCA_039654775.1. Lineage (NCBI taxonomy): Eukaryota > Metazoa > Chordata > Actinopteri > Cypriniformes > Cyprinidae > Spinibarbus > Spinibarbus caldwelli. The sequence continues at coordinate 2,887,290 of CM077241.1, read as the reverse complement.
GAAGTTGTAAATCATGTTCATCTTTGTAAAACTACACGTTTTGCAAAAGTCTCTAAGAATCTGTCTGGTTCTGAAGGTGTCAGATGAGGACTTTGTGGAGCCTCTCTGTAGGCATGAGTAAAACAGAAGCAGGGGCTCATACTGAAGAAGAGCCATAGGTGTGTCTTCTTCAACACCACCTCTGTGTGCACTGACCATCTGAAGACTGCAGTGATTTAGTCACCAAGAAATTTGATGTTCCAGATCTTTTCTAATGGGCTTCTGTTAAGGGATGTACTCTCTGTATTGTCTCCTGAAGTTCACCACAAGCTCCTTGGTTTTTCTCCAGGCTGATTTGATGATATTGGAGTACAGGGGTGAACTCTGTGGGCTCTAGACTTGAGAGTCAGTGAAAATGAGATCTGACTCCCCGTTTTGACCACATAATGTCTGCCTAATAGGAAATCCCCTGAACCAGACTTTGAAAAGCTGTGGACATGGTTTTTTTTGTAGCTAACCATATTGCATTTGCATTTGGATGAGTTTCCCTTTAATTTATAAGAGGAGAGTATTTACTTTGCATGTTTGCGACCATGCTCTAATTTGCGCTGCTCTTGATTGCATTGGTCATTATGGAAATGATCTGGTTGCGTCCATGTTCTTAAATTCGCACAGACACTCCCATCTGCGCTTTTATGGGATTGCGCTCTAACGCTAATTTGACCCGTTTAGTAAATCTGGCCCTTAATGTTTTAAAACATGTTGGACCACAGACAGGCAGAGGGAGTGACTGGATGTATAAGAAATTACAAAACAACTCAAAATAGTGTACATTCTCCCAGTCACACCAGAAATGACCAAAAAACACGGCTCTTCTGCTTTTCCCTGGAAGGTCTTTGGCTTGATGACTGAGCTCTCTGCAGATATTCAGGCACATTGCAGCAACTCGGTTCTCGTTGAGAAGAGATTTGCAACCTTAAATTGCAAAGCTTGTTATCTAGTGAATGCACATTCGCTGAAAGTTTTTTCTGGCTGTGATTTTGTAGCCATGACCAGCAGTCAAGAAAAAGAGCTCCAATTCCATCTTTGTAAACAATAGATCGCCATTGGAGAACTTGTTTGCTATTTCTAAAAGTGTTTGTCAATCGTAGATGATATCCTGCACAAAAGCCACAAGAATTACATTGAGTCAGCGCTTGCAGTCACACTCAGTGTTATCATTGCCCTCCTGAGAAACAACTAAATTTTCAGGATGAAACCCCCACTGGGAACGACTTTCAGGTTGTGAATTTGAATCTGACTGCTGTGATAATGAAGACTGAGAAACATTCAGAAGAAGTCAGAAGCAAAACATATGTGTAAATTAGAAAAGCCTTCACAACACCAGCGAGTAATTGAACACCCCAGTGGGCGCTGCTGGTTCAATTAACAGAAGTGTAACTTCCAGCCTTCCAGACACTGCCTAGAAGAGGTCAATCCTCAAATCTCTGCAGGAACAATGAGACTTGAGCAAGAAGCCAGATATCAGTGTGAGCTCCAGACGTCAGCAGCTGAGAACTTTCAGCAAAATGTGTGATAGTGACGCAGATAAGACATGGGAAAGGATTTTGATGACAAATGAGACCAAGAACGATTTTAATTATAAAGTGATATGTGTGGCACTGTCCAAACCTTGTAACACATCATGCCTTGGTAGATGTCAAGCTTCAAATATGAAAATTCATGATCAAAATATTCATTATTATTGGTTTAAAAATATGATAATCTAAACAAAGGCAGTTAGGGATTGTCCTAAGTTTCACATAATTTTCACATAATAAATATTAAAATGTTGATTCATAAAAACATAAAATATTTCATCATTTATTGGTTGAAATTTACATTTATTGCTATCATTTTAAACACAACAAATAATTTTCCCAGATTTAAATAAAAATAGTGACTGTACTTGGTTACCAAGAAGATAACAGTGTCAGTGAAGACCCTGAAATTAAATATGAGGCACATGAAGAAAACATGTAGATGATCACTTGATGTTTAAGAAAAGTGTTTATTGTGCATCCTTTCTGAGTAATTTTGTCAAATTACTGAAATGTGAAAATATTAAAGATATTTGTATTTGAGATAATTAAAATGCTAGCTAAAAATTCGCCTTAACAATACTAAGGACTTAGAATCAGTCCACTTTTTCAAATATTTTTTTAAATGCCATTTGTCATATGTGGTAGAAATGTTCATAACTTTCAGAAGAAATTACAAAAATCTTCTGCAATGCATGCCCACTGTAGGATATACTGTTAGTATGCAAATTAAAGCATTTAAAAACAGTTCAAAGAGTCAGTTGTGTCCTGGAGACACCTATGGGTGGTGTCATGAAAATATATCACAATGCAAAAATTCCTAAGGATCTTAAAATATGCTTTGTTTACTTTAAGCAATTTTTGGGCAAAATTTGAGCCTTGACATGTTTTGTAACTTTCATCATGGTATTTTGCTAAAATAGAAAGATTTGATGATGATAATGAACTGATAGTGAATCTGTTTACATCTGTTTATAAAACTGACATTATTTGAAAGTTGTGCAGCATAAATATGATATAGATTAGGCCACGACTTGGAATTGTAGATGGGGGGAGTGAATGTACAGCACTCTCTTCCAACTGCTCCCTTGGCACCGCAGCAAAAAAGTAGCTGCACTGCTCCAGGTGTGTGTTCACGGTGTTTGTTTGATTTTGTGTGTGTGTGTGTGTGTGTGCGTGTGTGTGTGTGTGTGTGTGTGTGTGTGTGCACTTGGATGGGTTAAATGCAGGGCACAAATTCCAAGTATGGGTTGCCATATTGGCCACATGTCACTTTCACTTTATGCAAATAACCTGGATGAAAAGTGAGAGAAGCTAGAGCATATTCTGAAATAGTCCTTTTCTTGCAAATAATCACTTTATGAAACTGTGGAGGTATTGTATTGCAGGCTCCAGTGCAAAATGAGAGTATTAAGTTACTAATATTCATTGCATCAGCACAAGTTCAGAAAGTTCATGTTCTCATACAATAAGAAATAAGAAAAAAAAAAATGCATTTAACAATAGTCTATACAATCAGTATGAGATGACAGCACAAGGCAAACATTTTCATGCCACTAACACACACACACACAAACACACACACACACACACACACACACACACACAGATTTTACCCGCAAATGCTGGTCTCATAATGAAGTCATGATCATCAACACGCAGCAGATGGTCCGATTTCACCTGATGTGTCTTAGTTTCATCCAGCATCTTCTTAAAAAGTGGACTGCAAAAAAACATCTCAGCACTTCAGTGCAATCTCAGTGCAAACACAGACGCCTCATGAGCACAACAATTAATATAAAATAAAAATGCAGAATTAATTGCAGTAAACGTTTAGTATTGTTATATGCACACTAGTAGGCTATATATTAGCAGTTTTAACCAAAATGTATTAGTATTTCAAATAAAAAATAAAAGCACTCTGAGACTTTATTAATAGAAATATTATAATTTAGAATTTTTTGACAAGCAATTCTCAAACAATACATAGTATTTTAACAGTCATGAACTCCATTCTTTTCTGTAAAATATTTGTTCCTGAAATGTGAACAGTCAACCAGATTGTTGTTTCCACACTCTTCAGTGAATTTCTCAGGTTCAGTTTTGAATTTTATTTAAATAAAATTATTTTGCCAGCACAGACAGTAATTAGCCTAATGTATTTTAAAAAAACAAACAAACAAAAAAAATAAATAAAAATAAAAACCCACCATTTAAGAAAATCAATCATAACTTACAAAACCACGAGCATTTTTATAATTAGACTTTTTACTCAAAGATGTGTAATTACTGCAGCATCCTTTCTGACAACTAGCCCAGGTCTCTCATGGTGTCTATTTGCATATTAACTTACTTATTTCGAGCAACAGCCCACCTTCTGTTAAAACTGAAATAATAAGTTGAAAGAATGTGTCACTTACGTTCCGTGTTTGTGATGCTGTACAGATGTTCTCCTGAGGTTGTGCTCCAACTTCCCGCACTGACCGCACATACTCACGCACAGCAGAAGAAAAACAGCTTTTATAACGCGAGACATTGTGAAGGAAAGACTAGACAAGCATCCGCGCTGGAGAGCATCTCGTCTTCAGTCAGCGTTCATTCAGAGTGAAGTTAGTTCTGCAGTGCGCTGAACGCTGGAGCTGAACGCGTGCTCTGATTGGTCCCGCACATCGCGATAACAACGATACATAGAATCATTTCACCCATTCACAGCTCCGTACTTACTGTTAGGCAGGTGTGTCGAGATGCAAACTTTTTAAATTAAGGTTTAGACCAGGGTCGGTTCTAGGATTTCATCTTTAGGGGGGCTTAGCCCTCAGAGAGACCATACAACGATACAAATTACCTAAACAAACAGTATTTTACTGTGCTTATGAAAACTGTATTACTGTATGAAGTAAATTGACTCAATTACCTATTAAAGTTACAGAAGTTACTTAGTTAAGAGCAGTGAGTGATTCTCATGTTTTTCTTTTGTTGTTGGATTAACATTAGGCCTAAACCTAATATAAGAAATGTATGGATCCGTTATACTGACACACATTCAATATTTTCTTAACTTTATGTTTATTTAACCGATTGTGATTACATATTAAATAAAAATAGACAACTATTGTGACATAATATTGTGTGTATTTGCTTATTTGTTCCAGAAGATGTGAAAGTGAATTACCCAATCTCATGAAAGTGCATTTCAATGGCACGATTTTCTGTTTCTATTTGGTGTGCTATTTATATGCAGAAACTAACTTTGGCGTGACGATCCATAATCCATCATACAGAGATCGATAAACGAGGGAGAATGATAAACTTTCTTGAGGAAGCAGCACTGGCCTGATCGTTCAGATAGCTGATTATAGTTTTAGGGGGGCTGAAGCCCACCTTAAAAGGGTCTAGAATCGCCTCTGGTTTAGACTGCACTCAACGGCCAAATTACGCATATGAACAACACTGGTCAACTATTAAAAAGCGCAGACGGAACACACGATGAGGCTCCTTTGTTGTTGTTGTTGTTGTTTTTTGTCATTCATTTCAAAAACTCACCATAAACCAAATCTAAAGAGCCAAGAAATGTCGAGTTTGTTTGTTAGACTACTGGAAGAAGTTCTAAATGACTGGCTACTAGGTTTTTATTGAGTCATTGTATTTAAATAGATTTGTATTTTAAATAGTCTACATTAGCAGATAGCACAGGTATGTCTGTAAGATGTCTGTTAAAGATTGCTTGATCTGGAAAGCATCTGCTGTGTACAAACATCTTACCCTGATAGCACACATACATCTTGGAGACGTCTATTTGACGTCTGCATTTACATCTGCAAGACATATTTTTTTTAGAGTGTTTGCTCAGCTGCAATACGTCAATAGGACGTTTCCTTTTAGATGTCAAATAGATGTCTATTAGATTGACAGATATTTATACCCAGATAGCACACGTACGTCTGCAAGATGTCTGTTAAAGATCTCGTGATCTGGAAAGCATCTGCTGTCTACAAACATCTGACAGACATTTTTCAGATGTCAGTTTTACATACATTCTAAATCATAAACATCTTAAAGACATCTATTTGACATCTGATAGGAAACATCCTATAGATGTATTGCAGATGAGCAAACACTGTAAAAAAATACTTCTTGCAGATGTAAATGCAGATCTCTGTGATAAAGGCTTGCTTAAATGCTTCTAATTGGTTTGTAACTCTGATAGCACACATACATCATGGAGATGTCTATTTGACGCCTACATTTACATCTGGAAGACGTATTTTTTACAGTATTTGCTCATCTGCAATACGTCTATAGGACGTTTCCTATCAGATGTCAAATAGATGTCTATTTGATGTCTTTAAGACGTTTATGATTTAGAATGTATGTAAAACTGACATCTGAAAGACGTTTGTCAGATGTTTGTACACAGCAGTTACTTTCCAGATCAAGTGATCTTTAACAGACATCTTGCAGACGTACATGTGCTATCTGGGAAACTATTGTCAAATTAATTTTCTAACAAAAGAAAATTTTTATTTTCAAAATGGAAGAGCTGTAGTAGATAGTGCAGGAAAAGCAGCCAACAATGCACATTTGTCCCTCCAGCAGTGTTTCAGTAAAGCATCCCATGATGCAACATGAATTTGAATGACTTTAGTGTTATTCTCAAAAGTGGAAAGTGGCATAGTGTGTTAAACTTCTAGTGCATGCTGGGTGAACATGACACCACTGATCCCAGAGACACTCCATTATGTGCAATTTAGCAAATGGAAACCAAAGGTCGTATCACACAATGCAATGCATCATAACATCTCAGAGTGATCATATGACATGTAGGTTCTTGCAGAAGGCAGCAAACAGCAGCAGGGCTGAAGCCAGTGTTGAAAGGACATTGGTTGTATCTTACAGTACTCTAAATAAATTCAGTTTTCCAGGCACGATTGCTTAAAGATTACAAAGGACAGATAGATAAAACTGCAATTTGATCTGAATCTGATTAATTTAAATGTTTTAATGATCATCTGTGCTTAACAGTATAGTAGACATCAATCACAATACCTTATATGTTGATATTATATGTAAATGATTTCGCACAATTTTACACAATCTTAAAGCCAACTGATTTATCTGGGGTAAATGCACAAACAGAAAAATACTACATTGAGTTCTTCTGCATAGTGCTTCTCTGTGTTACTATGCTCTCTAGATATGGCTGGTCCACCATTCAGGTGGTCTATAGGATTTATTTTTCACTTGTTCAGGTAACAGTCTGATTCAGTGCAGCATTCATATCCATATCATAAATGCTGAAGGGACAAGTTGCATAACTTGTTTAATATTATTACTTTATTGCTGCAAAGTACTTCCTCTACAAGTGAAAAGAGCAAACAGTTATGGTTGAATCAGGTTTATTGCATTATTTAAACATTAGGCTAGAGAAATTATGGGTTGTTGCTTAAGGAAGTAAAACAGATGGTGATATTTTAGCTGTCTATCTACATAGGGCCAACATTAATTTTGTCTATAGTACTGATTCATGTATATGATGTTGCTATATTTAAATTACAGAGTTTTAAGATATAGATACTTGTAGAAAATAAAAAAACTTAATAGTCGTAACTGGTTGAAATGAGCAAATCACTCATTCACAGACATCACCATTTCATTTTTTTTTTTTAAAACCGTTTAAAAGTAAATATTACAACAATGCCTACATTATTACAGCATTTTAAAAGTATGTAAATGTTTAATTCTGGGTTAGACAAATACACATCAGAAGCAGTCTGCAGTTTCTACAGGTTTCAGTTTTTTAGTTTGTTTCAGTCTAAGACCAAATTTCGTACACTGGTATTTGTAACAATAGTTTATTTGAAATGCATTATTTTGGAAACCGTATATAAACAATATACTGCAGGATCTGAAAACAAACCACTTGAAAACATGTCTTGGTCATATTGCACCCCAAAATGAAATTTCATTTTCTGAATTATATTTTGCATAAAGAAAACAGGAAAATTATGCACAAATTCTTATTACATGCCAAACAATCTCATTACAGTAATGTGTCCAGATGAGCTGCTTTTTAAAAAAAATGTAATCTTAAAAGGCAGTACAATTACTACCATGATGAATAAATACCTCACAGTTAAAATAGTAATTATATATATATATATAAAAATTACAGTATTAAGAACACATTACAGTAATAAGAATATATTTTTGAGTGGAATAATTGTCATGAAAGTAACATTGCAATGCAAACAAACAAAAAAAATCTTAGTACAAAAACAGACTTTACTGCCTTCATGTAAAATATAATTTAGCATTTTTTACTTTTTAGGGTGAAATCAGACCCTGACATGTTCTTGACAAGCGTACTGAGATTTGCCCCTTCAGGTTTTGTTCTGCGAATACATCCAGAAATCTTTTCCCCTTCTGAAGACACAAAGCTCTGTCCAGGAAGGACAAACATGAGACTGAGGGTGAGCAGGATCTGGACGAGGGCAGAACAACAGTGGTGGTTTTCAAGTGCTATAGGAAGAGTTCATAGCTCGTAATCAAACTTATACTCGTGGGCCAAATAGATTCTGCGGAAAATAAGCGCAGCTAGTGCAAGTGTGAGGAGAACGATGAGGACGGCCGAGCCGGTGTGACTGGCGTCCTGCGGAGGGAGCTGGGCAGCGGGGGACGCTGTGAACGCGGGGTATCTGGGGGACTGGGTCTGGTTCTGCGAGCGCCGCTGACGTGGACTCGGAGCCGCTGGAACGGATGGACCCTCGCTTGATGTCTGAGGAGCCACAAATGATGATTCAGTCTAGACCAGAAGAAAGAGAATGAAACTGATTACAGAGGCACTGAGAGAGAATGAACAGGAAATGAACAGGAAATGATGCAATGATTGTCCCACCTGCTCAGCGAATGGCGTGTCTTCTGTGTCTCTCTCTGCTGTAGCTGAGCTCTCAGTGTTACTGGAAGCCGCTGCCGCTGAACTGTCACTGTCTGCAGCCGATGAGCTGGATTCAGCCTGATGATTGAGATTGTTCACAATAAAGTCATGAGAATTGGGCTGTAAATGTGCTTAATCATCACGAAAATTATCACAATCCAAAAATCTTAATGGTCCTATACTGGCTTAAGGCGAGACACTACAGGCAATAACATAGTTTTTCATGCACTGGCCAGTTTAAGATGTAATTGTTTATTTTATTGCACTTTTTCTGTTGGTGTCTGTAGATTTAAATTAAACATACATTTAAAGGCTATTTTTCTCCTGCATTGAGCTAGAAATCTCTACTTCAGCAGCACTTACAAACACAAAACTTCACAGTTTTATTTCCATCTACATTCTGGAGGTTTTACAGAAGGGTTTGTTCATGTATCATTCACCTGATTTATACAACATTTTATTCCTAAAAACACAGTTTTTTCTGTTCTCAAAATGTATGCAAAGGAGCATGTATTTAATTAGATCATCATTTGCATATTCAAACATACTTTTTCAGAACTAGCACCATTTCATAACCCTTGTGCATTCTCAGGGACTTTTTAATTTTCTTTTGATCATTTTAAATGTGTTACTGCAAACAGCACAAATTATGCCAAAAATTTTAATATTTCACCTTATAAATCTATTTTACAGTAGGCACTAAAAAACAGTAACCTTAAGGACAAAAATGTCCCCCACTGAAACCCATTAAAACTACAATATATAATTCCAGTTCCATTTTAGCATATGCATTCCTAGTTAATAGGCTTTCATTCTGTTGACAAACTTTTTTTCCACCCAATCACCATTTTCTGAGATTTGGCCTATGGAGTAAATACTCACTTTTTCTTGTTTTATTCCTCTGCTGAAAAAGGCCAAGTGAATTTAAATAACAATCATAATTGTGTGGGTACATTGGTATGGATATCAGTGTGGTTTGCATGTGTGTACTGAGAAATGTGTGTGTGTGTAAATTTTTTTTTTTTTTTTGGGGACACAGCATAAAAAATAACGCTTCAAAAAATTTATGCGGTTTCTAATCATTGACTTATCCAAGACTGTAATGATAAAAAAAGAAAAAGAAAAAGAAAGGGCTTAGCATTTAGTAGAAGTAAAATAAATTTTTGTGCTGCATTATGTAAACAAACAAGCATTTAAAGGGTTAAAATCCTGAAAATTTTTGGTAATTATGATCAGGACTGATGCTGGAAAAAAAATGCTGGAAAAAAATAAGTCAGCAAATTTTTATTTTTTTTATTTTATTTTTTTTTTATAATTTTATGATATTTTAAATTTAGACAAGGATTAATATAATCAATCAACAAGGGGGAAGTATGGTGATATCTGTTTACCCTATTCATCTGTGATGTTTTGCCTTAATTGTCTTTATAAACATAATATTTTTGATGTTTTGATCATGAATGAGTCTGACCTTGAAGTTGATCTGCTGTGCCAGTCTGTGTGCCTGAGGGTCAACAGGTCGCAGGTCACTGTCAGGAGAGAGCGCTAGCAGAGTGGAGCGCATACAGCAGCCGCATGCGTCACAGCAGAAATCCAGAGACCTACAAAAAAAAAAAAAAAAAAACACATTACTGCAACCACACACACACACACACACACACACACACACACAGAAGAAAAACCACTAGAAAATCACTAGAAATAAAAGAAACCTCATCAAATAGCCTGTCACAACCCCTCACAAACTAATGACCACCACATAGCAGAGGGTTTCACGCCCATTAAATTATGCTAATTAGAAATAATGTAAAAATATGAATTGCACTCCTGGATGCTGATTGATCAGTACAGCATTCAACTATAACTGTTCAACACACACAGACCAACTAGATCTTCCTGCAATGGACTGGCAACATGTAATGTTTACAGTGTAGCAAATTAGCTCAAAAAGGGAATTGTATATAAATAATTACAATTAATTATGATTAATTACAATTATTTATATCAGCTGACAGTAACAACTGTCGCAGAGTTAAATTGCCATCAGCTGATTTGTTCGTCCAGCAAACATTCAGTGTAAATTCATATCAACTCTAAGAAAGGATATTTCCATGGCCACAGAAAATATCTTCCTATTAATGCATTAGAGCATGTAGCAAGGGTCAAAATCGTAAAGGGACATTAATATGCAAGGCAGAATCAGAAACTCATGTAATTTGTGCACAAGAGTTTTATTAACTAAACGCTAACACACATAACAAATCTAAACAAACAACGAATAACATACACTCACGCATACATACAAAGTGGAGCTAAAGTGGATGAATGAAGCTATTAGAGAAAACAGAGAACGCAGTTATGGAAAGAGTCAGTTAACCACCTGAGTAAAACCATCAGCGCCGTTTATAACGGGGTCTATAGCTTATACTAAACCTCTGTTTCGTTTAGTTAAATGTACTATACTTGCACTTCCTTTGTCGTGACGGAATGCGGTCTCGGATGAAAAGTCTTGATGGTTTCCAGGTTTTTGGACTCGCGATCACGTTCTTCCGGGTTGAAGAGTGATGAATTCCAAAGATGTTCTGAGGTAGAAATGTTCTTCCAGGTAGAGAGTGGAAAAAGAACTAAGAAAGAGATCTGCTGAGGTCCGAGGAGCTTTGGTTGAATGGAAAGACAAGGCCGTAAAGCCTGGCACAAAAACTTAATGGTCCCGAAGAGTTCTAGCTCACATCTTCCTCATCCTCTTAGGATCTAACAGAACCGCAGACTGGGTCTTTGTGGTCGAGAGTCATCTCCCAGGCTGGGGAGATCACCCACGGCTCTATGCTGGGCCGACCGGGCGAGCCCGCACCGGTTAGGTTCTCCGTGAGTCCCTCACAGAGCAATCAGAAGATAGCAGAAGAGCTTTTTGCAGAAGAAGTTTTTGCAGAAGAGAGTTATTTTAGAAGAGAGACGGACCTGTGTGTGTGAGAGCTTTATCTGGTATAGAGGACACACCTCTGGGGAGTCAAAGAGCCAATGGACTCCAGTCTCTTTGGAGGGAAGGTTTTACGACTCTTTGTCTCTGAGCATGGTAATTTGCATGGGGTTGGATTGGGACTTCATATTTAAACTATTAAAGATTCTTAGAACACTTATATGTTGCATAGGTAGCAACATATAATATACACTCTCAATTAGATCATCCAAAGACGAATTGATAGAGATCAAACATGGTATAAGTGAGGTAATATTAACTAGTGATCTATCATAAGCATGCATAAAACAGGATACAGTACAAAAGACAGTATACAAGAACAGTAACAATACACACAATGACCTGAGGAAGTGTGTGTTCATTCAAAGAAAGGTTTTTCAATTAATTAATTAGAGAAGAGTCCATTCTTATGTGCCTTAATGTCTCTTTCCTAAGGGAAAATGAGGTGAGTGTTGCTCGGCCCGCATTCCTTAGAGCAATAAAACTAGAGTTATCAGGTTGGTTGCTATGGAACTGGGGGCCTGGAGTCATCCACAGACATACGGCACCCAGAATGTGTGTTGGGTGAGGGGTCTGTGACTGTTTTAATCTAAATCTAATCTATTTGTTAAATCAATGTTAGAACAATTGTGTCTGATTGGTCCAAATGCTACAACAGTAATTGTCACATTTTGTCCTAAGCAGGTACAACGTAAAAACCGAAAGTGAAAATGCTGTGAGTTACAACACAGCCAGAATATATTTGATGTTTAACAAACAGCTGTGTGGAACAGGAGCTACAACAAGATGGTTGTACTTCTAAATGGACTTGATCAGCTTGCAAGAAGAGTTTACTTTAATGTGATTCTGTGGATTTTCAACATTATTTGTGATAGTAATGAAATTTCTCACTTTTTTGGGAAATATCTGGATATGCCTTGAACAGTCCAACACAACATGTTAACAGAAATCTAAAATTCACATTCTAACCTAAAAATCACATTTCTAATCGATCTCTCTGCTGCGCTGGCAGAGCTGTGCTCCTCTGTCACTTCTCATTTCCAGCAGCAAATCAGCATATTGAATGATTTCTGAAGGATCATGTGACACTGAAGACTGGAGTAATGATGCTGAAAATTCAGCTTTGATCACAGTAATCAATTCCATTTCGCAATATATTCAAATAGAAAACAGCGATATTTTTGGAAATAAACGCAGTCTTGATGAGCACAAGAGACTCCTTTCAAATGCATTAAAAAAATCTCATTGATTCCAAACTTTTGACCAGTAATGTCTATGAGGCCAGCTGATAGTTTGATGGCAGTGATGTATAAACATGAGTCTCAGCAGGGCTCTACAGTGCGACCATTTCAGTTGCATTTGCGACTGAAAACTACTGCGTGCGACTATGGAAAAATATTTAGGAGAATCTGTGCGACTGACCCGATCAGCATACTGGTGTTTGCGCTGAGGGAGCTTCAAAGGTTTCTAACGTACTTACAACATGTTTTTGCAGCGTTGAGTAATGTATCACAGACATATCCTCTCATTATAACAAACAAAGTGTAGACAGTGTAAATAAGAGATTCACTGTGCAGTGTAGAGAGCTGAGTTGATTATAATGGAGTTTTGTGAGATTGCGATGAACTAAGAGAAGTGACAGCTTTTAATGATTATTAAGGGAGTTTGCAAATGTGATACTGATTTAATACAACAGCACATTAAAAAGGAAGTTAATATTAAGTGACTTATATTGTCTGATTACTACACTATTGCCTTATTTCGCTCTATTTCGTCAACGAAAATAGTTTGAAACAAAGTAACAGCTGAGCCGCTGCGCATCTCCATTCAAACACAGTGGTGTTTCGTTTATGAATGAACTGCGTTTTTAACCGAATCTAGTGAGTCAATGATTCAATTACCCATTCATAAAGACAGTCACATACTTCGTTCCTGAATGAATCAGCCGTTCGAACAAATCAATTGAATGAATGATTCAGTGATCAAATCAGTGATTTGCCGCCACCTGCTGGCAGTTTTAGTTTAATTTTTAAAGTATCTTTTCTGTTATTTAAATCATTTAATATTTCTATATTCAAAATATTATATTTAAAACATTAACCTCAACATGAATTTATAAATTTAATTGCACTCATGCGACCTCTGAGCCTCATTAAACGTCTGAAAAAATTACAAAACACTTGTGTGCTCTTCTGTGCCACCTCTGTAGTACAAATGTATTTCTTAAATACTGTTTTCATTTGATTGGTAACTTATTCTTATTCTGCTTATTCTACTTTTTATTCTGTTGTTTTAATTAGAAATATTAAAAAGTTTATGAATATATTTTTTTAATTTGATAAATAAAAGTTGATATACTTTTAATAAAGTTAGAAAAATGCCATTAGAAAGGTAAAAACAAAATTCCTTGTAAATCACTTTAAGGAGTCAAATATCACCTTGTAATGGGTAGGTTAATTTATCAGAATTTTTAATTACTGATTAGAAGGTGCTCCTAAATTTTTGACCATGCTCCTAAATTTTTAAATTAGGAGCACAAGCGCTCCTAAAAAGAAAAGTAAGCGTAGAGCCCTGCTCAGAGATCTGTTGTCGTGTGCTGGTATGTGTGATGGGGGTGGACGTTTAATCAGCATGTGTTGATTGCAGATACGTCGCTGGGAACAACAATCTGTCACTCGTCTCCTTCTGTCTTCAGATGTACTCTTGTCTTTTGAAAGAACACAGCATGTCCACACACGCTAAAATGAGGCTTCAGCTGGATTTGATAATGAATTTTAAGTCTCTAGGGCAGTTTGTGGTTGTTTCACTATAATGTGGCATGTAAACTCAAAACATCAAAAAAAAAAAAAATACTGTGCTGGTACATTCATTCATTTATTCATCCACCCATCCATCCATCCATCCATCTATTCTCTAAACCGCTTGCCCTATGTATCCTATCCCAGTGTCTCGAGCAGCATGCAGGAAATCTCCCTGGATAGATGGCCAATCCATCACAACGCTCCCACACACACACAGATGAAAATACCATGCTACATTATATACTTCTACCATGGCAGGCTATAATTTGCCTTGAAATATTTTAAAAGGTGTTTTTACTGTAAATTTCAATCAAACAGCCATTGTTAAATAAATAAATAAAAATGTTCAATGCAAGTAATATAGTAAAAACCTTCAGTAAAAAAAGTCATTGCTGTCTATGTTTTTCACTAAATGAGGATGATAATTACATCACTTTTATTTATATGTACCTATATTACAACAGACTGTAATAAATTGCTATATTTATTTACAGAAAAAAAACTGTAAAAATACTGCAATAAAAAAAATGTAAGTTACCTTACTATATATGGTGAAAAACTGTGAATGTTTTAACGTGACTTTATATTTCATTTTATTATAAATTAACTATTTTTTTTCCTTTACATTATAAAAACTATGAATTACCATATAATTTATGGGGAAACTGTACAAGTACCCATGTAACATCATTTTTTTTCCATCTCATTTTTATCAGTAATGTACACTGATGTTGTTTTGTTAGATTTTTTGTTATTTAGTTCATAATTATTATTGCATTATTTTAGTGTCGTGTGTTACGCTAGTGGTGTTTGGTCTTTGTGTGTGTGACCCTGTCTATACAAGTACTGACCATGTTTTATTAGATGAATTTAACAGATGAATAAAAGAAGAGGTAAGTAAAGAGGTAGAGGATTGGTCATCTTACTTTTTAGCAAGAGCTCTTCTCTCCTCAGGAGTGTAATCCAGAGATCCTATCGCTCCTTCCCCTTTAGTTGGCATGAATCCAATGATTGCTATCAAGGCTGTCCGAACTGACACAAAAACACAGAGAGAAACAGACAGCTTAATGCTGGAAAACAGAGGAAGGTACAGAATCAACACTGGACAAAATTCACTGTAAGAAAATGATGCAATGTTCAGAAAAAGAAGACTATATTAATTCAATACTAAACCAATGTAAAAAAAAAAATAATTTTTTGCAAAAAAAAGACTATTCAGAGTTTTTTAGAGGTGGTATAAACGCATATTATGGAGATACTCACTACTCCATGACGGCTGCCATGTCTCTGGATGGTGACCGGAAATGCTCAGACAGATCTTCTTCCCAACTTCAAACCTTCCATTGGGCTGGGGAAGAGAGAAACTTTTGTATTAATTAAAAGAGAAAGAGAGAAGGATGATTAGGGGAAGAAGAAGTCAGCAGATGACAAGGAGGACACCTACACTCAGAACCTCTTCCCCAAAAACCACAATCTAACATAAGGATGTGCAAAACTACAGGTGCATCTCAATAAATTAGAATGACGTGGAAAAGTTCATTTATTTCAGTAATTCAACTCAAATTGTGAAACTTGTGTATTAAATAAATTCAATGCACACAGACTGAAGTAGTTTAAGTCTTTGGTTCTTTTAATTGCGATGATTTTGGCTCACATTTAACAAAAACCCACCAATTCACCATCTCAACAAATTAGAATATGGTGACATGCCAATCAGCTAATCAGCTCAAAACACCTGCAAAGGTTTCCTGAGCCTTCAAAATGGTCTCTCAGTTTGGTTCACTAGGCTACACAATCATGGGGAAGACTGCTGATCTGACAGTTGTCCAGAAGACAATCATTGACACCCTTCACAAGGAGGGTAAGCCACAAACATTCATTGCCAAAGAAGCTGGCTGTTCACAGAGTGCTGTATCCAAGCATGTTAACAGAAAGTTGAGTGGAAGGAAAAAGTGTGGAAGAAAAAGATCCACAACCAACCGAGAGAACCGCAGCCTTATGAGGATTATCAAGCAAAATCGATTCAAGAATTTGGGTGAACTTCACAAGGAATGGACTGAGGCTGGGGTCAAGGCATCAAGAGCCACCACACACAGACGTGTCAAGGAATTTGGCAACAGGTGTCGTATTCCTCTTGTTAAGCCACTCCTGAACCACAGACAACGTCAGAGGCATCTTAGCTGGGCTAATGAGAAGAACTGGACTGTTGCCCAGTTGTCCAAAGTCCTCTTTTCAGATGAGAGCAAGTTTTGTATTTCATTTGGAAACCAAGGTCCTAGAGTCTGGAGGAAGGGTGGAGAAGCTCATAGCCCAAGTTGTTTGAAGTCCAGTGTTAAGTTTCCACAGTCTGTGATGATTTGGGGTGCAATGTCATCTGCTGGTGTTGGTCCATTGTGTTTTTTGAAAACCAAAGTCACTGCACCCGTTTACCAAGAAATTTTGGAGCACTTCATGCTTCCTTCTGCTGACCAGCTTTTTAAAGATGCTGATTTCATTTTCCAGCAGGATTTGGCACCTGCACACACTGCCAAAAGCACCAAAAGTTGGTTAAATGACCATGGTGTTGGTGTGTTTGACTGGCCAGCAAACTCACCAGACCTGAACCCCATAGAGAATCTATGGGGTATTGTCAAGAGGAAAATGAGAAACAAGAGACCAAAAAATGCAGATGAGCTGAAGGCCACTGTCAAAGAAACCTGGGCTTCCATACCACCTCAGCAGTGCCACAAACTGATCACCTCCATGCCACGCCGAATTGAGGCAGTAATTAAAGCAAAAGGAGCCCCTACCAAGTATTGAGTACATATACAGTAAATGAACATACTTTCCAGAAGGCCAACAATTCACTAAAAATGTTTTTTTGTTTTGTTTTTTTTTTATTGGTCTTATGAAGTATTCTAATTTGTTGAGATAGTGAATTGGTGGGTTTTTGTTAAATGTCAGCCAAAATCATCACAATTAAAAGAACCAAAGACTTAAACTACTTCAGTCTGTGTGCACTGAATTTATTTAATACACGAGTTTCACAATTTGAGTTGAATTACTGAAATAAATGAACTTTTCCACGACATTCTAATTTATTGAGATGCACCTGTACATACTGTCAATAGCAACTAGTCAGTGGTTTGCCTAAACCAAAGTTATAATCAAAAACTAGAAGTGATTTTTTTTTGTTAATTTCCATTAACTAAAATGAAAACAAAAGTTTGCAAAAGATCCAAAAACTGAAATGAATCTATAAATATTCTTTACAAACAGAATTGCAAAGGAGTGTTAAGCTTTCATATTTTTGAATAAAGTTGGATTGAAAAGGGCTGTTTTTTGACTGTCAGTGTATTCGATCTGAGAGCGCTGCCTGATACTAGATCAGAATGAAAACTAAAACTAGCCTCAAAAAAATCAGAATGATATAAGACATTGTACAAAAAGACTAGGGGATGTTTATACTTGTACGGTACAAGCTGGGGGGGGGGGGATCTCAACAGTCTCATTTGACCTGAAATTGTAATTGTAATTTGTTCACGGTTTCTGCAGAATATGCAGAAACAGGTCTGTCTCAATATCTATGCTTGACATATACATTTCTTTCACGTGGCCCAAGTGTTAAACTGGGCATATGTAGTTCTTCTGATTACCTGATGGATGGGACACGTCTGTTCAGTAGTCAATATGTAACAGACAACACATTTAGTTGTGGTGTTAAAAAAAGTGGTTGGAAATGTATAAAGTACACATATTCATCTCTGCAACTCGTATTCATCAATGTGCAACACTTTTACAACAAAATTATATGGAAAATCAATTTTAAACCAGGGGCATTCCTTCCATATAGGCTGCGAATGCTCTGCATTCTCTAACCATTGGAGAGAATGAGTTTGCAGACTGGCCAATTAATAAACATGGACTGGAGTGGTGTGGATTACTTATGGATTATTGTGATGTTTTTATCAGCTGTTTGGACTCTCATTCTGACGGCACCCATTCACTGCAGAGGATCCATTGGTGAGCAAGTGATGGAAAGCTATATTTACCCAAATCTGTTCTGAAGAAGAAACAAACTCAACTACATCTTGCATGGCCTGAGGACAAGTAAATTGTCAGCAATTTAATTTATATCCAGAACTATTCCTTTAAGGCATTAAGTTATTTTCGCACATTAACAGTTAAAACGTCCAGCATGCTGCTTCAACACATAGGTCTTTTAGACTTACTTTATACTTATGCATGCTAAAAATACAATTCTGTAGACTCAGTGCATGATAAGGAGAAAAGGCAGACATCTTACTTGAAACTGCTAAAAAATATCTAAGTCTATAACAAATCAATCGCTATTGATAATATTTTGTGTATGAACAAATGTCATTTAGCAGAAAAAACAAAAAAGAATGGCCCTTTTTGAGGACTGCGATAATGCCATATTACTTTTATGTAAAGAGCAACATAACCCAAATTTAAACAAAGCATTTAATTGGACAAACAAGTGTGGGCAATCATGATTTTGATTGGTTTCCTTTGAAAAGAAGTGTCAGTTTGTGTTATAAAAAAATTAATTACCACAGTGGTTATTTCCTGTGGTTCATTCACCATGGAAATTGAAGGCTAAAGGGATAGCTCAGCCAAAAATGGAAATTCTGTCATCAATCACTCACCCTCATGTCAAACCTGTATGAGTTTCTTTCTTCTGTTAAACAAAAAGGAAGAGATTCTGAAGAATGTTGGTTATCAAACAGCTGACGGACAACAACTGAAAAAAATGCTATTATTGGGTGAACTATCCCATTTAAGCTTTGTTTAAAAGAACTAGGCTAACTCATAACAGTCTCAACTCACACTTATCAAGCCACACTGGTCACAACGCATGCAAGAGGACAACACAATAGAAAGGAGTGATGTCTATCTACTAGGCTTTCTGTGGTAGTCGGTGTTAGCAGTATTACCCAGTGTTTGGCCAAACGCTGATTACATTACTTGCCCACCGCGGTACCGCCTGCACTGTCGTTTGCTTTTTATAGAACTAAAAGCGGTTTAGTTCAGTTGTAAACTGAAAGCGTCTGCTCTGCTCCATACAGCGTGAGCTGCAGAGCCGCAGCACAGTGCAGCAGGAGTCAGACTTCACTTATCACAGTGAAGAGAGTTACTGACCAGATGATGGCGAAGGATTGGGTTTCCAAGCGAAATGTAAAAGCACCCGTTTGGTGATATTTTGATTTTAAAAGATTGCTTCTTAAATCTTCTCTGATTTTAGTCTTAGAAAATGAAAGGTGTAAGGATGTAAACGCAATAGGCAACTATCTTTTCTTGTAAACCGTGACACCAACATATTACATGTATTACATGGTGGTATACAGGTATACAAAATGCTGTAGACGGAGTAACGCAGAAGAAAACATAGTAATTTAGCAGTCGTTAAGTATCGTTAATGAAGTCATTCATTGTGTAAATCATCTGGTCCCACAAGTTTTTATAACTTAGTCCTAAGTAAGATCTGTGAAGGAGTATTACGTTCTGGAGTAGGGGTGTGCGATATTTAACATCTATGAAAATATTGTAATTGTTACAAAAAAAAAAAAAAAAATCACTGCATGATGTGGTCTAGTACAATGTGGTTAGAATGACCCCAAAATTCAATAAGTGGGGGCAAAAATGCTAGTGTTAAGCTATATCTCACAAGCAAAGGTGCTTGTTTTTCCCCAAATATCTGCATGACAGCAAATTTGACAATGATTTTATACAGCAGTGAATATTCTGAGTTACATCTTAAACACAATATTTTCTGTTTTTGCCATCGAAAAGTTTCAAACAAAAGCCACAGCAGAACTGTTGTGTGTCTCCAAAGCAACACACAGTGCTGTTTCATTAATGAATAAATAAATTATTCAGTGATCCATTCATAAAGACAGTCGCTTGCTTTGTTTCTGAATGAATCCGCCGTTTAAAAGACTCGGTTGAATGAATGACTGAATGACTCACTCATTAAGACAGTGACGTTCCTCCACCTTCTGCTGGTTTTAGCTTTATATTTAAATGATCATTTTATTTAGAAAACAATCATTTAATATTTCAATATTCAAAGAATTATCTTTAAAACATTAATCTCATGGCATTATTTATGCAATTGTATTTCCATTATACATCTAATTGCTCCTGTGACACTCCTGCAGTGCAAAAAAGGATTTTGCTGATTTGATTGGTAATGCCCCTAAAGTGTCTTATTATTGATTAAATGTAAAAATTTAACAAAAAGATGACACATATATCTAATATATGTCTGCTAAATGACTAAATGACTAATAAGGTAAGAGATAAGTTGCCCTTTCAACTGTAAAATGCCCCTGTAAATCTGTTTAAGGTGGAAAATATTGCAAATTAATGAAAAAGATAATTTCTGTCACTGCTGTGAACTGACCACCGCACTGAAAACGAAGAATATGAAAAGCTTCAGGATTCAGCCGTCACCAACAGGCTTAAAGCACATCAACACACTCATCAAAATACTGTCTAATTATTATTATCGAGTGTAGGATGCGAGCAGAGGCATTAGAAGTTGAGTCTTACAGTGAGCAGAATGATGCTGGGGGGCTTCATGGGGTATTCAGGGGGCAGCACAATCCGACCGTGGTACACTCCACCATCAAAATCAGAGTCTGGAGGTCCTCGAACAGAGAAGTGCCACTCAAACAGGTTATCCTGATGAACACATGACAATCACATCAGACACACGCTTAATTCACTTACACAGTGATGTTTACTGATTATAACAACAACATGATGATCAGCATGAAAACTAGTTACGATCATACTGTACAAAAAGGAAACAATGAGACATACAATGTATCATTAATAAGACAATGATGAATTATAATAATAAAACTAGTCAGCAGTGTCTCACCTCCAGCGGCTGAGCGTGATAATGTTCTGTCGGGTCCCGCAGCTCTGCTGCCTCTTTCATCAGCCTCTTCACCGCTAAGAAAGATTAAAAACAGACAAAAACACTGCTGCTGATCCTGCCACACTGATCTGTCCTTGAACAGACAATATCTGCAGCAAATATTCAGCATACTGACTGGCCTCTGAATGAAACGGAAAACAAGTCCTGGCGCTACTGACTCTAGATTAACGTGTCTATGTATTACAGTAGAGCTGTACTAGATCACATATTCACATATTAGCCTCTCTTGAACTTATGTGAAGACTAAACCAAATAATTCATTAGTGGTGTTTGTGAAAGCAAGCATCATTTTCACAACATTATTTCATACTGAAATATATGCATTCAATTTTGTGCATAACCCATCTTGATTGCACTGCATACACGAATGATTTCACTTTTCTAAGTGACCAGACTTAGACGATAAAACAAAAGGGAAAAATCCCACAGAATTACACTGGAAGAGGGCAATACTCATATATAACAAGCACAATATCAAAGAGACTTAAGAGTGGACTTTTTTGACTTGGGACAGTAAGTAACCACTAGAGATCCAAACCATGCAAAAGCCCAAATAATTAGCAAAACTCTTGCAAAACAACTATGCACTAAAATAAAATAAAAATTAAAAAGAGTAATAAATAAAGCTTAGCTAAATGCAAAAAAAAAAAAAAAAAAAAAAAAAAAAAAATAGAGTGTCCTACTGATTAATCTTTGAAATTAGAAAATGTGCAGCACATAAAATGTGCTAATAATGTGGGAAGCACATCATATCATGTCACCTAAAATATTAGAAAATTGTTGGGCACACAAAGTTCATGATAATGTTATTAACGTACATTTCAAAGTTTGAACTGAAGGATATTTTTGTTTGCTTATTTAGGATAAAATATTTTTTGTACTGTGTGGCTTGCCACAGATAAAATCCTCGATGTATTGCAAATAGTATATGACTGGCAAAACAATCAAAGTACAGCATAAATTTTTACAATTACTGTATCACTGTTTGCTGCTTCTTCCCAAAACACCATTGCAGTGGTAGCACGATCGCACAGTGCTGCATACTATGGTATTTGACGATTATCATATTCACGTACCATAGTATTTACATAACATGACACTTTGTTCGATCCCAGATTCAGGACTAACAATAGCAAACAGTTAGATGCATTCCAGCACAGTGTGAGACGGACTATATGAATGAGCTCTGACTGAGGCTAAAGCTAGCAAGCTCATGACATTTAAAGACTTGCATGTGTGTATAGCTTCATGTAGAGCACATAAAACTCATAAAATTAAAGGTGTGACGGATTTATTGTTTATGATGTAGAAAAGATGCGATGGCATACCTGGACTCTTCAAGTTATATTTGCTCTCCATGTCTGAAGACTGGGCTGATATCTTCTGTTCTGGTTATTTGGTGTGTGTCTTTGGGATTTCGGCCAGGTGTTTATCTAGAGCTGTAATCCTGACGTGGCAGCACTGAAGTTTTTTTTTTTTTTTTCTTCTCTACTGTCGAAATGAATTTTCTCAGATGTCACATGAAAAAAAATTAAAACAGGAAGTAAACTGACACTTTGAATAACAGAACTTTATTGATGCGCTTCAAACGAACAGCGCCCCGTGACGTCATTCACGGAAAACGAATTATGGCAAGCTTGATTTACATTTAGTCATTTAGCAGACGCTTTTATCCAAAGCCACTTACAAATGAGGACAATAGAGGCAATCAAAACCAACAAAAGAGCAACAACATGCAAGTGCTATGACAAGTCAGTACACGTAGCAAGTTAAGTTGATAGAATATAGAAAAAAGAAACCTAGTTTTTTTTGTTGTTGTTTTAAAGAAACAAGTAGATAGAATAGAAAAAAAGAAAGCTAGTGTTAGTTTTTCATTGGTGTTCAGTACAGTCGCATTGTATATCTGTTATTAAAGAAACTTTTGAAAAGTTATTTTATGAAAAAAAAATCTTCAGAAAATATTGGTATGAAAATCAAATATAGTTTTTTTATCTTATCATTTAAAAATGCTTATTTATTGCCAAAAAAAAAAAAAAAAAAACATGGTCATGCCGAAAAGGTTGTAGACTCTACGTTCTCTTTTAGACTTACAGTGGGTATGGAAAATATTCAGACCCCCTTAAATTTTTCACTCTTTGTTATATTGCAGCTATTTGCTAAAATCATTTAAGTTAATTTTTATTTCCTCATTAATGTACACACAGCACCCCATATTAATAGAAATTGTTGACATTTTTGCAGATTTATTAAAAAAGAATAACTGAAATATCACATGGTCCTAAGTATTCAGACCCTTTGCTCAGTATTTAGTAGAAGCACCCTTTTGATCTAATACAGCCATGAGTCTTTTTGGGAAAGATGCAACAAGTTTTTCACACCTGGATTTGGGGATCCTCTGCCATTCCTCCTTGCAGATCCTCTCCAGTTCTGTCAGGTTGGATGGTAAACGTTGGAGGACAGCCATTTTTAGGTCTGTCCAGAGATGCTCAATTGGGTTTAAGTCAGGGCTCTGGCTGGGCCATTCAAGAACAGTCACGGAGTTGTTGTGAAGCCACTCCTTCGTTATTTTAGCTGTGTGCTTAGGGTCATTGTCTTGTTGGAAGGTAAACCTTCAGCCCAGTCTGAGGTCCTGAGCACTCTGGAGAAGGTTTTCGTCCAGGATATCCCTGTACTTGGCCGCATTCATCTTTCCCTCGATTGCAACCAGTCGTCGTGTCCCTGCAGCTGAAAAACACCCCCACAGCATGATGCTGCTACCACCATGCTTCACTGTTAGGACTGTATTGGACAGGTGATGAGCAGTGCCTGGTTTTCTCCACACATACAGCTTAGAGTTAAGGCCAAAAAGTTCTATCTTGGTCTCATCAGACCAGAGAATCTTATTTCTCACCATCTTGGAGTCCATCAGGTGTTTTTTAGCAAACTCCATGCAGGCTTTCATGTGTCTTGCACTGAGGAGAGGCTTCCGTCGGGCCACTCTGCCATAAAGCCCCGACTGGTGGAGGGCTGCAGTGATGGTTGACTTTCTACAACTTTCTCCCATCTCCCGACTGCATCTCTGGAGCTCAGCCACAGTGATCTTTGGGTTCTTCTTTACCTCTCTCACCAAGGCTTTTCTCCACCTCTTTCACCAAGGCTCTTTTCTCCCGATAGTTCAGTTTGGCCGGACGGCCAGCTCTAAGAAGGGTTCTGGTCATCCCAAACATCTTCCATTTAAGCATTATGGAGGCCACTGTGCTCTTAGGAACCTTAAGTGCAGCAGAAATTTTTTTGTAACCTTGGCCAGATCTGTGCCTTGCCACAATTCTGTCTCTGAGCTCTTCAGACAGTTCCTTTGACCTCATGATTCTCATTTGCTCTGACATGCACTGTGAGCTGTAAGGTCTTATATAGACAGGTGTGTGGCTTTCCTAATCAAGTCCAATCAGTATAATCAAACACAGCTGGACTCAAATGAAGGTGTAGAACCATCTCAAGGATGATCAGAAGAAATGGACAGCACCTGAGTTAAATATATGAGTGTCACAGCAAAGGGTCTGAATACTTAGGACCATGTGATATTTCAGTTTTTCTTTTTTAATAAATCTGCAAAAATGTCAACAATTCTGTGTTTTTCTGTCATAAATATCAATATGCTGTGTGTACATTAATGAGGGAAAAAAATGAACTTAAATGATTTTAGCAAATGGCTGCAATATAACAAAGAGTGAAAAATTTAAGGGGGTCTGAATACTTTCCGTACCCACTGTATTTTAACTGGCTCGGTTCTCATTGTTCCTTGTTCACTGAATGCAACGCTGACTTGCTTGATTCCCTTAACTAAGTGCATCTCTACTGCTTATTCTCTGCTCAGCAAATTGTTTACTGTGTCACCTTCCATGATATTAACTGTGAACTTGAACTTTCTGTCTTTGTACTCCATGGTTGTTTCAAATTGTCCCAAACAATTAATTCTCTACCTGTATGGTCATATCTCGCCAGTGGTTTACTTAATTTCATTTTATTTCTAAGTGAGTTGAAAGTCTCTTCATTCAAAATTGTGACATCTACTCTAGTATCAATTTTAAATTTCACTCGGGAGCCTTCTACGTTCAACTTCACAAACCAAGTTTCTGTATCCTCAATCCAGGTTTTACTTACAGTACCCAGGTAATATGAATCATCCTCACCTGGCTGTGTATGTGTGTTTCTCTTGTTACCTCATTTACTGTCCTTGAATAAGGAAATTTACTGTTCGACTAAATGACAGATGCGGTTAGTGTTCGAGTAACCTGTTTGACAATAGTCATTCTATTTATCATTTTGTTTGGTGGTGCAAAAATGACAAACTTTTGCTTTGACTGTATTTGATATTTCAAATGTCAGCACTACTAGTATTTGTCCTAATGTGTTTGTGAGGTAAAAAAAAATAAATAAATAATAATTCAGGTAACAATTCTCACAATAATTTAGTCACTGCTTGGTGACATTTCATGCTGTACAGGTTATGTCTCTAGATTTCTTCAGATTTTATGTCTCTTATGGGATGAAATATAGTTGTGTTCAGGTGTGAATATAAATAATAGAATAATAAAATGTCAGACACATCTGACTGTCTGCCCATAAACTCCACCAGAGGGCACTCTTTCTGTCTTCTGGGTGGTATCATGAACTGCATTTCCCATGATTCATTGCCTGGACTCAATGTATTCGATTCCTGCCACTTGTGTTTAGTTATCTGATTCATGTTTGCCTATTTATGCCTGTGTGTTTTTGCTAGACTTTTCAAAGTTCTCTGTTAGAGTTGCTCTGCGTTTCGGGAGGTTAAACCTGGTTCCTGTCATGGTCTTGGTTCTTTGCTGGTTTCTTTGGATTTACCTGTTTGCCTGCCTTGGACCTCTGTTGTAATGTGGATTGTTTATACTGCAGTTTTGACCTTTTACCTGTTCTATGAATCATGATTATGGACTACACTCAATAAAGCTTGCATTTGGATCTCCTAGTCATGTCTCCGAGCAGTATACTTCACAGAAGACTTTGCCGTACCCGGATCCAGCAGCTTTGTGAGTGCATCCAGGCCAGCCATGAATCCAGCAGCTAAAATAATTTGTCTCTATTAATTAAGGATTATGTTTTGGACTTCATTGAACTGGCACATTTAACTTTGATGGACAAGCTATGCTTCGTGATATTTTTTTTTTCGAGGAGGGCTTTCTGAGCCGCTCAGCTCCTTTATGCCACTTCATGACCCAAACTGGACACTGGAACAGTATATTGATCTGGCACTTCAATTGAGTGGCTCTACATTCATTGTGGGTGTCACGGAGAAGGAACATGGCACCGTTCCAGAGCTTTTTCACAACATTGCCGCCGTTTCAGAGTCTTGTCCCGTCATGGCCACCGTTCCAGAGCCTCATCACAAGATGGCTACCACACTAAAGCATCTCCATGTAATGTCTGCTATTCCAGAATCTCGTCCTGTCATGGTTGCCAATCCAGAGCTACTTCACAAGATGGCTGCCAGTCCAGAGTTTCCCCACAAGAGGGCCGCCAGTCCAGAGTCCCTTCGAAAGATGGCCGCCAATCCAGAGTCTCTCTGCAAGATAGCCACCAACCCAGATTCTCTCTGCACGATAGTTGCCAGTTCAAGATGGCCACCACGCCAGAACCTCTAGCCATCATGGATGTCACGCTGCAGTCTTCAGCCATCACAGATGCCACTCCAGTGTTCCCGGTCACTGTGAACGTCACATTTGAAGACAGCCAGGCATTCCTCAGGTGTTTGAGGTTGGTTTCCAGTTTGGCGGACCCACCGCTGGTTTCAGTCAGAGCAGCGGGCATCTCTAGGGCCTCAGCCCTGGTTGTCACGGAGACTGTTCACCTATCGTCAGTTCTCCCTGTTATGGTAGTCACCATTCTGTGTGTTTGGGCTACACACTGCTCTTCTACTCCTCCAGAGCCCGCTGTAGTCCACGAGTCCACTCTAGAGCCCACACCAGTCCACGAGTCCACTCCAGAGCCCGATCCAGTCCATGAGTCTGCTCCCGAGACTGCTCCAGTCCTCGAATCCGCTCCAGAGCCCACTCCAGTTCTTGAATCCGCTCCAGAGCCCGCTCCAGTCCTCGAATCCGCTCCAGAGCCCACTCCAGTTCTTGAATCCACTCCAGAGCCCTCTACAGTTCTTGAATCTGCTCCAGAGCCTGCTCCAGTTCTTGAATCCACTCCAGAGACCACTCTTGTCCTTGAATCTGCTCCAGACTCCGCTCCTGTCTTTGATTCCGCTCCAGAGCCCACTTCAGTCCTTGAATCTGCTCCAAAGCCTTTTCCAGTCCATGAGTCTGATC
This sequence comes from Spinibarbus caldwelli, assembly GCA_039654775.1. Classification (NCBI taxonomy): domain Eukaryota; kingdom Metazoa; phylum Chordata; class Actinopteri; order Cypriniformes; family Cyprinidae; genus Spinibarbus; species Spinibarbus caldwelli. Next base: position 2,859,747 of record CM077241.1, on the reverse strand, counting down.
CCGAGTGCACTCCAGTCCATGAGTCTACTCCAGCTCCTCCCAAGGTGGCAGCTTTTGCTACAGAACCTCCCGCGTCGGTGCCTGTTTCAGCTCCTCCCAAGGTTGCTGGTACTGCTGCAGAACTGCTACAGTCTGGGCAGGTGTGTCTAGTCAGTACAGAACTGGCCTACACCTTGTGAATGGTACTGTGACAAGCCAATACTATCTGAATAACATCATTAATCCAGTCATTGTGCCTCTGCATGAGCAACACAGGCCTGATTTCATCTTCATGGACGACAACGCCCCAGCTCATCGAGCTCGCATCATCAGGGAACGGCTGCTGGAGGCTGGGGTACCTCAAATGAAGTGTCCTGCACTTTCTCCAGACCTGAATCCCATAAAAAACCTATGGGATCAGCTGAGTGTCGTGCAGAGGGTCGTAACCCTGCACCCCAGAACCTCAGTGACCTGAGGGCAGCCCTTCAAGAAGAGTGGGATACCATGCCTCATGCCACATTATTTGTTGTGGTATACCCACCACTGTTGTTAGCTTTTGTTTCAATAAATTGTTTGAGATGAACAATCCTGTAAAACAGTCCGGTAAATCAGAGTAGTGCGCGATGGCTAAATATTCTTGAATATAGTTCTCCAGTGAACGCGGACCCAGTTTAAGGGCTAATAATATCCGTGCTGTGTCCATACCTGGCCAGTGTTCCTCGGAAGAGCTGCTGGATCCTTGTGCGGCCGAGTATTCTGTAACGGGGTTGATGAGACGTGAGACGTGCGGATCCATATGCAGGCTTTTATTTAAAGGCATAGTCAGAAGACAAGCAAGGTTCAGGCAATGGCAAACAGGTATAACACAGGCAAGACACAGAGTAATCCTAGGGCAAGCGTAGGACGATGAGTGGCGAACAGTATCCAACAGGGCAAGGCAGAGAGAGTAAATCCAGGTACACAGCAATAATCCAAAGAGGTGCAAACAGAGTCCGAACGGCAAGGCAAGGGTTAATCCAGGAAACACGGGCTAGAATCAAAACATGGGAAAACAGGCAAGGCAAGACTGAGACAACTAAGTGGGCTCCGTAGAGTAGCTATCGCTAGAAGAGGGATATGTGCGTACAATACTCGGCGATCTGACTGAGGAAGTCCATGGCTTAAGTAGTGTGTGTGATTGTGTGATGGGTATCAGGTGTGAGCATGTGATTAGGGAAATGGCTGCTGGGAAAGGAAGTCCGCGGTAAAGTGTGACAGTCTGTGTGGTGTGAGAGTCAATGTGATGACTGAGCGACCTCTGGTGGTGAACAAATGGAAGTCCATGGACCCGATTCATGACAGATTGCAAGACTTAAACAGATTAAATGTATATATTTTAACACCATATTGACTAAAATCAAGTTTAGTTTACTGTACCACCCAACACTACCAAAGTTAAAAATTGCTTTTAAATGTTGAGCACTTCCTGAAATACATATAGGGTTCAGACAATTTAATTTTTAATATGATACATTTAAGTGTAAACGTAATTCTGGGCCTAGTAAATCAATTTATTTTAATTATATTATAAAAACCTAACTTTTACTAATTTCTTACAGATGCAGTGATCCAGAAATTTCTTCACCGGGGGCCTCTTGGGGATGGCAATAAACCAAAAACTGTAGACCTTTAGCTGAACCACTACAATTGGTTGATGTTCTGATTCTTATGCCTGTTCAGTGTTTTGATCAGTTATATATGTAATTGTTTCTTATTTTTTTCTTTTTGATTGTGCAGCTCAATAAGATTGTTTTTTTTTTCTATTTAAATAAAGACTGTTTAAATAGATGTTACTTTTTGTAGCTTATTGCACCATTTAACATTTTAGGCTTAAGACATGAAATGTGCAATGCACTGCAACTTTGTAGATACATACAACCTGTATTAAAAGATAATTTTAAAGATCAAAGATCACATATTAAAAGATCAAATATATGAAACCATATATTTCATAATTAAAAGATTGTCATATATAAGTGACACAAGTGACACGTCACATATATGTAAATAATTTGCTATGCATATATGTCTAATTTGTATATAACGCATAATTAAAAAAGACATATCTCACATATATTAATAATTATATACATTACATATATGGCAATAAATGTATTATACATTTATAAACATATATTTTTGTATGGGGTAGACTTATATGTCAATATATGAAATTGTTCCATTTTCTAATAGGATTCATATATGAATAGGGCATATATAAAACATGTATTGCATATATGGGTATTTCGTATATGCACATATATTAAATTTCTGTATGGGGTAACCCTTTAAGTTGCCCTTTCGCTTTCATTGATCTTTTTCACTGATCTCGCATTTGCTAATAGATGTACGTGTTGCTTGACATTGCTGTCCAGGAGCTGTTCCCAGAGCTCAGTGAGGTAAGGCTCTCCTGCACTATAGTCACACTACAGGTGCATCTCAATAAATTAGAATGTCGTGGAAAAGTTCATTTATTTCAGTAATTCAACTCAAACTGTGAAACTCATGTATTAAATAAATTCAATGCACACAGAGTGAAGTAGTTTAAGTCTTTGGTTCTTTTAATTGTGATGATTTTGGCTCACATTTAACAAAAACCCACCAATTCACTGTCTCAACAAATTAGAATACTTCATAAGACCAATATAAAAATAAATAAATAAATAAAAACATTTTTATTGAATTGTTGGCCTTCTGGAAAGTATGTTCATTTACTGTATATGTACTCAATACTTGGTAGGGGCTCCTTTTGCTTTAATTACTGCCTCAATTCGACGTGGCATGGAGGTGATCAGTTTGTGGCACTGCTGAGGTGGTATGGAAGCCCAGGTTTCTTTGAAGGTGGACTTCAGCATTTTTTGGTCTCTTTTTTCTCATTTTCCTCTTGACAATACCCTATAGATTCTCTATGGGGTTCAGGTCTGGTGAGTTTGCTGGCCAGTCAAGCACAACAACACCATGGTCATTTAACCAACTTTTGGTGCTTTTGGCAGTGTGGGCAGGTGCCAAATCCTGCTGGAAAATGAAATCAGCATCTTTAAAAAGCTGGTCAGCAGAAGGAAGCATGAAGTGCTCCAAAATTTCTTGGTAAACGGGTGCAGTGACTTTGGTTTTCAAAAAACACATTGGACCAACACCAGCAGATGACATTGCACCCCAAATCTTCACAGACTGTGGAAACTTAACACTGGACTTCAAGCAACTTGGGCTATGAGCTTCTCCACCCTTCCTCCAGACTCTAGGACCTTGGTTTCCAAATGAAATACAAAACTTGCTCTCATCTGAAAAGAGGACTTTGGACCACTGGGCAACAGTCCAGTTCTTCTTCTCCTTAGCCCAGGTAAGACGCCTCTGACGTTGTCTGTGGTTCAGGAGTGGCTTAACAATAGGAATACGACAACTGCAGCCAAATTCCTTGACACGTCTGTGTGTGGTGGCTCTTGATGCCTTGACTCCAGCCTCAGTCCATTCCTTGTGAAGTTCACCCAAATTCTTGAATCGATTTTGCTTGACAATCCTCATAAGGCTGCGATTCTTTCGGTTGGTTGTGCATCTTTTTCTTCCACACTTTTTCCTTCCACTCAACTTTCTGTTAACATGCTTGGATACAGCACTCTGTGAACAGCCAGCTTCTTTGGCAATGAATGTTTGTGGCTTACCCTCCTTGTGAAGGGTGTCAATGATTGTCTTCTGGACAACTGTCAGATCAGCAGTCTTCCCCATGATTGTGTAGCCTAGTGAACCAAACTGAGAGACCATTTTGAAGGCTCAGGAAACCTTTGCAGGTGTTTTGAGTTGATTAGCTGATTGGCATGTCACCATATTCTAATTTGTTGAGATAGTGAATTGGTGGGTTTTTGTTAAATGTGAGCCAAAATCATCACAATTAAAAGAACCAAAGACTTAAACTACTTCAGTCTGTGTGCATTGAATTTATTTAATACACGAGTTTCACAATTTGAGTTGAAATACTGAAATAAATGAACTTTTCCACGACATTCTAATTTATTGAGATGCACCTGTATATGACACAGAGCACCTCATAATGTTTACTAATGGAGCTTCTGCTGTTTTGTCTTTTGTAGAATCAGAAGGCAGGCCTCGCTGTCTCCACTAGACGAATGTAAAACATTATCGGACTTAACATCAACATTAAGCGTTTATTGAACTACTAAAATATATATTTATTGACTATCCAGCTGCTTTGTCACTAGTTATGTGCATTACAATAAGTGATTTTCTTTTTAAATATATTTATATATATATATATATATATATATATATATATATATATATATATATATATAAATCTATTTAAAATAAATATCTTATAAAAACATGAATAGCTGCCTTAGGAAAGAGGATGGAGATTTCTTGCCAGACAAACACACTTTAATCATCACAAATTGTGCTGATTAATTAATCAATCATCTTCAAGGAATGACAAATTAAAGATAAATAACTTTACCCATTTTATAAAAATCTCATGAAAAGATATACATATACATAAGTCATAATTGAGAAAAAAAATCTGTAGAAATCTGAGTAAAGAAAATGTAGTCTGTTTTAGGACATTTTTGCTTTTTTAAGTGAGTTCAAATTTTTTTTTTTTTTTTTTTTTTTTTACAAAAAAAAATTGTATTACTGTAATACTGTTACGGTCTCTGGTAGAAAAAACTCACGAAGAGCAGGGAATCCACACTAACAGTCTTTAATATAAATCTACTTGGAAACAGACAGGAAAAACTCAGGCATAATCCCAGCAAACAGGTAACATAAGCAATAGGGGTGTGACGAGACACTTATCCCACGAGACGAGATGAGACACGAGACTGGGTTCACGAGAACGAGACGAGATGAGATTTTTAGACTTTTTTTTTTTAAATCCTCAATGATGAAATATATAGGGAAAATACTCTTTTATTCAACTGAAAAACACAAAATGCAAAAAATGTAGGTGCAGCAGCGCGTCTTTAGTCTGGTTCACATCGGAAGCGTGATGATGCTCGACCCTCTGATTCATCAACATCTCACGCTCCACTGACACTCGCGATGTCAAACAGTCTTAATAGACATAGCTGAATCATTGTCATTCAGGAATAAAATCGCGTGGGTGTTTGAATCACGATCGCAAGCGCAATATTTTGTAAAATATTAATATAATATAGTAACATATTTTGCGAGGATATCGTCACGTTCTCGCGAGACCAGTCGGATCTCGCGAGATCTCGTGCCACGAGATCTCGTCACATCCCTAATAAGCAATAACTGGCAAATGAAATGTGGAAAACTCAGGACTTATAAACCCAGGGGCTAATAGGATAATTAACAAAACACCAGTTGGGGACAATAAACTGATAAAGACACAGGGAAAACTAGGTCACAATAGAAACTCAAAACACAGACATGTAACAAATGCATAACAAAAAGTCAACACGAATTAAATCATACTACCATGATGTATGATGTATGTATTCTACTTTACACTTTAAATTTATTTTCAATGAGAATTTGGAGTTATGATTTGCTGATTAACATGAAATATTACAAAAATATCTCAATGGCCTTACAAAAAAGGAAAAAGTTTCTGCTTGCTTCTATGACAGTAACTAATCTTTGGGTTAAAGGTTTCTTTTTCTTTCTGACTGTACAATTACACACAAATGGCTACATGTTTTTTTACAACTATGTAAAAAATGACTAAAACAAACACGACCCAGAATACCCACAGCAGCAGAATGGTGGACATATATCCTTGATGTCCAATACAAGAGCTTGAAAACTGAATACGTCCTTCCACAGCTGGATGAACTCTCTTTCTCTCTGAGATGTAGCTGGCAACAACTGCTATATCCAGGTTACCTATGGAATATGGTGCATAGTTTATTGTAATACTAAGCAGATGATGAAATGTGCAGTTAAATATGCATATATAATGACTTACCCCTGTCATGTTTGAGTTTCTGTTCTTTGATCATAGAGTATCCATCTCCTCCGCCCACTAGGTAAGAGGGCAGCACCACTTTATACACCTTCTTTGGGTTGAGCGGTTCATAGCGTGGTACTCGACACTCAGTGCAGAGCACATTCACACCTTTAACACGGTTTCCAGGCGATTTCGATAAATCATACACCACCTGAAACCCTGCAGATGAATTATAAACATAATAAAATGAATATTAGTCCATCTGAATTAACACACAAGTCATATGTACTGGTTTTATGATGCTTTAAGTTCATTTTGAGAGATTGGCAACATTTGTCCATGCTATTCCAGAACTCAAATTTAGCGGGAATATTGTTCATATAGAGCAGGGGTCCACAACCTATGGCACGCGAGAGGGACATGGACGTTGGAACCATTGTATGTGGGTGGGACAAGACTAGGGCTGCCCTCAACTAAAGATTTTTCAGATCGACTAATAGTCATTAATTTTAAGTGATTAGTCAACTAATCACACGTTTATATTAATAAACCATATAATTCATAATAATGAGCTTTTAATTGCCTACAGCTTATTATCGCTATATTAGTATTGATTTTATTTATTCTCTAACTCAGGGGTGCCCAAACTCGGTCCTGGAGGGCCGGTGTCCTGCAGAGTTTAGCTACAACTTGCCTCAACACACCTGCCAGGAAGTTTCTAGTATGCTTAGTAAGAGCTTGATTAGCTGGTTCAGGTGTGTCTACTTGGGGTTGGATCTAAACTCTGCAGGACACCGGCCCTCCAGGACCGAGTTTGGGCACCCCTGCTCTAACTGATACTTTTTCTTTAAAAACTAACACTAGCTTTCTTTTTTCTATTCTATCTACTTTTTTCATAAAAAAAACACTAGGTTTCTTTTTTCTATATTCTATCTAGTTGTTTTCTTTAAAAAAAAAAAAAAAAAAAAAAAAAACTTGCTATGTGTACTGCGTTAGGCTAACCGAGACTTGTCATATCGCTTGCATGTTGTTGCTCTTTTGTTGATTTTGATTGCTTCTATTGTCCTCTTTTGTAAGTCGCTTTGGATAAAAGCGTCTGCTAAATAACTAAATGTAAATGTACCACTCAAGAGCATACAGTACATAAAGTTTGACACAGCGCACCACAAAAGTAATGATTATGAATGCGTCAGGGAAAAAAACAGCAAGAAGACTGTCTTAACATCATAATTCATTGATAAACGTACTCGGTTACTAACGTAACCTCGGTTCCCTGAGATACGGGAACAAGTACTGGGTCGCTAGATGCTATTGGAAAAAGTCATTTTTTCTTCGAAACTGAAGCCTTTTTTAAAAATAATGCAGTGTTAACTGCACAGCCATTGATTCGTGCAGTGAATACGATGAATCAATGGCTCGGCAGTGGAGCTGCATGAGCCTATGGCCACAAAGCCCGCCAGAGCCTGCCAGAATGGACGGGGCATCAGGCTATATAAGCGGGCATTCTGCCATAGGATCCTCAGGCTTGGGAACTCGCTGGGAGGTGGACGGTGCAGGCTTCGTGGGCTGCTGAGTCTGCGCAGGCTTGGGGCGACTAGAAGCAGCTGCAGAGCTGGAGCGCTTTGGCAGGAAGTGTCGCATGGCTTGAGACGACTTCTGCTCAGCGGTGAAGCGCTCGGCGAAATCCTCAACCGCGGGTCCGAACAGGCCAGTGCGAGAGACAGGGGAGTCAAGGAAGGGTACCTTATCCGCATCCTTGATCTTGGTTAAGGTCAGCCATAAGTGGCGTTCGAGCACCCCTAAGCTCAAGCTGCCAGTCGCCTGGGCCGTGGCTTTGGTGGCACGCTGAGCCAGGTTGGTCGCACCTCACAGCTCCTTGAGCGTCAGACTCGTCCATGCAAGAGAGGCGCTTGGCCTGAAAGACCTGGAGGACCGCCATGGAGTGGAGCGCTGAGGCCGCTTGTCCAGCCGAAGAGTAAGCGCATCCAGCAAAGGGCTGAAGTCGTCCTACACAGCTTGGATGGGTGGGCGGCCTTTGCCTTCCAACCGATGGCAGTGGGTGGGCAGAGATGCACGGCCACTGACTCATCCAGAGGAGGCAGCTTTTCATACCCCTTCTCTTCAGTGCCGTCGACCGAGGTGAGGGCTGATGAAGCAGAAGTATGCAGGCGCGCCGAGTAGGAGCGCCCCACGACCTGGTGAGCTCATCGTGGACCTACGTGAAGAACGGAGAAGCTCGCTGGTGAGGGGCCTGGCGGCACGTCAGCAGGAACCACTAATCCAGGTGGCTGTAGGTGGGCTCCTCTGGCGGAGACCACTCCAAGCCCAGTTCCTCCCTAGCCTTGGACAGGACACGGAAAAGTTCGGCTTCGCTGGGCTCAGAAGACGACAGGGGGTGGGGTCGTTTGTCGAACCCGACAGCTCCTCTGCGTCTAAGGCAGCCAATGACATGCTGTCATCCAGGGCACCATCCTCGCTCCCACCGAATGAGACCAGGTCACTCGCAGCTGCAGAGGGATGCTGGTCTGGGTGAGAGAAAAGGGCGGGAGAAGCCTCTTTATGTGGAGAGAGTGAGTCACGCAGGGACTGAGCCAGCGTGAGCTCACTCGTCTCCGAGCGCTGAGTTCCTCTGCCCCGCTGTTTTTTCCTCGTAGGCTTGTGGGAGGAAGAAAACGGGAGGGCACGAGGGGTGGAGTCACTTTCTGAAAAGAAAGCGAGTGCAGAGAGGCGAGACTCATGTCCTCGCAGTGAGGACATTCCGTCTCTGTGAGTGCCGCTTCAGCATGGAACTTGCCCAAGCATGAAACGCACTCCCTGTGACCATCAGTGGCAGTAACGACAGTAGTAACAACAAAGCGACAGTAATGGTGTGGCATTTGAAATAAAGCCACTGTAAATTTGCTCTTTTAAAAAAGCTCTTTTAGGTCACCAAATGGCAGCAGGGCATCGCTGGGACCGCGACTGCTGCAGACGCTGAAACAGCTGAGAGAGCGGCGAGTTTTCCAATGGCAAAGGCTTCGAGTCTCGTAGAGTGATGAAGATCTCAGTTGTCGCTGAAGGAGAAGAAATCTGAGGATCCTATGGCAGAATGCCTGCTTATATAGCCAGATACTCTGCCCATTCTGGTGGGCTTCGTGGCCATAGGCTGGTGCAGCTCCGCTGTCAAGCCATTGGTTCGTCGTATTCACTGCATGAACCAATGGCAATGCAGTTACACTGCGTTATTTAAAAATAGGCTTCAGATTCGGAGAAAAAATAACATTTTCCCCATAGCGTCTAGCAACGCAGTACGAGTGAAGTATTGAAAGGGAACTACTGTTTTCTGTATTTTCAGCTGCAGTAACGAACTCGACAACACTGATTCGTCATCTCCACAGTGGATGTGCACGTTTCATATGGATTACATAATCTGAAAATCTTAGTTTTCCATTTAAATTGGTTCATTTAAAAGTAGACTTTACTTTCTGTAGATATATTTTTCATGTCTGTGAAGCAAGCACAGTGTTTCTTGCCCTTTTTTTTGTGTTTTTTGACGCACTCAAGTTCACAGATTCCTAGATGGCAGAAACAAATTTGAAAGATATATTACTATTATCTGCATAACCAAAAATCTGTATGACTTCACCACATTTTGTGATTTTTTTTCCCCCTGTGACTAAGTGGCTAATAAAATTTTGATTGACTAAGCCTCTTCTTGTCAACTAATGGTTAGTTGACTATTAGGGGGCAGCCCTAGACAAGACCTTCCCACTTTTTAAGTCCAATGATATTGGACCCACTCACTTTTACAGAGTCTAATTCAGCACCTATGTCTGTTCACTTTTCAGAGCACTGTCAGTCAAATCCATTACACTTGAGGAATGCCCTAATAAAATACACTCCATTCCACGTTTTAGCTACAACCTTGAATTCCACTCTGCTGCTTCCTCAAATCCATTCCACTTGGCCCATTCAGAATCCATATAAATTAAACTCCATTCCATGTTTTCACTACTCAAGCCTGTGCACTTACACAACACAGGAAAGTAAACAAAGCATCTTAGCATATCTGCTGTTCAGGGGCCCGTTTCAGAAAGGAGGTTAAGTGAAAACTCTGAGTATGTTAACCCTGAAATTAAGGAAACTCTGGATTTTCCATTTCAAAATGGGAGGTTTGTCAAACTCGAGAAAGCAGGGTAAGTCAAGCCCATTTCTGAAAGAGAGGTAACTTTTACTCAAAGTCAGTTACCGTGTAAACTTACTCTGTGAACCTAACCTGGTCGGGAGCAGGTTTTCTTCGGTAAACCCAGAGTTTCTCTCGGTCTCCTCCCCCGTTTTACAGCGTAAGCGAAATTTAAATAACGTATTAATTCATACACGCTGCAAAAATGCTTTTCTTCCTAAGAATTTTTGTCTTATGTCAAGTACAAATATCTAAAAATTCTTAAGCTAAGATGCATTTTCTATAGATGGAAAATTGTCTAATTTAGTCTTGTTTCCTGTGGGATTTTCCTTTTAAGTGCAAACATGTAAAATTGTCCGCCATAAGAAAAATCATCTTAATGCAAACTGAAACAAGAATATTTTTAATTTCTTATCCCATTGGCAGATAAAGTCTGCATATAAATTTGCCATTGGCAAAATAAGAAAAATGCACTTAATTATTTTTTTTCCCCTTCATGGAAACGAGACTAAATACCTTATGTTATTTTTTATTATTTTATTAATTTATTTATTTTTTGCAATATTCACATGCACATTTATTTGAGCGGTACCATTTTAAATGGTAGTTTTCTTTAAAACATTGGAGATGCAGAGCACATTAGTAAGAGCGCTGTATGCAGACCTATAAGGAAAGTGTGCGTCCCTCTCACGCTCTTTCTGAGAATTTTTTTCCTGTGCACAAATCCGTCAAAGAGGAGTTTCACAGTCAGTGGTGTAGCAATCGGTTTAAATAAGGCTAATCTGATAAATAAATAACGTTCACTTGATGACATCTTGCTGCGACCTCTGGAAGTAATCAGAATTTCCTTCAGGATTTCCAGTGTGGTTGGATGCATTGATGACAAGCACATCTCCATCATCGCACCTTCTGAAAATGAAACTGATTACTGTATGGAATGGAAGGATGCCAGATGTAAGGGTAGTATGAGATATATGTCGTAACCACAGCTGTTAAATAAACACAAATTATTCACAATTTATTTGGTCATCTTTATTTCCTACAAATACAAAAGCAAAAGTTATTCTTTTTTCCTTTTGTATTTTAAAATTCTTCCAATACTTGACCATCTCTTCTTCATCTGCCAGTACTGGTTCTACCCCATTTTTGGGTGCCTCTGCCTTTTTAAGCTGTTGAGTGAGTGCAAGTTAATTTTATTACTTTAATTAAGAAATGCAACAGGTTGGATAAGAGAATATTTAATTATGTGAAAAGAGTAGTGCATTGAAATAGACACTGAATGATATTTAATGTCAAATGTTTGTAAAGTCATTTAGCCTATACCCATGAACAGGGTGCGAACTACGGGGGAGCTAGGGGGAGCTCGACTCCCCTTAATAAGACATGGGCTCCCCTGAAAACGTGATTTGTGAAATTTTGGGGGGTCTCAAAAAATATTGACAATGTGTTATTTTGACGTGCAATTTCAGTTTTGTCTAATGTGATCATCATGTGTAAAATTGCAAAAATATTCATTCATGCATGATGGCGATTTAAACCTAATTCGCTTCAATAAAGATAACTATACATGCTATTCTTGTCATGAGCATCAAGGTGTGGGAGCGCTGCGGTGCAAATTCCACTCATGTTTAGTACGTTAACTCAAAAGATTCGTAGAAAAAGTATAAACGTTGGAGGCCATTGATCTGCGCGCGGAGTCCTTGAAATCCATTCAGGCCTCTGTGGTCGATTCTGTGTTAAGGTAAGGCATGTTATTCGCAATTATGTGTTGTGGCTGGGTTGTTATAGGTCTGCGTGACTCTCGATGTCTTAGGCCTAATTGAACGGAGGAATTATGGTATTCTTCTGTAGCCTGACGAGTAACTTTAACCGTTGTTCGTGTGAACTCAAAGACAGCCTGATGCTTTGTTTATAGACTATTTGTGGGTGGCTGTTTGTTGTTTCACCTATCAATTCGTGTCGATACCCCCCCCCATTATAAAAAAACAAAAAAAACAAAAAACAAGTGGGCCCCAAAGTCTACGGTATAGTTCAAACACTGCCCATGAACCTTTCATGCTTAAAGCTTTACCATGTTTGAATTGTGTTTTTATAGGCTGCTTCATTTTTAGTTGCTTGCTGCCACGTGTTTTTTTTTTTTTTTTTTTTTGCCATGGGAAACCATTAAAATGAATATTAGTTCAATAATTTACAGTTTTCACCTCTGATATTATAACAGTTATTAAGTTATTAACAGTTATTAAGAATTAAAGTTACGCATTGACGGGAGCTGTTGTCATGGTGAATCGAAATTTCGGCGCTCCACTGATCATGACTTTTCATAATTGTGGTGCACGCGCTAAACGTAGAGTCAACCTACTCAGAGTTGAATGAACTAACACAATTCAGCTGTTCTGAAACCGAAAACTCTGAGTTTTCAATCTCTCGGTAAGTCAACTCAGAGTTCAAGTTTAAACTCAGAGTTGGTTGAACCTCCTTATTGAAACGGGCTCCAGGTTGGTCTGGCTGTGTGCTCACATACTGTCACTAAACAAGCTGGTATTTAAATGAATGTTCATCATTTGTTTGCCTGTTGCTTTTAAAGGCATCATGTAGTCTTGCTGTAGCATTGAATTACTGTTACACCTACACTATGTTGTTATAACGCGAACAGTTATCTGACTAGCTAGCTACAGTACATCATGTTTTTGTTCAAAACAACTTACTACACTTTGTTGTTGTGTTAATTTTTGGGAAACCTTGCCAGGTATGTGGTAACCGTTTTAGGCTATAAAAGCAATTGTTTAATTAAAAGGCACCAGAATGCAGGGAATAGCAATCCAAGAGCTTTCTGACCCTGCATTGACAGCAATGCAATTGAAATGTTCCCAGGCCCAGAAATGTTGAAATGCAATTGAAATGTTCCCAGGCCCATGCTTTCAGTGTGGTGTGTGGTGCTGCTGACACAGCAGCTGGCTTCCTGGCGTGGAATGTCCATCTCTCTTAGTTCATCGTTTGTATATTCTGGTTCATATAAGTAAGGCTGGGTAAAAAAATTGCAAGTCATCATCTCTGTCAAAATCTTCAGATAGCACCACAGCACCACATGCTTGCATCATGATACTCTCCTGAACGTGCGGGCTGAGCCCATGTGGCTATATTTAACACCACAGCATGACGGTTTCTAATGCAATGCCATCCGAGGGCTCAAAGGTCATGCACGTTAACCTGACGTTTACTGCCTTGCCCTACACAGACTGAGATTTCTATGGATTCCCTAAATCTTTATAGAATATTATGTATGGTAGTTGGTGAAAGACCTAAAAACTAAAAACTAAAAATTAAAGGTTAATAAAAACCTTTGTGATTTGCATTGAGAAATGGGATTTTTGATTTGTTTGACACTTCTCTCGTGAAATTTGGCACAAAGTGATGAGCCATGATCCAGCTCTGCTTGCAAAGACTGAGCTGCTCCTTTTATACCCAAACATGACACTTCACCTACAGTTGGAATAAAAATTATTCAATTATTTGATGCAGAGAACTAATTTTTGTGAAAACAATTCAACAAAAGCATCAGTAGACTATTAGAGAGAGTTTATTATTACACATTTGAGTAATTCTAAGAAAGTAAAGTTGATGAATGATGAAAAAAAAAACAAAAAAACAATTTGGCTCTAAACGTTCATGTTCAAAATTATTCAACCCCCAAAAGTCAAATTTGGTGCAGAATCTTTTATTCTTTAAAACCACCAACAAATGCTGCTTGGAAGTGCTTAGAAGCTTCTGTAACCTCTCTACTGCAATTTTGGTCCATTCCTCACCTGAAAAAGCTTTCAGATCACTGATAATCTTTGGTTTTCACTTTGCCACTGCTTTCTTCAAATTAATCCAAATATTTTCAATGAGAATTAAATCTGGAGACTCAACAGGCCACTCAAGAACATTCTATGGTTGATCCCTGAACCAAGCATAAGTAGATTTGGATGTTTACTTGGGGATAATTGTCCTGCAGGAAAGTCCATTGATCATCAGCTTCAGTCTTTGCACCAAAGGCGTCACAATTCTTGCCAAAATGGCCTAATACTTCAAAGAATTCATAATGTCCTTCATACAGTCATGATTTCCACTTCCTGCAACAGTAAAACACCCCCATAACAGGACTGGTCCACCTCCATGTTTGACCATGAAAATGGTGTTCTTCTGCTCATAAGCTTTGCCTTTTTTTTTTTGCACCAGACATACTGCTGATCCACTAGTCCAAAAAGTTCCAGTTTGGTCATATCACTCCATAAAACATTCTTCCAGAACTCCATTGGTCTATCCGAATGAATTTTAGCATGTTCAAGTCTGCCTCTTTGTTCTTCTTGGTCAAGAGCGGTATTCGGCAAGATGCCTCAACATGAAGGCCATACTTGTCCTGTGCTCATCTTATACTCTGCATTGAAATGTTTTTCCTCCTTTCATTGGGTCATCTTGAAAGTTTTTGGCTGTACATTGCAGGTTTTTCTCAGTTGCTCTGATCGAACATTTTATGATATTGAGCTTTTTCTGTTCAACACCCTAAAAGGTTTTCTGTTACAACACATTTTAAGCTAAGGAATAAGGCTGCCAGCTGTGTCTCTAGGAACTTTTAATATATTGTAAATCTTCATTGTAGCCTTAGACTTTCTAAAGTAATAAAATTATTTATTCTCTATAGCTATTGTGTGTTACGGAAGGAGACTCAGACAGAAGATTAGAAAATATACAGGTATCTTTATTAACAGCAACAGATGCAAATGGTAATGGCAGGTGAGTATCAAGGGCAATGGAACAGTTCTTGGATTGATGGGGATTGTAACCTTGTTTCTTGTTTCGCAGGAGATCGTGGAATGGAGACCGGAGATAGCACACACCTCTCATGATGAGCAGTGATAAAATCCACAATGATAAGGCACCTGGAACAGACGTTGGAGTGAGCAGCAGAGACAAACACTGGAGGAGACACAAAGGGTAAGTATACAAGGTAAGTATTTCTGGATAGCCCTTGAATGGCATTAGAGTGAGTCCACTTTGTAGGAACGAGACCGG
Source organism: Spinibarbus caldwelli (assembly GCA_039654775.1). Lineage (NCBI taxonomy): Eukaryota > Metazoa > Chordata > Actinopteri > Cypriniformes > Cyprinidae > Spinibarbus > Spinibarbus caldwelli. Next base: position 2,844,589 of record CM077241.1, on the reverse strand, counting down.
ACACTGAGTGCAGTGAGGTGTGTGCTTATGAAGGAGTCCTGATGAGAGTGTTGATTCCAAACAGGTGCGTACAGTTAATACTCAGGTGACGGTGTGTGCTGTGATTGGGTGGTGGATGAGCCTGGCCGATCTGTGACAGCAGAAGAAGTTTTCCAGATGGTAGGTGACGCGGACTCTTGGAGATGACACAGTCGGAACAGCCTTGGACGAACCTTCTCACATCCCTAGCCATATTAGGCCACCAGAAACGATCCTTCAGCAGCAAGAAGGTGCGGTTGGCCCCTGGGTGGCCAGTGCCCAGAGAAGTGTGAATGGAGTGAATCAGGGGAGTGCGTTGTGCTCTGGTGACATACTGCAACCCCTGTGGACAGCCCGGCGGAGTGGCCGTGGAAGCATTGGAGGAGGTAGCTGGATTGGCAGTCCATTGGATGGGGCTTACGAAGATCTTCTTGGAGATGGTGGGTTCAGGTTCCTCATTGACCTCTTCAGGAGCATGAAGGCGAGAGAGAGCATCTGCTTTAACATTTTTGGGACCTGGATGATAAGAGATGGTAAAATTGAATCTGGTGAAAAAGAGGGCCCATCGAGCCTGGCGAGGATTAAGTCTCTTGGCGTCTCGCAGATATTGTAGATTTTTGTGGTCAGTGAGAACAATGAATGAATGTTGTGCACCCTCCAACCAATGCCTCCACTCCTCTAAGGCCAATTTAATAGCCAGGAGTTCCCTGTTGCCAATGTCGTTATTTCTTTCCACTGGGCTGAGCTTGCAAGAGAAGAAGGCACATGGATGGAGTTTGGCTGGAGTCTCCTGCTGCTGAGAAAGCACCGCTCCTACCCCAGTGGTGGAGGCATCCACCTCTACAATGAAGGGCCTGTTGGGGTCTAGGATGGATGAGGAGCGGTGCACAGGTGAAGGCTTTCTTGAGGGCTTCAAAGGCTTCTGTGGCTGCTGGTGACCAGGACAGAGATTTGGGCTTGTATTTTAACAGATTCGTGAGTGGACTGGTTATGGAGCTGTAGTTGTGGATGAATCTTCTATAAAAGTTAGAGAATCCCAGGAATCGCTGAAGTTCCTTGATGGTAGTTGGAACAGGCCAATTCCTGATGGCCTCTACCTTCCCCTTGTCCATTTGGATACCACTGTGGTCTATGATGTAGCCAAGGAACTGCGCTGAGGACTGATGGAAGGAGCATTTTTTGGCTTTGAGGAACAGGTGGAATTCTCTCAGGCGTTGCAGGACCTCCACAACGTGGTGGCGATGTTCGGCCATGCTCCGGGAGTAGATAAGGATACCATCAATGTAGACGAGGACAAACCGATGAAGATACTCCCGGAGAACCTCATGCATGAAATCCTGGAATACGGAGGGGGCGTTTACTAATCCATACGGCATGATGAGGTACTCATAGTGGCCAGTAGGGGTATCGAAGGCGGTCTTCCACTCGTCCCCCTCACGTATCCGGATGAGGTTGTACGTGCTGCGGAGGTCTAACTTGGAGAAGATAATGGCTTCGCGGAGATGTTCCAATGCCGCTGGGACGAGGGGAAGTGGATAACGGAATTTGACTGTTATCTTGTTCAGCGCCCGGTAGTCAATACAAGGCCTCAAACCTCCGTCCTTCTTGGCCACGAAGAAAAAGTTTGAAGCAGCAGGGGATGTAGAAGGGCGGATATAGCCTTGATGTAAAGCTTCCTCGATATACTCCTCCATGGCCTTCTGTTCTGGGAGTGACAATGGATAAATCTTACCACGGGGCACCGAAAGCAGATCTATTGCACAGTTCCATGGCCGGTGCAGGGGTAACTGGGAGGCATTCTTCAGGCAGAATACATCACTGAAGGGTGCGTAACAGGTGGGAATATCAACTGATTGTTTCTTGACGGGACTCTCGATTTCATTGCTTTTTACAAAACTTTTTTTCTGATTTGGGGTTGTATATAGCTGTCCATTTAAAATGTAGATACAATTTTATTTGCCTTTTGTAGATAATTGTTACGAATCCTGTGCCTTCACTTCCGGTCACTCACCACCAGAGGTAACCCGCTCTCTACATGGACTCTTGCACTACACCTACTGTTGCATGTCACCTCCAGACTACATTTCGCAGCAGCCATTTCACTAATCACATGCTCACACCTGAGACTGATCACACAGCTGATTCCCATTACACCCCTTACTTAAGCCATGGTCTTCCTCTCCCTCACTGCCGAGTATTGTCTAGCACTTATCGCTCACCTAGTGATAGCTACTCTACGGAGCCAAATCCCAGTTCTAGTTTCTAGTTCTTAGTTCATAGTCTAGTCTTGCCTTGCCTGTTTTCTCGTGTTTCCTGATCCTTCCTGATCATAGGTGGATACCACTGACACCTCTGGAGGTTCCGCAGCAGGTGAGACCATTCATGAAGTGTCTGCTTACTTTGTTTCCCCTAATGTATGTGAACTGTCTGTCTACCCAGCTTTATTTACTGCATTGTCTGCTGGTTCAGTTGTCACCAAAGAAACCACTGATGAACTTTTTTTGTGTTCCCTGCCTTGGCCCTTGGGGTCATAGATGCTCTGTCTGTCTTGTGTGTCTCTATGTTCCCTAGGTCCCAGTCCCTGCCATGGTCTTCAGGTCTGTCTGCTCCGCTCTGGTGGTCTTCTGCTTCGTCTGCTCCACCCTGGAGGGCTCGAGTTCCATCTGCTCCGCCCTGGAGTGCTCTAGTTCCGTCTGATCCGCCCTGGAGGGCTCTAGTTCCGTCTGCTCCACCCTGGATCTCTGCTTCGCCAGCATCACCATGGTTTTCTGCTCCGCCATGGTTCCCTGTCTCGCCAGTTCTGCCTGGGTACCCTGCTCTGCCGGCTCTGCTTCAGTCCTCGGGTTTTCCACTTCCACGTGGACCTGGCCCTCCGTCCCTCCCCCGTTCCGCCTCCACTCCACTGCCCTCCTGGATTTTACAGAGGTAGGAGCATCTGGAAGCCGCTCCTTGGTGGGGGTGGGGGGGGTTTTGGGGGGACTCTCTACATGGACTCTTGAACTACACCTACTGTTGCATGTCACCTCCAGACTACATTTCCCAGCAGCCATTTCACTAATCACATGCTCACACCTGAGACATAAACATCTCCAAGCAAAGATGATGTAACAGGGACTAGGCGTGACAGTGATGATAGATCCAAATGCAAGCTTTATTAAAAACAGCTCGTGGTTGAAACAGGCAGTTCCGAATACCAGCAAACAATAATATCCAAGGGCAAGACAAAAGCGTAATCCAGAAACATGTGATGGTCAGGGCAGGCAGCAAAACATCCACAAAAACACAAGGCAACAGTCCAAGGTCAAAATCCAAGAGAGCAGTACAAAGTAACAAAATAAACAAGGCAATGAAAACAAGGCAATGACAATGACAATGAAACAAGACTTTGCGAAACAAGACTTTGCAAAACAAGGAAACTGCTCAGTAGAGTCCGCTACAGCAAAACAATACTTCGCAAAGGCCTGTTTGGCATGGCCATCCTTATATGGCTGCCAAACAGGAAGTAACCATAGAGGAAGCAGAGGGAGTGGTAACAGTCAGTACTTAGGTGAGGGCTCCCTCTGCTGGTGTGGCATTATAGATGATATGTTATTAAACGGTATATTTTATTATTATTTTATTATTATTTAAGACTCATTGTGTCACAAATCTGGTCTATGAACTTCCGTTCACTCACCACCAGAGGTCACTCAGTCACTACATGGACTCTTGCACTACACTACTGTTGCACGTCATCTCCAGACTACATTTCCCAGCAGCCATTTCACTAATCACACGCTCACACCTGAGACTGATCCCACAGCTGATTCCCATTACACCCCTTATATAAACCATGGAGTTCCGTTCACAGATGGCCGAGTATTGTACGCACATATCCCTCTTCTAGCGATAGCTACTCTACGGAGCCCACTTAGTTGTCTTAGTCTTGCCTTGCCTGTTTTCCCGTGTTTTATTCTAGCCCGTGTTTCCTGGATTAACCCTTGCCTTGCCGTTTCGGACTCTGTTTGCACCTCATTTGGATTATTGCTCGTGTACCTGGATTATTGCTCTGCCTTGCCCCGTTGGATATTGTTCGCCGATCGTCGACCCACGCTTGCCCTAGGATTACTCTTTGTCTTGTCCCTGCCATACCTGTTTGCCATTGTTTTGACCCTGCCTGTATTTATGACTATGTCTTTAAATAAAAGCCTGCATATGGATCCGCACGTCTCACGTCTCATCAGCCCCGTTACACATTGAGATTAAAATCTCTTTTACTAGAGAGACCTGGCCAAGGTAGCAGCCATACAGTAAGACAATATTTTAAAATACAAGTACACATTAGAACAATATTAAAACATAATATCCTCTCAGAAAAAACAATCACAAGCCTCCAATACCACTCTTTATAATGCCTTTAAATTCACCAATAGACAAATTTATCTAGTTTTATAGTTTTAGATCGTTTTGCAAATTATTCCATGCTCAGGGTGCATAATAGGAAAATGCAGTTTTCCCCAGTTCTGTAAAAACTTGAGGTACATTATAAAGCAAACATTTAGAAGAGCATACCTGCATGGTAACTACCGGAACTAAGACAAAGAAGGGTACAGAGATAAGCTGTAAGTTTACTTAACATTGCTTTATACATAAAAATGCACCAATGTACACTGCATCATTCGATAGGTAATCTGTGGCACTATCCCCCCGCCATACTCTGATTGGCCACTGCGTTCAAGTTAGTCAGCATTCACACCTCACTCAAAATGCCGTAATTTTTTTTTTTCTGCACGCTTGCGAATACTCTCATTATAGCAAAGTGTAGATGTAAATAAGAGATTCAGTGTGCAGTGTAGAGAACTTCTTTGATTATAATGGACCTTTGTGAGATTGTGATGCACTGAAATGAGTGACAGCTTTTTAGTGATGATAAAGGGAGCGAACATCCTATGCTATATAGTCTGTAACCCATTCAGAATTTGAACAAAAATTTATTTTTTCATGCTGCTAACAGGACCATGGCCACATACCCTATACACACAGCAAGTTTCAGGAGTGACATAAATCCCTCACCCCTTATATAAATGCGAGATTGACATAATGTAAATATAAAATAATAAAAAATGTATAACAAATATTTTAATATAATACATATTTGAAAAATCTATAATTTGATGAGCATTAAGCAATGTAAATGCATACTAATAGATTAATAGAAAAATATTTGAATTTTTGTACCAAAATATTTCTGAAATGTGGTTGTAATTATTTGTAAATCTTGCCGTTCTCTCACTGTACATTGCTATTCTTGTTGTGGTGAAAAGTTAGTTTTTCAGCACTGCAGCAGATATTTTATATAATTTACGGTACCAGTCATCAGGACTTTAACTCTTAGGCATGTCCAGATGTTAGACAAAACTCTGCTGACAGATATGTATGTACTGTATGTATTTACTTAATTAAATGTATTTATTTATTAAAATTTGATTATTATTATTATTATTATTATTTTGCAAAACAACCCCAACCAAAACCCCACCCTCCCTCCGGTGTGGGAATTCTCACTCCAAGCTGAGAGGGAGAGAGAGAGAGAGAGAGAGAGAGATTACAGTTGCATGTGGGAATGACCTGTGTGTGTCTCTCTCTCTGCAAACAATGAAGCTAAGTTGAGGTTAGACCGAAAAAAACAGGGATTTTACCCCATTGTTGCTGAGAAATATAATGAAGCGATTCAGTATCAAAGCTGTTTTAATAATAGAAGGCAGTGCTGACAACAAGTTTCTATGCTCATTAATGTTTCTGTGTGTGTACAGCTTGATCTCAGATCTCTGTGTGCGACTGATATGTATGCGTGTGCATTATTGGCACCCCTGATATTGCTGACTCCTGAAATAGAGTATACTTATAAACAATTTACAAGAAGTTCCCAAGCTAAAGGTACCTGACACCTGTAGAAATTCACCAGTGCTTCCTCCGTAACTGTGAACAGAGTGCTCAAAGACCTCTTGCAGAGTAGATCCATTCATTTGGACCAGGTCAAATGTACCTCCAAATGGCAACACAGCGATCAGATCCTCCATTGTGATGAAACCTTCAATAGAAACATGCATTAGGTGTGTTTCAGTATTATTTCTAATATGCAGTGGAGTTGTGTTTAAGATTTTGAAAGATTATATATATATATATATATATATATATACACTGGGTACGGAAAGTATTCAGACCCCCTTAAATTTTTATTTTTCACTCTTTGTTATATTGCAGCCATTTGCTAAAATCATTTAAGTTCATTTTTTTTCCTCATTAATGTACACACAGCACCCCATATTGACAGAAAAACACAGAATTGTTGACATTTTTGCAGATTTATTAAAAAAGAAAAACTGAAATATCACATGGTCCTAAGTATTCAGACCCTTTGCTCAGTATTTAGTAGAAGCACCCTTTTGATCTAATACAGCCATGAGTCTTTTCGGGAAAGATGCAACAAGTTTTTCACACCTGGATTTGGGGATCCTCTGCCATTCCTCCTTGCAGATCCTCTCCAGTTCTGTCAGGTTGGATGGTAAACGTTGGTGGACAGCCATTTTTAGGTCTCTCCAGAGATGCTCAATTGGGTTTAAGTCAGGGCTCTGGCTGGGCCATTCAAGAACAGTCACGGAGTTGTTGTGAAGCCACTCCTCCGTTATTTTAGCTGTGTGCTTAGGGTCATTGTCTTGTTGGAAGGTAAACCTTCAGCCCAGTCTGAGGTCCTGAGCACTCTGGAGAAGGTTTTCGTCCAGGATATCCCTGTACTTGGCCGCATTCATCTCTCCCTCGATTGCAACCAGTCGTCCTGTCCCTGCAGCTGAAAAACACCCCCACAGCATGATGCTGCCACCACCATGCTTCACTGTTGGGACTGTATTGGACAGGTGATGAGCAGTGCCTGGTTTTCTCCACACATACCGCTTAGAATTAAGGCCAAAAAGTTCTATCTTGGTCTCATCAGACCAGAGAATCTTATTTCTCACCATCTTGGAGTCCTTCATGGGGCTTTCATGTGTCTTGCACTGAAGAGAGGCTTCCGTCGGGCCAGTGATTGTTGACTTTCTACAACTTTCTCCCATCTCCCGACGGCATCTCTGGAGCTCAGCCACAGTGATCTTTGGGTTCTTCTTTACCTCTCTCACCAAGGCTCTTCTCCCCCGATAGCTCAGTTTGGCCGGACGGTCAGCTCTAGGAAGGGTTCTGGTCGTCCCAAACGTCTTCCATTTAAGGATTATGGAGGCCACTGTGCTCTTAGGAACCTTAAGTGCAGCAGAAATTTTTTTGTAACCTTGGCCAGATCTGTGCCTTGCCACAATTCTGTCTCTGAGCTCTTCAGGCAGTTCCTTTGACCTCATGATTCTCATTTGCTCTGACACGCACTGTGAGCTGTAAGGTCTTATATAGACAGGTGTGTGGCTTTCCTAATCAAGTCCAATCAGTATAATCAAACACAGCTGGACTCAAATGAAGGTGTAGAACCATCTCAAGGATGATCAGAAGAAATGTACAGCACCTGAGTTAAATATGAGTGTCACAGCAAAGGGTCTGAATACTTAGGAACGTGATATTTCAGTTTTTCTTTTTTAATAAATCTGCAAAAATGTCAACAATTCTGTGTTTTTCTGTCAATATGGGGTGCTGTGTGTACATTAATGAGGGAAAAAAATGAACTTAAATGATTTTAGCAAATGGCTGCAATATAACAAAGAGTGAAAAATTTAAGGGGTTCTGAATACTTTCCGTACCCACTGTATATACACTGCTCAAAAAATTAAGGGAACCCTTAATTATCACAGTATAACACCAAGTCAATTAAATCGATATCGATCTGTCCAGTTAGGAAGCATAATGCCGAGTTCACACTGCACGATTTTCAAAGTCGTCTGATCATTGTTGTTTTCACACTGCACAACTATCTGGGGTAGCATTCAGTTGCTGCTGTGTTCACATTGCACGATGGATCGGCAACAGGAAGTAACAAACTGCATGACTTTACAATAGGAAGAATCGCCGACAACTCTGTCTGGTCCACAAACTACATTTCACAACCAAACGCATGCAAGAAGTGATAAGAAAATATCGCAAGATCGCGCGTGAGATCAGAGTTCTCGCGTGAGACTGGAAATGTTTTTAAAATGGTAACCCGCAAGAAGTTTGTAATACAAATTGTCTGTGCGCTGATTTGCAGCGAAAGGGTGAAAAATAGATAGAGAAGGAGCTTTTCTCTGAACTGTAGCCATGCTTGCTGATATTGTGGTCTATAACTCCTCCCTGAACTTCCCGCTCCCCTGTATCTTGTTCTCTCATTGGCTGTAGGTCATTGCTGATGTATTTTTCAGTCAGAAATCATTTCACACAGCAGGATTTTGAATCGCCGACAGGTTCAGATATTTAGCATGCCAAATATTTCACGGGCATCAGTGACATGTCAGCGACGCATCAGTGATTCTCTCAGATCGTGTCTTTGATAATTCACGCTGCGTGATTGTCATTCGCGTGAATGAGCGCCGATTTGTCTCTGATTTCAGGCATTTGTTGGTGATTTCGCAAAACCTGTCAGCGAGTGAAAATCAGGGCTAAAATCGTGCATTTTGAACTTGCCATAAGTGATTGTGAATCAGTTCCTCGTACCATTTCTGTTTCGCTCATCAATAGGTGATCGAATGGCTCCACCATTCAGAATACAAGAGCTGACATGGTTCCACTGGATTTCATCAACATATTTAATATTATTATGGACCTGAAATACAAGAAGAAAAGTTGTCCTATGGGTGATATGAGCAAGATTTTCAGCAAATCTACCATCTTAAATGGCAGTTCTGTTTAGAGTTGTCAGTACTCTAATTTACCATTTTGTTTGAATTTTTATTTTCACTTTGCTACTGGTTAAAATGTTTACTGTTAGGATAATTTTATTTATTATTTTTATTATTATTATTTCAATATTTGATTTGCTTCTGAGACTGCTGTTAGTTCATACTGGGTTTGAGGTTTTACAGCTGAGCGTTTTAGTTTTGGCTGAGCGAAAAGTGCTTGATTAATCTTTTTCCAGGTACAAAGTTTGTTTCTGGATGTGTGTTTGTTCGCGCCTGGTATCAACATCTTTCTCCAGTAATCCAATTACAAGTCAAGACAAGACAGATGTTAATACAAGATGCAAGCAGACACATATTCAAAAACAATCATGCAATCTGTTTCTCTGCGTGCTGATATCAAGCATGCTGAAGAACTATGAAGTTTTGGCACGTTTGGCCTTTCAAATTTTTTGAAGTAATGGTTATTTTATTTTAAAGCTGAGTGCAAACAGCAATGGTTGATTTATGAAATCAATAGATGGTCCTACAAATGTGGGTAACACTTCATAATAACGTTCAGTTGTAAGTCATTTATAAGTGATTAGTTAATGATTAACTAATCTTTTACAAAGCATGACTATGTGCTCATAAATGATTAATAAGTGATAGTGGTAACACTTTATTTTAGGGTCTCTTAACTAGTTGCTTATTATGATGCATATTACTAGAATATTAGCCATTTATTAGTAGTAACTAAGCACATATTAATGCCTTATTCTTTGTATGACCTTATTCTACATCCCTAATCCTACCCAATATCTAAATTTAACAACTACCTTACTAACTATTAATAAGCAGCAAATTAGGAATTTATTGAGGGAAAAGTCGTAGTTAATAGTGAATAAGTGTTCCCTGTTGTAAAGTGTTACTATGATGGGTAAATATTTTTATCTATGTTTTGTAGATTAAGTTATAAATCATTTACAAGTGATTAGATATTGATGAACTAATCATTTACAAAACATGACTATACGCTCACAAATGAGTATTAAGTAATATGCTAATGATTTACAAATCTGTCATAAGTTATCTTAAAAAAAAATAGCATATCATGAAATAATTAAATAGATCCTTAGTAAATGGTTACTAGTTAATATATTATTAATCACTTATTATTCATTGAAATGTCAACATTGTACTATTATTTCAATAAACATTTAATCATGAACAAATGATGATCAAACCATTAGTAAATGATCAGTATGAATGAATGAATGAATGAATGATGCATTTATATAGTGCTTTATTGTGTATTGTCGTTCACCCAAAGCGCTTTACAATCATGTGGGGGGGGGGGGGGGGGGGGGGGGGGTCTCTCCTCAACCACCACCAGTGTGCAGCATCCACCTGGATGGTGCGACGGCAGCCACAGGACAACGGCGCCAGTGCGCTCACCACACACCAGCTACATGTGGAGAGGAGAGAGAGAGAGATAGAGCCAATTCAGTGGATGGGGATTATTAGGAGGCCATGGTTGACAAGGGCCAGTGGAGGGAATCAGGCCAGGACACCGGGGTTACACCCCTACTCTTTTACGAGAAGTGCCATGGGATTTTTAATGACCACAGAGAGTCAGGACCTCGGTTTAACGTCTCATCCGAAAGACGGTATATAATTTATGTATGTTTCGTTAAAGTTGTAAGCTGGTCTGTTAAAAAGCATAAAAATGCAATTATGCTAAACCTTTTTTCTTTCTTTCTTTTAAAGAATAATAAATTATTTGCTGTCAAGTGAATAAACGTGTAAATGACTTCCAGTGGGTTGTGTTAAACCCTTTCTCTCATCAGCACAGACTTGTGTTCTGTGTGGAGTGTGTGGGATCTAGTGATAATGTGAACCGGTTTTACCCTCCACTGAAGATCACATCAGGTGCACAGCGTTAAAATACTCCATGTGTGTCAGAGAAGACATCTGTCTACACCTTCAGCAGTCAGCCCTTACACTGCAGTACACACTACAAAGTATTCAAAACCTGTTGTGTAAACGCATGAATAAATCATTTACAAAGCTTTCTGCATCCCCTAATCAAAAGTGTAAACTACTCATCACTTGTAAATGTTTTACAAACCTTCCAGTTACAAGTTGTGTGTGTATACAGGTACATACAGGTACAGGTTTTTTTTTTTTTTTTTTGTAACTTAGTTCAAAAAGTGAAACTTTCATATATTCTAGATTCATTACATGTAAAGTTAAACATTTGAAAAGTTTATTTTTGTTTGTTTTAATTTTGATGATTAGAGCTTACAGCGCATGAAAGTCAAAAATCCAGTATCTCAAAATATTAGAATATTTATATTTGAGTTTCATTAAATGACCATCCCTACAGTATAAATTCCAGGTATCTCTTGTTCTTTGAAACCACAATAATGGGGAAGAGAGCTGACTTAGCAATGGTCAAGAAGACAATCATTGACACACTCCACAAAGAGGGTAAGTCACAGAAGGTCATTACTGAAAGGGGTGGCTGTTCACAGAGTGCTGTATCAAAGCATTAAATGCAAAGTTGACTGGAAGGAAGAAATTGGGCAGGAAAAGGTGCACAAGCAATAGGGATGACCGCAAGCTTGAGAATACTGTCAAGCAAGGCCAATTCAAACACTCGGGAGAGCTTCACAAGGAGTGGACTGAAGCTGGAGTCAGTACATCAAGAGTCACCACGCTCAGACGTCTTCAGGAAAAGGGCTACCAAGACACTTCTGAAACAGAAACTACGTCAGAAGCATCATACCTGTGCTGAGGAGAAAAAAGAACTGGACTATTGCTCAGTGGTCCAAAGTCCTCTTTTCAGATAAAAGTAAATTTTGCATTTCATTTGGAAATCAAGGTCTGGATTCTGGAGGAAGACTGGAGAGGCACAGAATCCAAGCTGCTTGAAGTCCAGTGTGAAGTTTCCACAGTCTGTGATGATTTGGGGTGCCGTGACGTCTGCTGGTGTTAGTCCAGTGCAGCCGTCTACCAGGAGATTTTGGAGCACTTTATGCTTCCGTCTGTTGACATGCTTTATGGAGATGCTGATTTCCTTTTCCAGCAGGACTTAAGCACCTGCCCACAGTGCCAAAACCACTACCAAGTGGTTTGCTGACCATGATATTACTGTGCTTGATTGGCCAGCCAACATGCCTGACCTGAACCCCATATGGAATCTATGGGATATTTTCAAGAGAAAGATGAGAAACATTTGATCCAACAATACAGATGAGCTGAAGGCTCAATAGTGCCTCTGCAGTGCCACAGGCTGATCGCTTCCATGCCACACCTCACTGATGCTGGAATTTGTGCTAAAGGAGCCCCGACCAAGTACTGAGTGGATAAATGAACATACTTTAAAGAACTTGAAATTTTCTGTTTTGCAAATCCTTTTTTTTGATCGATCTTAGGAAATATTGTAATATTTTGAGATACTGGATTTTTGACTTTCATGAGCTGTAAGCTCTAATCATTAAAATTAAAACAAACAAAAAAAAAAACTTTTGAAATCTTTTACTTTACATGTAATGAATCTAGAATATATCAAAGTTTCACTTTTTGAAATAAGTTACACAAAAAAGGTAACTTTTTCACGATATTCTATTTTTTTTTAGATGCACTTGTATATACAGTATACACACACACACACACACACACAATATAGACACACACCACCTGTAACCAGAAGGTTTGTAAAATATTTACAACTGATGAGTTTACACTTTAGAATAGGGGATGCAGAAAGTGTTGCAAATGCCTTGTATACACCTACAGATCATTTGTAACAGGTAAGAAAAATCTACAAATGATGTGTAACACATTTACAAGTGATGAGTAATTTACAGTAGTTTACACTTACACACACAGAACACAAGTCTGTGCTGATAAGAAAAAGGGTTTAACACAACCCAACTGGAATCCCCTGACTGTAAGTCATTTACACGTTTATTCACTTGACAGCAAATAATTTATTATTCTTTAACTAATCACTTATAAATGACTTACAACTGAACGTTATTTTAAAGTGTTACCCTAATGGGATATATTTACATTCCTCCAAATATGTTTGGTTGATTACAAAAAACTCTGGATGCAGTTTATACCTAGATTTCTCTCAGATCACACTACACTAATGATAATACAAGGTGTAAATGGGGCCTAAGATTAACATCTGCATTGTCACTGAATGCATTTGTAGGTGTTAAGGTGTAACAAACGGTCCACTGAAGGTGAGTTGTGGTGATGAACCCAAGTGCAGCTTTTATTTAACAAAGTGAAATCCAAAATATAAACAAAGACTTGACTTGAACAGACTTGACTTGGCATAAACAGACTTACAAACTCACCGACGACAGGTTACAACATCAATACACGACAAGGCTACTTATAGCAAAGAATTAGGGTCACATGACACAAACCAACCAATAGGAAACCAGGCACACGATTAAAGCAACCAATAAGCAACCAGAACTGATAATCACATGACAAGACAATAACCAATCACAACATGACACATACACAAGGCAGAAATGCAAGAGGGCAAAAGGAGCCACATGACTAGACAAGAACCATGGCTATGACAAAATAAAAGACATGAGAGCAATGAACATGAAACACAAACAAAACCCAAACCCCACGTTACATAAGGTTGAACGATTTTGTACACAATATTTATACATCATGTTCTAGTGAGGTGTTTCTCCCATCTAAAGTAGTCCTCATGTCCATGAAAAACAATATACAAAAAAATGCATCAAAAAATGTAACAGCAAATTTATCTTTAAAATCTCAGACCTATTCACTCACCATGGCATCACAGATCAAATTTCCCAAATTACATTCACGAAATCGACATTCCTCAAATGATCCATTGAGATAGACTAAAGTCTGTCCCAAATGCTGAGAAAAGTAATTGGCCAGATTCTTCCTCCAAGCGTCCACTTCAGCCTGAATAACTGGATCTAGACAAAGTCAGTTTGCAGGTTGACAGATTGACAATACAGCAATCCACAATAGAAATGTATCACGTCTGATAGATAAAGTGTAGTACAAGTGTGTCCAGTCCTGGTCCTTGTGGGCCACCTTCTAACCTGCTCCAACACATCACCCTGAAAGTTTCTATTAAACCGGAAGGAGCTAAACTCTGCAGAGCAGTGGCCCTTCAGGAGCATGACTGGGGACCCTAATATATTATAGTAGTATATTAATGTCAAGAGAGTGCCCACATTTTCATTGGTCCTTTTTTCATTTAGTAACTTTCCTGTTCATGTTCTCCATAAGGATTTTGAAAAATTGTTTACATTTTACATTTAATCATTTAGCAGACGCTTTTATCCAAAGCAACTTACAAATGAGGGTAATAGAAACAATCAAAACAACAAAAGAGCAACGATATATAAGTGTTTTCATAAGTCCTGGTTAGTCTACATTACATTACACTACATTATACATTACATGGCGCAAGGTTTTTAGGGGCCAAGCCCCAAAGGGGCTGTTTCCCCTATTGTATCCGTTAGTTTACTTTATTAGTATTATTATTTTTCCTGAATGGGAGTCTATGGCAGCCCTGTGAAGGGAACATAGGAAAATGAACAAATATGGCACACTTGAAGTGATGGTCATGGATAGAGATCTGGCGAACTTTGGGGTCCGCAGGACCAACTTTATAGCGCCACCACCAGCTCAAATTTTCACTTTTCAAATGGTTATAACTTTTGAAATCATTGTTCTAGAAAAATTAAAAATCAGTGTTAAGTTTTTTCGCTACTTCTCTTTCAAAATTTGCTGAATTCTTCCAAAGATTGATAGAGATGATCTTTGGATTGAGCCACACAAAAATGACTGAACAAAATTTTGATATTCATCTTTGTTCAAAAGTTATGATGTTGTGAACTTAATGAAGTTGACCCAAAATTTTGAGCATTTTGAAATATCTGCCCAAGATTGGTAGGGATCATTGACAGCATGTCCTGGAGGTACCTAAGAAGTTTGAACACAGCGCCACCTGGTGTTTCAGAGATAACAATTTTTGCAAAAAATGCTTATAACTTTTGAAAACAGTCATTATTTTTGTTTTCTTTGCACACAAAAAATATTCTCGTAGCTTCATAAAATTATGGTTGAACCACCGATATCACATGGACCATTTACCAATGTCCTTACTATGTTTTTGTGCCTTGACTGTGGTAATTCCCTTGCTATCTCTGGAGACTCAGAGAGCTCTCAGATTTCATCAAAAATATCTTAGTATCTTAATTTGTGTTCTAAAGATGAACAAAGGTCTTATGGGTTTGGAACAACATGAGGGTGAGTAATTAATGACAGAATTTTCATTTTTGGGTGAACTATCCCTTTAAGCTAAATGATGAGTGATGACACTATGTCTTTTAGAGCTGCCTTATCGCACAGTCCAGTCACTATAGTTGAGTTTCCATAATTCTGCTATATTTCTGTTTATCACTGTGAAGCTGCTTTGACACAATATATATAGTATATAGCGCACCTTCAGAAATGAAGATGACTTGATCTACAGTCACTGATTAAGTATAAAATTATAAATTTGAAGTGTATATGGAGACTCGACTGCATGCTTTGCAAAGCTTCATTGGCATGGGCGGTTGCTGCTCAAATACAGTTTTATTTTCATGATAACAGAAAATTCTTAGCTCAGAATTTGACCATTGAATACACTGTTTTAAAAAAATAAAATAAAAATAAAAAAATTCTTCATGGCAGAACAATAAAGTTCAATGTCTTAAAAAGTTTATTGCTAAAAATTTGTTTCCTTACAGCGAAGATGGGATTTTTCCTTCTGGAAGCCTGTTGTCCTATAAACTTTACTGACTTGCCAGGTGTTTTAAATTGCGTCCATGTTTAGAGTTTTCTTACCTGGTGCTGTTGAGCTATCCAGAAGAATTGGATTGCCTGAAGACTTCAGCACATTCCCATTTGAATCGAAAGTCACTTTTAGGAATCCCAGATATTTTCCAAAAGCATAGGCCTGGACCACAGGAACCTGGCGCCCATCATCTGATTGGACCATGAATGGATATGGTCCTGCGGGAACTTCTGTGGATGGTGGAGTTCCTACAGAGATGAGCACACAAAATAAATGGACGGAGAGTAAATCCTTAAATTAAGTACAGTAATAATACTGTGCAAAGTCTTAAGCACATTAAATGCTTCTCAAAAACATTTGTTTTTATTAATCATTAATATAATTTGCTTTAATGTGCTGTTGATAGTCATTCCTTTTACTTATACTGTATGGACAAGGAGTCTAGGAACACATAGTATGGACTCACAGAGATCTGAGCTCACCAACATTAAGTCAGTCTGGCATTACATGAAGAGACAAAAGCAAATGAGACAGTCTAAATACATAGAGTTGTGACAAATTCTCCAAGATGCTTGGAACAATTTAACTGCAAATTACATTACAATGACGTTTTTGGCAAAGTAAGGATTTTACACTTTATTTTAAACAGCACAATTTGCAACAAAAAAAGTTGCAAATTCACATCAGTAGGTAATTTTGATATCTGCAATGCTGGAGGTTATGGTTTCCATACACTGGTGTCATGTTAGTTGCCCCTTTAAAGGTGTCATGACATGCTTTTTATTATTTCTTGTGGTTCACTAATAACAACATTATAAAAATAATTTATGTCCCACCTCTTCTGACCCTCTGTCAGAAACTCTTTGTCAGTTTTGGTGCTTTGTCCCTTTAAGACTTTTAAGTAAGGCCTTGCTGTTGTGTTTGGCTAATGTCACTGCATTTCTCTGTCACCTCACTGCTGGGAGAGCTATGGAGCTGATAAGGTAAAGTATGCATTGATGTTCTTTTGCAGAGGTAATCAAATGAAAATATCTACCACAATGTGACATCACTGTGTGGAGGAAGTAGAAAGCTAAAAACATTTTCGCAGTTTGGTTTCTGAGGAGAAATTTGCATGTTATTTTGTTTAGTTGTCTATTTTTTTCAGAATCATAGTGGGAGAATCGTGATATCTATTTTTTATTTATTTTATTTTTTTTTTAATTGTGATTCTCTATTTATCCAGAATCGTGCAGCTCTAGTTGGTCATTTATTCACACGTAATGTAAACAAATAAATTACTTTAATGTCAGATAAAGCAACAAAGATGTGGTTAGTGAGGCTCAGTATCCAATGTATGGGGCGGGGGTCGGCCCTAGTGGGGAAAAAATACTAAAATGTATTTAAATACATTTATTTTGTGTTAGGTATTCTACAAATACATTTAGATATTTATATGCATAATAAACATACCCTGCAATTGTACTTTTAGTATACTAAACTGGTATATAATTAAAATCTGCTAAATTGGAACAACTAATTTTGTACTTAAGGCACTTTAATTGTGCGGAAGTAGTGCTGAAGTCCAACCAAAAATATACTCAGTATATCTGATTGTGCTAAAGTGTACAATCAAAGTATACTTCAGGTACACTTTAAATATCTTGCATTTAAAGACTGATATTATACAGAGATCATGCAATCCTTATTTATAGTGATAGTAAAACACATTTTAGGCATAATATTAAGAAATGTTTATTGTGCAATAAAGACATACTCCAAATAAAGTTTAATTACAATTTTATATCAGTAATTGATATATCAATAAATATGGTAATGGATTTGAAGTATACTTAGTATGAAATAAGTTTATTTTAAATAAATTATGGTTGGGGGGGGCTAAGCCCCTTATCTCTCCCAACTCTACCAACACCTCTGGTGGGGATCTTGCATTCAAAGCTAACATTCTATCACTAGCCTTTCTGAAATCGCCTACCCTACCTTTAAGATCAGTCAGTGCAAGTTTCTTTCAGTTGAAACAGCTCAGACTTACATTTTAGTCTAGGACTAGGCTTAAGCCTTGTCTGTGAAACCGGGGGCAAGTCTATTATATTGAGCTCTGTAGATATGACTTGGGTTTCTCCTTTAATGTAAGTCTGTGCAAATTTATTTTTATTTATTTTTCCTCCATCTTATCAACCAGGTGAAAATCGTAAGTCTGACCACTTTAATAACACAAAGTAAGAACACACCTCGTCCTAGCAAGTCACATAATATTTGGCATGATTTATGCCCAGAGGACAGAAGTGAACACCCATGTCTAATACTTGGGGGTTCTGCCCGCAGCAGAGGTGAGTAGCATGCTAATGAGCAACACTTGGCAGCCTGACCAGAGTTTCTGAAGCAAAAGGAAACTCTCACATCAGCGCTGTACTGGTTAGCTCTTTGGATCAAAATAAAACATAAAATACTGTTTCATCTTTAGTCCATCACACCCATCATAGTCACAAAACTCATGTCTTTTATTAAAGCACAGTTTAATCAAATTTAATGAGCATGGTAATAGAGGCGTATGAATGTGTTACTTTGTTTGTGGTGGGATCAGCACAGTCCTTGGGTAAATTCACCTGTGCATACACTATAAGCACTTTAATGTATTTTTGCGGAGCTGTTCCAAGAGACCACAGCCCTTATTAAGAGTGAAAATGATAGTTCTTGTTCTTATTTTGAGTCTCATTTTGTTTTGAAAAGTGTTTAATATACACCTTTAACAAATAAAATTATTCACAAATTATCCTCTAATTTGTGGTCCTGGTAAAACAGGGTGGACCTCTAATCTACACTTTATGTCAAATTTCATTATTTGAGCGAAAACGGTGAAGTGTACCCCTTTGTTTAGCCTCTGTGAAACTATATTTTCTTATTTTATGCAGCTCCACAGTTAACTGCACAACAACAACAAAACAGCACAATTCAGTTGCAAATTCACATTAGTAGGTAATTTTGATATCTGCAGTGCTGGAGGTTATGGTTTCCATCATTTACACTGGTGTCATGTTAGTTGCCGCTTTAAAGGTGTCATGACATGCTTTTTATTATTTCTTGTGGTTCACTAATAACAATGTTATAAACATAATTTATGTCCCACCTCTTCTGACCCTCTGTCAGTTTTGGTGCTTTGTCCCTTTAAGACTTTTGAGTAAGGCCTTGCTGTTGTGTTTGGCTAATGTCACTGCATTTCTCTGTCACCTCACTGCTGGGAGAGCTATGGAGCTGATAAGGTAAAGTATGCATTGATGTTCTTTTGCAGAGGTAATCAAATGAAAATATCTACCACAATGTGACATCACTGTGTGGAGGAAGTAGAAAGCTAAAAACATGTTGGCAGTTTGGTTTCTGAGGAGAAATTAGCAGTCTGAAATTTACCACAAATTCTGACCTCTTAACTGCCAAAATCAGAAGATCAAATAAAATTTTATTTTACCCCATTTAAATATGTAGTTGTTGGTTGTCACCATCAAAGTGTGTGTTAGATGTTAATTAGTTGTAGCTGTGATGCAGCCTACATAAAAGCAACCGCCAGTTATCACTGAATTACTTTTAATTGTCTATACAGCAGTGGTTCCCAAACCTGCCCTGCACCTTTTGTATGTCTCCCTTATCTAACACACCTGATTCCACTCATCAGCTCGTTAGTAGAGACTGCAAGAACTAAATTGGGTGTGTCTGATTAGGGAGACATACAAAATGTGCAGGGCAGGGGGGCCTCCAGGACAGGTTTGGGAACCACTGCTATACAGTATATGTCAAGTCTTCTGAAAGCCTTTGATATTTTGAGAAGGTTGGAATGTAGCACATCAATCAAACGGAATTTGAGTTCAGTGAGAATTTCCACTGCGGGATAGGTGGAGGTTTTGGTTGGGGATATAAGTGACTCCTGAAACTTTGCTGCATGTTGATCCTGTTAGCAGCATGAAGATCAAAACTCTTATTCAATTTCTGAATGGATTATATGCAGCCTAGAAAGCAAGCAAATAGCACTTCCATATAATCACTAAAAAGCTGTCAATCACTTTATCACAATCTCAAAATGTTCCATTATAATCAACAAAGCTCTTATTTACATCATGTCTACACTGTTACAATGAGAGGATTTGCGAGCATGCAAGAAAAAATCTGGCATTTAGAGGTGAGTGAATTCTGACTTAAATGCTGATCTGATCTTAAATGCAATAACCAATCAGAGGTGCTCAAGAAATGAACAGATATGACTGTGATTGGCCACATTGCTCAATGCTACAAAAACACATTATAAATAGAATCTTTTGACGCTTTCCAGAGCGCAAACACAAATACGCACTGTAGCCTTTTCCAAATCTGTTTCGCCAATATCCTATTATTACAGTTTTAACTGAGGGTGCTTTTGACTGCATGAGAAAATGGATGTGTGGCGTATAATATTTTAAATCCCAAAAATTAATCCCGCATCCCTCATATAAATGCGGGATTAATTTTCGGGATTCAAATTGCAGTGATTGACATACTGTAGTGATAAGCAATCGACCGAAGAAAACTTAAAAAAAAATTTAAAACTTTAAAAATTTAAATTTAAATTTAAAAGCAGTTAAAATTATTTGTAAAGTAAAGACTTCTCTCGCTATGGATTGCTATTCTTGTTGTGGTGAAAAGTTATTAGTTTTGCAGCACTGCAGCAGTTATTTTACATAATTTTATGATAAAAACACAGCACCAGTCATATATGTTACACCTTATGCTACACCTACGTCCTACGTCATCTGCTGGAACGTCACTCTCTTGTGAACGTGATAACATATTTTAACAAACAAGTTTTAAATATGGATATTTTTCTTATACAAACACATCCTTTATTAGGCCTTTAAAGGCCTTTATTAAATGATACATACCTGTGTATAGAAATGTATTGGTGTGTCCTCCAATCACAACATCCACTCCTGGAACTTTCTTTGCAATCTTCTGGTCCACTGCGAACCCAGAATGTCCAAGGGCGATGATCTTATTAACACCCAAAGCAATGAGTTTGTCCACTTGAGGCTGTAAAGCAGTAACCTCATCCTCAAACTGAAGATGGGGGCCTGTAAAACCATACAAATATGAAAAACACCATCATATTACTAACTGGTATAACTAAATCTGTATATTTGTCAGATTTGTGGACCCTAATATCTGATCTTGATTGATTATAGAATCTGTACGGTAGCTCAGTAGATATGTGGATTAGTGGTTTTACAATGTAAGTAGCATTGCAGCACTAAACATGGAGTCAAGAGGAAGAGACTGAATTATTGGTGTATCTTTGGATACAAAAGAAAAGAATATCAAAGATGGGTGTTTAATTCAAGAACAACGAATATGTCCAAAAACAAGATTTTGTATGTGTTTGTGTGGTCAGTGTATTTTTTATGTGCATGCTATAAGGCAGCTTAGCATCATAGAGGAGTCTATTTGATGTGGTTGTGTGTGATTTGACAACAGAAAAGAGCAAAACGGAGTCCAGAACTGAAATTTGCTCCTGAAAAATTCAGGTTGTGACAACTGAATTTACAGAAAATCTGTATAAGGTATATAAACTGAACAACAGTTGTTAATGTAGTGAATTTACTTTCTTTTGGATGTGTGCAAATATTGTGCATTTATACTGGGAAAATGCATAAAACTTGAAGCATAAGAGAAAAAAAGTGTTCTTTCATTTTAAAATTTAGCTGGACAAATCATGCACAGTCATTCACAAATGAGTACCTTTACAATAAAAAATGTAGCCACTGTGTTTATAAAATAATTTCCTGACAGATTCTTTGTTCTGTCTGCTGTACCAAAATTGTACTCAACCATGACCCCAAAAGTGTGAATTTTGTGTACCACTACAGCCTTTCTAATAACTGCTGGAAAAACAGCTCAGCCAAACAGTTTTTGACATCCATGTTTCAAGGTCCCAGTTGTGAGAAGTCAACACATGATGTTATCATTAGGTCACTCCTCACATTTTAGAGGAATCATTCCTGCATTTAAATGTGGATGTCGTTTGCAGTGGTTTCGGAAACAATATTCTGCAGTCCACACATTCTGTGATGGGCTTGAACTTATGTGACAATTGGCTGATATAACTTAATATAGGCCTGCTTTTATAAGGAACTAACTGTTCTAGAGTGATGATATAATCTTAATAATAATGTTAATATCACAAGAAATATGAAACACTGCAACAGTTTTTACAACAAAATATTCATAAAAATATTAAACAATATAAAAGTTTTTATACCACATTGTGTGCAAGTTAATGAGAGTTAGCTGACATGTAGTTACTTTTAGTAGAATGTTTAAAATGGACTATCAAAATGAAGTGTAACCATTAGACCTTTTGTTTCTTTATTCCTATCCTGAAGACATCTGTAAATCCCGGATGAAACTCAAACTCTTAAGGCCCAGCTATACTCTAGACAAAGTTCTTTTTCTTTCTTCATTTAGAACTAAAAAAGTTTGAAATACCTTTGCAGTGGTATAGCGAACATCCCAATGCCGCCCACACTAATAGCAGTGGCATTTAGGTGAATATGTAAATATGTACAAGCAGTTTTACAGTATTAAATTTGAGAAATGCTAGCCAACTTTAAAATGAAGAGAAAACTACAAGTAAGCCATTCAAAATTATACATTCCACCTATGTACTTATTAATAGCAAACAGTCTACATGCTGGTTTTTTAAAAAGCGCCTTTCTCCTTTTTTTTTTTTTTTTTTTTAAGAGTTTTTAAGAGTGTGATTTGCAACATTATGTGTAAACCTGGCCTGGCTATAATGAGAGTACTTACCTGGTAGAGACAAAGCAGGGGTCTCCACTGACGTGTAGCCAATGACACCTACTTTCTCTGAGTTAACAGTGAAGATCTTATATGGAAGATAGTAGCCACTGATCTGAGGAGCAATCGTTTGATCAGCTTTAATATTTGCGCTAAGAACAGTGCAGTTCACTTTCTGGAGGAAAGGTTTTACGAGGCCGTCCACTCCATTGTCAAATTCATGATTTCCTAAGGCCTATAGAAACACACAAACAATGTTTTATACAGTAAATAATGACATATATGTTGTGAACACAAAATCAGTTTAAAGCCACAGGTTTGCATTTTCATTGCATTTTTATACAATTTGCATGCATCCACCAGTAACTGGTTATAGTTACATTTGAACCTTTTAACTGAGGTTTGATAAAGGCATGTTAAAGCAGTCCTGAACATGTTCTGAAGGAACACATGCAAATCAAATAGATTTCCTGAGCTGTAAAAACATGGCAAGTTTTACTGTAGATTTCCAAGATAACATTGTACAGAAGAACTGGATTTTTGAATTATGTAAAATTATTAAAATCATGCTACGTGGTACTGTTGATTTACAGTTCTTTAATAACAATTTTAAAGTTTAAATTTCATGTTAAATTCTTTAGAGTGTAACAATTATATAGGAAGAAGCATGCATTTAAATATAAACAACATATTAAAAATATTTACTTATATAATTTTATTCTGGCAACAAGTCCAAAAAGTTTAATATTTTGTCTCTCTCTTCATGTATTTATTTGTTTGTTTGTTTGTTTGTTTGATTATTGGCCACCAAACACTGTATTTTAGGCACTTTGCATCTACAGCACTTTAAATGATAATAGAAGAATTCAACCATTTCTAAATTTTCTTTGACAGTGGGTGATTCGGGATACCATTCGGGAATCTACATTTGGAAAACATCTATTCTGTTTATGTTCCACAAGTTTGAGTCCCACTACACCTGAACAGGTGCTCTGTCCACTGTAATGAAGACTCCAGTGGATCATGGAAACCTGTCCAGCAGGCTCTGTCCACTTCTGCTCTACATTATGTCAATGATAAAATGATGAATATATCCCTTTGGCACCTATAATGATGGAAAACCTGTCAACACTTTTGATACCTGGATAAAACAAAGAAATCTCGTGAGTCATTGTGATGAACAACTTTCAGAAAGTATTTTTCCACTACACTTTCTTTCTTACACACTCTTTCTAGCAACTAAAATAGCTAGATGTTGTAAAGAGTTTAATTTTATGTCTGTATACCTAAAGGTTAAGCCATAATCTGTTCAATGTGTGCAAAACACTAAAATGGAACTATGAATTCAACACAAGCTTTTTTTGGCACCATGACCTGCAGCTCTTTTAGTGACTTTCTTAAAATAACACTTGAACTTCCCAAATAAAATAAATAAATAAACAGAACTATCAGAAATCTTTTTTTTTTTTTTTTCACTTCTCAGAAGTGCGACTGATTAAATCATTTAATCGCATCGAGCTGCTTTGGGTTTGTAATGCCACGCTAAATTGCGAACTTTTTTTAATTGCATATGTACAAGGGTGTATTTGTTTAACGAGTTCTGCTGAGTTAAAAATGTTTGAATTTATTTTAAAAGCGTCAAGCTTTCTGTTCCATTCCCATTCAGAATTTTCTTAATGGCCCCAATCACCCCGTTAATTAATATGGATATAATATTCTTACCATCGCGTCGTATCCGAGTTTATTCATGAAATGCGCCGCTTCTGCGCCTTTGTAGAAGTTAAACCAGACGGTGCCCTGAAACTGATCGCCCGCGTCCAGCAGCAGAACATTTTTCTCCTTGTTGCGAACTTCTTTGATTTTCGTAAATCTCCGTGCAACTCCACCGAAACAAGGCGGTTCAGTGCATTTGCCCCAGTCTTTGTTGGTCTCCTCCACTCGTGCGTGAACATCATTAGTGTGGAGTAAAGTCAGCTCAAACTCTGTCCTGCACATATGACAGTGAATCCAGAGGAAAAATAATGAACTGAGCCACTGCATCATCATCATCATCTCAGCCCTCTCTCAACTGAGAGTCCCATCAGAGTTCAGCGGGCTTCAGTCTGGAGGCGGGGTCAGTGGGCAGCAAGGAGACAAACAAAAACAAACAAACAAATAAACAAACAAACAAAAACATATAGAACAGTATGGCCCAGTTTCCCAGACGGGGCTTAGACTAAGCCAGGATTAGACCATAGTTCAATTAGGACATTTAAGCAACTTTTATAAATGTGCTTAGAAAAAAAAAAAAAAACATTACTGGTGTGCATCTTGAGACAAAACAAAGGCACTGATATATTTTAAGATCAGTCAGTGCAAGTTTCTTTCAGTTGAAACAGCTCAGACTTACATTTAGTCTAGGACTAGGCTTAAGCCTTGTCTGTGAAACCGGGGGTAAATGCAGGGAACAGCGGGGCTAAAGGCACACCTTAAGAAAAAACTGTTTTTCACTGCTCCCATAAAAGTGGTTTGTTTTGTTTAAAAATCTTATAAATGTATGTGGTGGCACTTTTACCACACACAGAGTAGGCTCGCCATTGGGCAAAAGGCACAAAGCATTTGTGCAAATACTAAACTGATGTGTTTTGAATTTAATACAAAACAATCATTTTAGCAAAGTTTGTACCTTTTTCTTTTTAATATATGAAATGATTAATAGCATATTTTAAAATATGTTGTTTCATTCTAAATATGGTAATTATCTCCAAGGTGGACACCCCACTTAATAATGATAAGGGTCTGAATAACAGGTAATGGGAATCCAGGTAATGGAGTTATGTTGATGTCACTCAGTAGATCAGATCTCAGATATCTCTCACTGCTCGGCACTGTCTTTATTTTCTGCATAAATGGGAAATGTGTTGAAAACATGAATTTTTTTATTCTCTCCATTTAATAACACCATTTAATGGCTTGATGAGCCGTGAGACAAACTCCCCTCGGCTTAAAAGGAAGTGAACTGAATGGGCAATTTCATATAGGAACATGCATTGAAACCTGCTAGTATAAGATAACATAAGATAGAAATGAATAAACATAACATGAAATAAATCACAAAGACTGCACACAAAATGGCAACATACCTGTTGAAAAGAGAATTGTTGATTCCCTCATTTAATAACAACTGTTGGCAAACAGAGAGTAAATAAAGCATGCTAATATGTGCTAATCTCACTCACAATCATAAACAGTCACAATCACAATCATTCACAAACACATTTTCATTATCCCACATTGCAAAGTATGTTTACCAAAGCAAGAAACAGAAAGACATTTGTGTAAAGGATGAGGAGCTCTTATTGGCCTGTTTAAACAAGCTATCCATAAAACATTTGCCCTGCAAATTAATAATAATAATAATTAAAAAACACATTATACAGTCAATTCTTATGGTATTTTACGATTTTAATTGCATTTAATGTATTACACTTTCAATAAAACATTTGCAATGGCAGGTTTTTTCCTGTATCTAGTAAGATTAAGTGATTAGTAAGATTTAGCCTTAATAATCCACAGTATTTTGATTTTATTTATATGACATCGTGTAGTACATTTCCTATAAAATAATTCACTTTAGACTGGAGTGAGTTGAAACTAGAACAAATAAGCACAAAGCAAGTTTTGTTATTGTAAAAATTATGCCTATTAGTTAAATACATTTTTTAGTTACATTTTAATGCTACTTTTCAAATGATACTTGGTAATGGTGACGTTTACATGCAAAATAGTGGTAAGCACGTTGTTTTTATTTGTCCTGACAGTGATTCCTGGTATCCATGCAACATTTTAGCTTCATAATTTTTGGATTTTTTTTTTTTTTTTTTTTTTTACATGTTTTTCATGTTTTAGCATTCTACCAAAACAGTGACATGTTTAACTATTAGGAATACATATTGGTCATATTGGTCATATTTGTACATTTGTTCAAAACTGTCTAATAAATGCCCATAATAAAGATAAAATTGAGATAAAATTGTAACCATGCAGCCGTCAGCTGCAGTATCGCTTCAGACAGTGCACTATAAATCCACTGAGGAACAATTTCACACATTCTATAGGAGAGAAAGCACTGTATAAACTTTTTAAATCATCTAAACCAACAACATGTATGTTAGACCCTATTCCATCCAAGCTCCTAAAAGAGGTGCTTCCAGAAGTCATAGATCCTCTTCTGACTATTATAAATTCGTCTTTGTCATTAGGATATGTCCCAAAAACCTTCAAACTGGCTGTTCTTGAGCCTCTTATTAAAAAAACACAACTTGACTCAAAAGAATTAATTAACTACATCTCAAATCTCCCTTTTCTGTCAAAGATACTAGAAAAGGTAGTATCCTCTCAACTATGTTCCTTCTTAGAAAAAAAATGGTATCTATGAGGTTTTCCAGTCAGGATTTAGACTGTATCATAGCACCGAGACTGCTCTCATCAGAGTTACAAATGACCTGCTCTTATCATCCGATCGTGGTTGTATCTCTCTATTAGTTCTACTGGATCTTAGCGCTGCGTTCGACACTATCGACCACAACATTCTTTTGAATAGATTAGAAAATTATGTTGGCATTAATGGAAATGCATTGGCATGGTTGATATCATACTTATCTGACCATCATCAGTTCATAGCAGTGAATGAACAGGTATCATACCGATCACAAGTGCAGTATGGAGTACCTCAAGGCTCAGTACTAGAGCCATTGCTTTTCACGCTTTACATGTTACCCTTGGGAGATATCATCAGGAAACATGGTGTTAGCTTTCACTGTTATGCTGATGATACTCAGCTCTATATTTCTTTGCGGCCTGAAGAAACGTACCAATTTGAACTATTGAAAACTACAATTTGAAAACTAACATGCATAGTTGATATAAACTGGATGACTAGTAATTTTCTACTGCTAAATTCTGAAAAAACAGAAGTGTTAATTATATGGTCAAAAACGTCCACATGTAATGACCTAGAACACTGTCTAACACTTGATGGCTGCTTTGTTAATTCTTCGTTATCAGTTAGGAACCTAGGCGTGCTTTTTTTTTTTTTCCTTTGAAACCACATTTCTAGCATTTGTAAAACCGCATTTTTCCATCCCAAAAATATATCTAAAATGTGACTTATGCTCTCAATGTCAAATGCAGAAACATTAATTCATGTGTTCATGACCTCAAGCGACCTCAATCTGTATTGTATAAAGCTCTATATGAATAAAGGTGACTTGACATGACTTGACTTGACTTGACTTTTGGTTCCACACCTGTCTTGTTTAGCTCCACACTACTCAGTGAAAAAAGCTAATAAAAAAGGGATATTTATGTTGAGACAAAAAAAATCATCATCAACAATAACAATAATAATGGCAGCACAAACACTTCATAACAGTATAACATCCAGGTCTGCGGCCCTTGGCTATGTATTGATGATGGAATTTAGCCATTGGTGAAAACTATTAGAGGAACTCTGCACCAGGTCATCCATGTACTTTTTTGGATACTATGAATTTAGACATACTACTCTGATCACATTAGTGTTTTTCACATACTATTTAGTAAGGAGATGTGCCATTTCGGATGCAGTCTGGAAGTGTGGGTATTATTGGGACAGGCTCTGTTTAAAGGGAAGGGTGACTTTTCCAGCCAGTGTGCTTACTGACACCTAGTGGTGAAAAATCAACATTGCTGAAAAATTAATAAAATCAATAATTCATTTAGTGCAGGGGCGGATTGGTCATCTGGCAATTCTGACAAATGCCAGAGGGGCCGAACCATTTTGTTTAATGTGGGCCGGTCAGATTTTTTTAAACATTTTTTTTTTTTTAAATATACAAATAAAATTGTCTTTACGGGTTATATGGTTAATAATAATATTAATAATAATAAATGTTAAGCATTTGGCCCAGTCGGCAACAGCCAGCCGCCTGGTCCCGAGATGTGCCGACCGAACCGTTCAGTCAAAATCAAGCACCTCATCAGAGAGAGTGCAACACGAGCTAATTTTCAGTAAAAACTGGATAATGGACCGTACAAAAGGAAAGGCGGTGCAGAAAAACTTTGAGAAAGCAAAAAAAAAAAAAAAAGGGTTAAGCGTTTTAAGTCCGACTCTGCTAAATGCATAAAATCACCGAACTCTTTTCAAAAGGTTTAAATTCGGCTGCTGCAGCGGAGGACAGTAGTGCCGCAGAGGTAAGAAGAAAACAGAAAATACCGCTTTTTTTTTTTTTTTTTTTTTTTTGACAGTAGCCTACATTGTATTAAATAGTTGTAAGCTTAGCGCAGAACCCCAGTATATTTTAAAATGTCATTGCTTCGTGATAATTGGTTACAAGTGTTAGCTAGCCTGTTACTGAATTGCATGATTGAAATATCAGCAGATAAGGTGGGTTTTAGGGTAACCACTGATGTAGGCTACTTGCAATATAGTCTAACACATCAAAAACCTATAGCAATAGCCATAGTACCATAGAAGTTTGTAGAGAACTTTACTTTGAATATGTAGATAGTCATATATTAAAATAAAACATTGAATACATGCACACAGTACATAAGTAACAGTATGAAATTAATCCTTAGGAAGGGTGGAACGTAGGCTTCTATTACAGGCAATTATATTATATGCAATAGTTAGATATTATAAGCCATTGGCTTACTTGTGTTCTCCCTTGTCTGAATCGTGTTCATCTATTCAAAACTAGAATGTTGCAGCAATGAGAGAGATACACCCTGACACAGATGCTGCCAGTTTCTTAATAATGTGGCTCTAATTAAATATTAATTAACCCCTAGGATAGGAGGAACCTGTGCATATATGACACACACACACAAACACAAACAAACACACACACACACACACACACACACACACAGTGTGATCACATTCACACACATACCTTTACATCACACACAAATGCACATGCAGCACATACTAGCAACACTTCAGCATACTTTAATTCACAAATAATTGTATATCAAAAAGGATTTAAAAATAAAGATCTGTTGGTGTACACACACACACACAACTACTGCTGCTACTATTTATAGTTTTTGCTATATATTTTATTCCCTTTTATGCTATTATTACTTGTTTGTATTCATGTGTATTCTAATGTTGAGAGCAGTCAGTGAGAACATATTTTGCTGTAATGTTTACATCCTATACTGTGTTCATTAACTAGGATGTTGCTGGAATCAGAGACAGAGACCCCTGGTCTTCCAATATCAGTGCTATGAGGAAGGATGCTACGGTAGGCCTAGCAGAGACAGGAGTGTGGTAGAGGTAGGAAAAACCCAACAGACAGACAGTGATAACAAAGAACAACATACTGTAGAGAATGACAGTAACAGCAGATAAACGGCATAAACAGACAGCACACAGACTCTACAACATCCTCAGATTCTTTTTCTTTTGTTTTTACTGTATGTGTAAATTTGTTATAAACGTGTGCTCTTTAAAAAGTAGTAAGCATTGTTTGTCAAGCATTGTGTGGCTACAGTGCCAGGGCTGAATTTTTGTCCCAGTCCGCCCCTGTCTTAGTGTCTGCATATCTTTATTTTATTCTTAGGTTGATGTTTACTTACTTGTTTGGTCTTATCTTGATTTCACAGTGCTATATGTTAAATGCAAATTTACTTTGTTCTCTTGTATTGAAATGGACCCATTCTTTCCTTTATAAGTTGTTGTTTTGTTCTTTTGTTATGTAGATCAATTTTAATTCTGTTAGCTTGATTTCTTTGTTTGAACGTTTGTTGTTTGACCTAATTTTGTTTGTATGTAAGTTGTTTTCTTGGTTTGGGTTCAAATAAAACCCCATTTGCAGTTGTTTGCTTCTGTTTCCCTCCTAACCCTCGGCCACTCACACACGAAAACAGTCCAAAGGATGCCTATTTTCCTGTAGTCGTGGAAAATGGTTTAAGGCGATGAGACAAAAGTCCTTTGGGGTCTCCCACCGCAGATTTGAATTGTGCTTATGTGCGTCTTCATTCCAGCAACACACATGTACTTGAGAAAGTGAGCATTTAGGAAAGATGGCTGTGTTCATTTCACAATTTTTTTGAATGGAATTATAGTCCAGGTATGCTTCTAAAGTATGCTGAAATCAGAACCATTTCAAAGAACACAATGGAAAATCAGAAACAAATCGCATTTTAAGAGAAACATAAAAGCACTTGCACACTTTAATTACTCTGTTGGCATTTAGCCTGAAATGAACTTTAACCATTTAGCAAACTTATTTTGTGTCCTGTTCTAAAACGATTATTTATTATATTTAAACAAAAGTTTACGCTGCTGTGTTAATTTTAACCACTGACTCTTTATCCTCATCATTTGTAAGTGTATACGAAGAGAAATTGCTTTTGCAGCACAGAAAACAGCATCTTCTCTATGTGTCGACAACAAAACCAACTAATTGCTTGATATTGTTTCTTACCATATTATTTCAATGTATTGTCTTAATCATAAACAAACTGGTTTGTAGTGCAAACAGTTTTACCCTTTAGCACTTTGTTTTTCTTCTCGTTATTTCCTTATAGCAGCTAATGAATCGGAAGTCTCACACATTCACAGAAAACAACTTACTTCCTTGTGAAAAAATAAGATGGATACTACACACTACATAAAATGTAATGTTTGAAAAAGCATAATAGGGGCACTTTAATATTGTTTATCAAATGATAGATGAACTGAAACAAGCAAGTCAGTTTGCATTACAAC
This sequence comes from Spinibarbus caldwelli, assembly GCA_039654775.1. Classification (NCBI taxonomy): domain Eukaryota; kingdom Metazoa; phylum Chordata; class Actinopteri; order Cypriniformes; family Cyprinidae; genus Spinibarbus; species Spinibarbus caldwelli. Next base: position 2,813,349 of record CM077241.1, on the reverse strand, counting down.
TGGATGTTGTAGTGTGGAAGAACGTGGTTGCCTTGAAGAGGCCAAGAAGATACTGATAAATGAGCATATTTTGTTTTGCAAAAAGAACTACTGGAAAGGACATATTTGAGGTTCCAGGACAATCTGAACTGAAAAGTGTCCCATTACTTATGCACAGATAGAGCATCACAGATGGGAGGCAGAATGCATGTACTCACATGCCGTGTGACAGCCGCTTTCTGTGTGCGTGTGTGCTTCAGATGTGTGTGCTCATTAAACCATACATCAGAAGTTTAAACTAATATGTGACCCGTGCTGGCAAAATGAGTCGGAATTCGCACGGGCTAATTTTAAGCTACAGACAAAAAAGTGAAAAATGTCGATTTTGGTCAAATTTCAGGTTTTCACAAAAATTAGTTCATTAAGCCCTCGTCTAGCGATCCCAATGCTCCAAATAGTAATTAAACATCTAAAATTATCTTTATTTGCACGTTTTCTGAGAGGAGTACCTTTTCCTCTGCTCACTTCTCGCGCACGATCCTGATAAATACACACATACTGTATACACAGAATTACAGTTTTTAAGTAGGCTATTTATGCAAACATAATCAGTTATGTCTTAAGTGAATGTTTTGGGAATTGCTTAACTGAAGTAAGATATTTTTTATGGGAACTCATATTGCAAAAAGGGCCGTAATAGGTCTCCTTTGAGGTTAAAATTAAAATATGTGTACTTTCACCCACAACGTTGAGTGAATCATTGTTATATCACTTAAATATAACTAAATATGATATAATTAAATAATACAATATAATTAAACATTTTATATAATTCTCATTTATTTTGATGAATGAAAATAGCAGATATCTATACCGTTATTCTCATTGATTATCTCTGCTTTTTTTTTTTTTTTTTACTATATCTGTCATCACAAGCCATATTAAGTTGCAATTGGATTTTGTAACTCAGTTTTGACTAGTCAGAATGATGTGAATTGTGCCTGCTCCTATCATTTCAATAAACATTCTGGATATACCACAACATTTTATTAAGCACAAGAAATGAAAGATAGATATCTAAACAATTAAATTGCAAATGGATGATCAAGATGGATTGTTTTCAAAGAAGATGCTTCGTTCACAAGAATTTGCGGGTTAATGAACTATATGAATGAATGAAGCATTTATATAGAGCTTTATTGTGTATTGCTATACGCCCAAAGCACTTTACAATCATATGGGGGGGGGTCTTTTCTCAACCACCACCAGTGTGCAGCATCCACTTGGATGATGCGACAGCAGCCACAGCACAACAGCACCAGTGCGCTCACCACACACCATTTAACGGGGTTGATGAGACGTGAGACGTGCGGATCCATTTGCAGACTTTTATTTAAAGGCATGGTCAGAAGACAAACAAGGTTCAGGCAATGGCAAACAGGTATAACACAGGCAAGACATGGAATAAACCTAGAACAAGCGTGGGTCGATGATTGGCAAACAGTATCCAACAGGGCAAGGCAGAGAGAGTAAATCCAGGTACCCAGCAATAATCCAGGCAAGGGAATAAACAGAGTCCGAACAGTGAGACAGGGGTAAATACAGGGAACACAGACTAGAAAACAACAAACAGGTTCCGTATCGCAGCTAACACTAGGGGAGTGATAAACGCAGGACAACACTGGAACTGAACAGAAACACAGAATGGCATGGTAAGGCAGCTAGCACTAGAAGAGAGCTATACGCAGATCAATACTCGGCGATCTGTGAACGGAAGTCCATGGTTTATATAGAGTGTGTGATTGTGAGATAGTTCTCAGGTGTGAGCGTGTGATTGAGACAACTGTGTGTACCTTTTTTTCTCAAGGACCGGGGCATGGAACACAAGTCCATCAATATTGTCCCTGATGACAACTGAGCAGGCAGACAGTTCATAAGCAAGTTCTTTGACTGTAACTGGACTGACAGATAGATCAAAATCTGGTGCATTGACAGAGACTGAATCGGACAGTTTAGTGACAGAAACTGGTAAAACAGACAATTCAAAACTCATTAAAGGAAACTGGACTGACAGACATTTCAGTGACTGAACCTGGATTAGCAGACAGTTCAAAATCAGGTTCTTTGGTCGAAACGGGACAGACATAAAGTGCATTAATGGTTTCTGAGTTCGTGACAGGCAGGGTTAAGAGTTCAACGGTGGGTCCTTGAGCTGTAACAAGGCTACTAGAGTCTACAGGGAGCTTGGGTAAGGTCTTTGTGGTCATGACTGGACTAGTGGGGCAAAAAACAGATTCAACAACAGCATTTAGACAGACAGACAACTCAAGTTTGGATTCCCTGACAGAAAAGGGCAGGACAGACAGTTCAAAACCAGACACATTTGATAAAACTAAACAGATGGATAGCTCAAAATCAGCCACCATGGCTGATTTGGCCCAGGGTGAGAGTTCACAGACGGCCTCCATAGCCGTGACTGGACAGGACGAGAGTTCAGGGACAGCCCTATTGGCTGCGACAGGACAGGCAAAGAGTTCACAGACGGCCTCCATAGCCGTGACAGGGCAGGACGAGAGTTCAGGGACAGCCCTTCTGGCTGTGACAGGACAGGCGACAGTCTCCTTGACTGTGACAGGACACACTGGGAGTTCATAATCGAGCACCACTGACACCTCTGGAGATTCTGCAGCAGATGCCGCCACCTCTGGAGGTTCTACAGCAGTCTCATAGGGTAACAGAGAGAAATTGTTGCTGGGCGCCACCACCTCTGGATACATCACATTGAATGCTGCCAACTCAGGCAGTTTTGTGGTGGTGTACGCAGCCCAAACGCAACATAAAACAATCCCCATCAAGGGAAGTGCTTCAGACAAGGAAGTTAGTTCAGGAACAGGTGAATTAAAGTGAGCTGGTTTGGGGATACCAGCTGCGCGTGCAGACACCAGCGGTACATCCCTCACACTAGACATCAGACTGGGATACCGGAAGACTGACCTTGATGATCTGGGTGCAACAGACAGGGCATGACAGGACTCTAGATGAACAGCTGTGACATGACGAGACTCTGGAAGATCAGCTGTGACGTGAAGTGACTCTGGATGATCAGCTGTGACGTGACTTGATTCATGACGACCAACTGCGACTTGACTTGATTCATGAAGATCAACTGTGACTTGGCTAGACTCGTGAAGATCAACGGTGACTTGACTGGGTTCATGAAGATCAATGGTGACTTGACTGGACTCACGATGATCAACTGTGACTTGACTTGGCTCATGAATGGCAGCAATGACATGACGTGGTGTTTTTGTGGCCGCCATTTTGTGAACGGGCTCAGCTGTCGCCGCCATTTTGTGAGTGTGCTCTAGCGTAGCTGCCATTTCACGCACAGACGCGGTGTCGTGTTCCTCCTCCGCGACAACCACAGTAAATAAAGAGCCAGCGCACAGCAAAGCATAGTCTATAAAGTCCTCTAAACTACAATTAAACTTCCCCTCTGGTAACCATGACTTTATGGGTTCACTTAGTCCAAAACGAAAAATGTCTTTTAATACTACCTCATCAAAAGGCACCCTATTAGATAACTCACAGAATTGAGTGACGTACTCCTCAATGGCTAAACTCCCTTGTCGCAGGTCGAGCAGTTGATTGAATGGGTCCATACCTGGCCAGGGTCCTGTAGAAAAGCCGCTGGATCCTCGTTTGGTCCGAGTATTCTGTAACGGGGTTGATGAGACGTGAGACGTGTGGATCCATTTGCAGACTTTTATTTAAAGGCATGGTCAGAAGACAAACAAAGTTCAGGCAATGGCAAACAGGTATAACACAGGCAAGACACGGAGTAATCCTAGAACAAGCGTGGGTCGATGATCGGCAAACAGTATCCAACAGGGCAAGGCAGAGAGAGTAAATCCAGGTACACAGCAATAATCCAGGCAAGGGAATAAACAGAGTCCGAACAGTGAGACAGGGGTAAATACAGGGAACACAGACTAGAAAACAACAAACAGGTTCCATATCGCAGCTAACACTAGGGGAGTGATAAACACAGGACAACACTGGAACTGAACAGAAACACAGAATGGCACAGTAAGGCAGCTAGCGCTAGAAGAGAGCTATACGCAGATCAATACTCGGCGATCTGTGAACGGAAGTCCATGGTTTATATAGAGTGTGTGATTGTGAGATAGTTCTCAGGTGTGAGCGTGTGATTGAGACAACTGTGTGTACTTAGTGCAAAGAATGATGGGAAATGCAGTCCAGGGTAATATATAACAGTCTGTGTGGTGTGAAAGTCAATGTGATGGAGTAGTGACCTCTGGTGGTGAGTGAATGGAAGTTCATAGACCGGATTCATGACACACCAGCTACAGGTGGAGAGAGAGAGAGTCATAGAGCCAGTCAAGTGGATGGAGATTATTAGGAGGCCATGATTGATTTAGGCCAGTGGAGGGAATTTGGCCAGGACACCGGGGTTACACCCCTACTCTTTACGAGAAGTGCCATGGCATTTTTAGTGACCACAGAGAGTCAGGACCTCAGTTTAACGTCTCATCCGAAAAACGGTGCTCTTTGACAGTATAGTGTCCCCATCACTACACTGGGGCGTTAGGACCCACACAGACCACAGGGTGAGCACCTCCTGCTGGCCTCACTAACACCTCTTCCAGCAGCAACGTAGGTTTCCCAGAAGGTCTCCCATTCAGGTACTGACCAGCTCAACCCTGCTTAGCTTTGCAGGTAGTCAGTTTTGGGTTGCAGGGTGATATGGCTGTGGCTATTTTATTTTCTTGAACAACTAGCCACATTAAAAAGTAAATAAATCAAAGGTTGAATCTGTAAAATTTAAAATGCACTCCTTATTCTTTTTCCCCCACATTGTTCAGTTAGGCTAATTATCCTGTTATTCTTATTGTGACTCACTCTGTATGGATAAAATGCTGTAATTGCAAATAGCCTAGTTATTAAAAATACAGTTAGACTGACTTGAAAAAATGGCAACAGAATATATATATATATATATATATATATATATATATGTGTGTGTGTGTGTGTGTGTGTGTGTGGTGTGTGTCTTTTAAAGAAGTCTCTTATGTCATCAAGGCTGCATTTATTTGATCAAAAATACAGAAAAAAACAGTAATCTTGCAAAATGTTATTACAATATAAAATAATGGTTTCTATTTTAATATACTTTAAAATAAAGTATGAGCATAAGAGAGTTCTTTAAAAAAACATTACAAGTCTTACTGATCTAAAACTTTTCAACGGTAGTGTGTATATATATATATATATATATATATATATATATATATATAGATATATAACTTATAGAATATCTAAATTACGACCTATGCTCTGAATGTCAAATGCAGAAACATTAATTCATGCGTTCATGACCTCGAGGCTAGATTATTGTAATGCTTATTGGGTGGTTGCTCTGCGCGCTTAATAAACAAACTCCAGCTGGTTCAAAATGCAGCAGCTAGAGTTCTTACTAGAACCAGGAAGTATGACCATATTAGCCCGGTTCTGTCAACACTGCACTGGCTCCCTATCAAACATCGTATAGATTTAAGATCTTGCTAATTACCTATAAGGCCCTGAATGGTTTGGCACCTCAGTATTTGAGTGAGCTCTTATCACATTATAGTCCTTCACATCCGCTGCGTTCTCAAAACTCTGGCCATTTGATAATACCTAGCTGCATTAATTAGGTCAACCGGAACCGGGAACACTTCCCAAAACACCCGATGTACTTGTTACATCGTTAGACGAATGGCATCCACGCTAATTAGTCTGTTTCTTTCTTATTCCGAGGTCACCGTAGCCACCCAGATCCAGACTATATCCAGATCAGATGGTCACTGCAGCCACCCGGATCCAGTCCGTATCCAGATCAGATGGTGGATCAGTACCTAGAGATGACCTCTACAGCCCTGAACGTCAGCGGAGACCAGGACAACTAGATAAGCCCCAGAGACTGATCCCCAGTGAAGACCCTGTCTCCTAGACGGCCATCTGGACAAGGCTACAGAAACCAGATGAGTCCTTTGCACAATCTGACTCTGCTGCAGCCTAGATTTAAACTGCTGATTTTGTCTGGCCAGAGGAGAATGACACTATTTCGACACACTATTTCTATTATATGTCACTATTATATTTAAGCCACCCAGCTTTATATCAAGCTGATGTAAAGCTGCTTTGACACAATTTGCATTGTTAAAAGCGCTATACAAATAATAGTGACTTGACTTGACTCTTTTTACATTATAAATGTCTTATGGATATACTTACTTTGATAGTTATGTTTATTTTTTTATTGGCATCACAGTCTGGCTTTGCCCATGTGTGTGTAGTATGCAGCAAATTAGCTCATTTTTGATTTAGTAAAACTCACTATCTCTTAGTAGAGGTAACTAGAAGTTAGTATGAAAACTTGAGTATTGGTAACTGTTTTACAAGTTCAGTCAACTTAAAGATTTATGTACATTGAACTCAAAACAATTTTCTTAACAAGCTTGTTTTCTACAGTTCATTTGAGACATAATAGCACATTCGCAGCTGTCACAAATGGCAATGCAGAGTAAAGCTTAAGTACAAATAATTACAAAGATCGATTAATAAATATTTTGAAGTAAAATACTAAAATGGTGTTTTCTTGTAAATGTACTGAATGTTTATTTTTTTTATTTATTTTTTTTGTTTTTTGTTTTTTTAATGCAGTGCAAGTGATATCAAGCCACTTGACCGTCCTGGAACAACACAAGTGCTCACAAGTGTTTTTAAGCTTGGCTGTGTCCAGTTCCATCAGAATTTTCTTCTCTTTAAGGTAGTATGGTTCAAAATAACTGGCTATAAATTTAATTCTTATTTTATACTGCCAGGCCAAAAAAGGTCGCTGTCTGGATTTAAATGAGTAAATACTTGATATTTAAGGATTGACTCATTACTTGAAGTGATTAATATGTTTCTGGCATGTTGTGTCTTTTATTTCTCAAGCAACCAGGTCGGAAGTCGTACCCATGTCTATATTCCAGGATAACAATGTCAAGATTCATCAGGCTCAAACTGTGAAAGATCGTCCACCACAGAGTCCTGACCTAATCCGTATGGAAAGTCTTTAGGATGTGCTGGAGTCAACTTTACATAGCCTGTCCAAAAAAGAGTTGCACACTCTAATATTTCATTGGACCACCTATAGCTTTCATAACATTGTGCTTTGTTGTGACATTAAGGGGGAAAGGAAAGGGAAAGGGAAGTGGTGTGTGGCCAAGTATGGTGACCCATACTCAGAATTTGTGCTCTGCATTTAACCCATCCAAGTGAACATACACCTGGAGCAGTGGGCAGCCAATGCTGCGGCGCCCGGGGAGCAGTTGGGGGTTTGGTGCCTTGCTCAAGGGTCTCGCCTCAGTCATGGTATTGAGGGTGGAGAGAGTGCTGGTTATTCACTCCCCCCACCTACAATCCCTGCCGGACCCGAGACTCGAACCCACGACCTTCGGGTTACAAGGCCAACTCTCTATCCATTAGGCCACGACTGCCCCCCATTAGGCCACGACTGCCCCCCATTAGGCCACGACTGCCTAATGGGGGCAGTCGTGCCCCCATTAGGCAACATAATGCAACATCACAATGCAACATCATAATGCAACATCACAACATTTATTTCCATCAAGAGTTGCATTTATTTTTGGCCTGGATCTTGTATTGACAATGGGAGAGTCTAGCCACTCTGTAAAGTCAACTCCAGCACATCCTCAAGACATTCAGTAGAGTTAAGCTCAGGACTGGTGATCAATTCAAACATGAAAATGATTCCTCGTGCTCACTGAACCACTATTTCACAAATTGAGCCTGATGAATTTTATTATTGTCATACTGGAATGTGTACATGGGTATGTCCTCCGACATGGTTGTTTAAGAAATGAAAAGCTACACTGCATCAGTTTGGGTTAAAAAAATTATTGCCAAACATACAACAAGCCGGAAACATAAAAATCACTGCAATAATCATCCAGTTCTGTGACTGGCATTGGTACACTACTCATTCTCTTTGTTTATCCTCCAGCACTGTGAAAGTGCAGAGGCTGAGTCTGGAATTGCACAGACAACAGTGGGCATGTACATCTTTCGTTCAGAGGGTGCTGATGTTGGTCCTGGAGACCAACCTACAGATGTTGGTGTGGAAGTGTTTGATGCTTTTTGGACTGATTTTTGTGCTTAACTGCAGATACACAATGGAGCTCAAGTGCACGTTTGAAGAAAATCCTGGATACAACCAAGCTGTCACCAAAGAACTCTTAAGTAATGACAATTGAGATGTCATTTTTGATGTTATTTTTGAGATGTCAATTTTTTATACTTGAGTCAGTTTAAGTTTTAAAAGTTTAAAATGTAGATGTTCGTACTCATGTACTCCTAACATGTAATTAAATATGCATGGAAAGTGTGGTGGTGCAGAGCCACTCAACCCCTGAGCCTTATGGCATTTTTTTTCTGACCATTATCCTATTGTTCCAAATTATTGCATGTCACAGATATTTTTTTTTTTTTAAATGTTAGTGAAACGTAAGCAGTACTGTTATCATTGATTTACCTCATGTATCTGTCTACCACAAATTTGCACAGTTATTGAGGAAACTGATCTTATTTCTGCACTCTGTTAAAATTATATTGTTCTGTTAAAATGTTTTATTTATTTATTATTTATTTATTTATTTATTTATTTGCATTTATTTCTGCAGTATGGTTGATTGTGGCAAAAATGTTTGGAAATAGTGTTTAACATTTATGTGCATGTAAATATGAAGGCACTTTTTGTTTTTTGTTGTTGCACACAAGTGTATGAACACTGTGTAGTATGTCTTGCTAGCTCATATATAGCCAAATGCTTTGAAGCATTAATAAATTGATATAATGTAACAGGGTGGTCTTGCTGTTCTTTTTTTTTTTTTTTTGTGTTGTAGTTAGATTTTGTTGTAGTGCGTTGTAGTTAGATTTTGTTGTAGATTTTGTGATTGGGTGGGGTAGGATTAAATATATGAAATACTTTGGGTTTATTGATAAAAATTATGTAAATGTGATGCATTTTAAGTACATTGGGTTTATTACCTAATAATACATATGCATGTTTCTTATGCATTTAAAATAAATTGGATTTATTGGTACTATTACATAAATCTTATTACTTACTTGTTTCATTTACATAAGGTGGGCAAATTTGCATCACATAAAGTATGTAATCAAAATGGATGGAAATTTTATATGCAATTGAAATACATAAATCTTAAGAATTGGGCCTAAATATTTTTTTGAGTGCAGTAATAAATGCACATGATCATCTTTTGCCTGAAATAATATGAACAGCATCTATGCTAATCCTTCTCCTTTTGTTTTCCTGTTTCTATCTCTCAGGTTGCCCATCCCAGTGTTACTACAGCTTGGATCCAGCCTCACTTGTGGTGACTTCAGATGATGCCAACACTCATGAAGACTCCAGATGATGGCAACTATAGATGAACTTACCAAGATGACAAATGTTATGTATTGTAATCATTGCCTTAAAGCATACGTTGAGTGATTTTCAACCCACTTACTATGATGGTAATATATGTGAATGAACAATGTTTAATCTTTCTCTGCGTTCCATGAAATATCCCCATTTATTTGACAGCCAAATAATGTTTTGCATTATCAGAAAATTGTTCATTTACATAATACAGACTTTGTGACCATATAAAGTGGATTTAAATTCACCGAACTTACCCTTTAATGTTTGTCTGTTTAACTGAACATGACTTTGAACACATAACTTGTATTATCTTAGAGTTATTGACATATGGACATTAATTTGTTGCCAGAAGATGCTCCCCATTGAGTCACAGTCACCTCGGGCTGTTTAAAGGATTTTTTAATTTATTTTTTTTATTGTAACCTTGAAACATGCATTTTCTAAAGCTGCTTTGATTGTGAAAAGCATTGTACCCTTACAACAGTTAAAACTAGTAACCATAACTGTAGTAATCAAGTTTTTTTTGTTTTTTTTCCCCCTCAAACTAAGGTTTTGATATCATGGTTCTACTATAGTAATATTTTAGTAATGCTGGAGTAAAACTGTGGTAACCACAGTTTTTGAAACCATGGTAAAGTTTGTAGTTACTAGGTTTACTACTATGCTGTAGTAAGACCATGGTTATGGTAGTTATTGTGAATTTACTACAACAATCATAGTTAAACCATGGTTAATTTTGTGGTTGACTTTTGTATACGGACATATGTGAACTGAATGCTTCTGTTTGAAAGTCACACTGGATAAAACCATCTGATAAATATACTGTAAATGCATTTGTATGTTTAATCTGTTCACTGAAAATAAATTTGCAATTGCGATTGTACATTGTTTTTGATCCGTTATTGTGTGCAAGGATATTTTCCTTAGTGTAACTGAAGTGATTATGAAGCACGGACCGACCGTGGACCGCCGGTAAACGGTAATGATAAACCAGCGGCTCGTCAGCGGACCGCTGTCGGTAAAGCGGCGGCTGCTGCTGGAATAACGATGAGCAAACCTCCGGTGAACCGCCGGCTCTGCCACCGCTGGTCTATGTTAGCTGGGCAAGGCGAGAGTTTAACTCTTTAATATTAATGACGTTATGTGATTGGACGCTGCATCAAAAATAATCACTCTACGTCACTGTCGTTTGATTAATATTCATATAAACCAAGCCTTCGTCACAGCAGCGCAAAAGCTCTGTTGTTGTAATGAAGTCCTCGCCGCTGGATGGCACACAGTTCCTCCTCCTCTTCACTTCACTGCGCAGTCTGGATCATGTTTATCACCCGCTCTTCTTTTCCCACGCACCAGTTTGCGGAGTTTTGCCTGTTTCGGGGGACATCTGTAGAGCATCTTGTACAAGAAAGAGTTCATGTGAATGTCCTCTGTGCGTGAGGTAGGTTTTAATAAGTATTAACAGAGTTTTGCCTTGTTTGTTTCTTTTGTTGTTGTTGTTTCTGTGCTCAGCTGTGTTCACTGATGTGTTAACCCGCTGTTCACTAGTCCCTGTAATCTTAACTTTAATCTGATCATTTGGGTAGCTATTAGGAGCACAGCTCTTCTCTCTCACAAGCTTTCGAATAATAATCAGGCTGCAGTGCTGTGGTTGCTGGGACAATCCTTCACAAGAATGTGCTAAACAGAGCATTCACACACACACACACACACACACACACACTCACACACACACACACACACACACACACACACTCACACACACACACACACTCTCACACACTCAGACAGTACACAGACAGCGCGCGTTTATGTGGCTGTCTAAATGGGGACATTAGGTTTATATATATATGTATATATAGCTAGATATAAATATTATAACATAACCTAAACACACACACACTAACAGAAAACAACATTTTACAAATGAAGACTAACTTTATTTATTTATTTGTCTATCTAATGATGATTTTCCCAGAAGGAGGTTTTGGTTTTGTCAGATTTAGGTCGTTTTAGTACAGTTTTGACCCCAAAATATAGTAAAGTGCACAGACATCTTCTGACTTGTGTTGTTTTAAATAAAGTTCACTTTGATTAATGCAACTACAACCTGGGACAAAATTTGACATTTAAAAACCACTTGCTTTATTTATGTGCACAAACTACACAAAAATAGATACAATGATACAACTGTGACATTCCCAGTGCAATTTACCAGCGTTTCTGCCAAAACACTGGACTTGCTGTACCAAAAATAATATAATTTTTCACAGCTTGGTATTAGCCACTAAGCCTATTAATAAATATAATTTATTATGATCTTACTATAGAAACGATAATTGTTGTAACTGTGGTATTTTTGTAAGGGGTTTCAATAAAGGTGTCTAAAGTGTTTCTGACCTTAGTTAGAACCACATTATTTTACACGTCTAATCTGAAGTTTTATTAACGGGTTACAAGGGGTTTTTTAATAAAAAGAAATTAAGTAGATAGAATAGAAAAAGAATAGAGAAAGCTAGTGTTAGAGGCTCTTTTTTTTTTTTTTTTTTAAGAAAACAAATAGAGAGTGCAAATGTTAGAGATTCAAGTGTTTATAAGAAAACAAATAGATAAAATAAAATTAGAATAGAGAGTGCTAGAGTTAGAGGGTCAAATAAAGATTGTAGCCGTTTCTTGAAGATGGCTAAGGACTGCTTTAAAAATGCATCTTTATCATTATCAGATTTGTTTCTATTGTTTGTCTCAAGCCCTTTGTCTGATGGAGGGGTTTCTGGCTCAGATAAAGGGTGTGGTGATATCATTCAGACTTTCTATGTCTAGATTGTTTCTGGTATTGGTCATCTGATGTACAGATCATATAACATCTTCTTTTTCCATATTTGAAACCCATTAAGTGAAGTGGTTTATAGATAATGCTTTGTAAAATTCACAATAATCTATGTGTTTCATCAAGTTTGTAGGAGAGATGCAGAACTTGATTGAGTTTCAGGTTGTTTTGAAACATAACAATAATAAGAAGAAGAAAACAATAATTATTGTCTATATTTAAACAGTAATTTAAATACAAAATGCTGTCTCTCCATAGAAATTACATCATGGAAACATGTCATGGTCAGATACAATAGATAGATAAATAGATAGCATATAGTAGATAATATAAATTATGTTGTAATATGTTGCATAAATAAAATGAATCCTGTTTTAACTTTACATGAGGATGGAATGTGCTTGTCATGAAAATAATGTCAAAACATATTCAGATTTATGAGTTTGACATGTTCTTGACAGGTTTCATGAGATTCACCCCTTATTTTGGATAAAACTCGGTATCATTTAATAGATCTGCTGTGTGCCTCTGAGCTACACACACTCCAGACATTTTCTGGCAAGAACATTTAGCAGAGTTCCACCTCAAATCCTTTGAATAGAGCTGAAAAATGAAACTCTTGCTGTACGTTGCCACAAGGAGAAAGGATTATGACTAACCAGGGATAAGGTTTCAAAGAGGGAAATAATCAAGTCCTCTTATGTCTAGTATAGCAAACCCCTCACTTTTCTGTATATTTTTACAAAAGCACTCCTTGGCCTGACCAACAGGCCCTTAAATGAAATACTTGGTTCAAGTAGCACAACTTCTTCAGCATTTTTCTCATTATGGCTCAGGCGAGTGCAGTAGCGTTGTTCAGCTACCCTTCTTATTAATTATGTGTTTAACTTGACTTTATCAGGCCACTGCACCTCTACTGCTGAATAGCTGGACTCAAAAAGAGCTTGTTTGCCAATAATACACCCATTTAGAGACTGTCTGACAGGTAAAGTGGTCAGTCACAGTTTGTTTAATTTTTACAAGCCATTTATGAGCACATTTATCTGAGATAGATTATACACTCGTGTGGTTTAAAAAAAAAAAAAAAAGAATGTGTGTAGGGCCATTTTTTGATGATAAAACAAGAACGTGTACAGTAAAAATAAATAAATAAAGGATATTTAACCTTTCATCTTTACATAGTTTGATGATTTATAGTTTATGTGAGTTTGCCAGATGGCAACATTGTACAATACCTCTCATAGTTCATATATTGATGCTTTTGTATACTAGTCTGAAAGGTAAAAACGTTCTCTATAGGACTCAATGTAACTTGTGCTGCAGTGTGTAATTTCTGCTCCACTATAGCAGCACCAGAAAAAATAATTGGATGTTTAAACACTTTTTATAGTTAAGTGAAACTGAAAGTTAAATTGAAACCATTAAAAACCTAAAAATTAATGAACCTAAAAATAAAAAGTAATTTTAAAAAGTAAATTTCATTACTTGACATAAATGTTAACTGAATAGAATAAAATCTAAAATACTTTTTCAGCTAGTTGCCAGTAATATTTCCCCTTCTAATTGAGTTTAACTAAAATAAATTTAACTAAAATAACTAAAACTGAAACAAAAATTAAAAACTATATATATATACAGTTTTATTAATTTTATTAATAATATAGAAAAAAAACTAATACAAAATATGAATTAAATGTATACTAATCTCAATGATACTAAAATAGCAGTGATTTAAACTGTATTTTTCAAAATCCAAAAAAAAGACGACATAATATAATGTCATTCTTTAGAGTTAAATGGTTTTCAGGGCTTTTAGTTGTTGCACACCAGAAGATGATGTCATGAAAATGAAATTTCATAAGTGTATTTTTATGCCCTGAACCTCTCTCTACATAACTCATGTTTCTCTCTCACAGGACCATAACAAAATTAACTGGCAACCAGATGTGAGTGTCTGATTTTTCTGTTCACATTATGATCAGGAATCTGATTATCTGTATTGTCATGTTGGTGATGAGTGAAGATGAGCAAGGGCTTTGGGGATTTATCATTGTTAATGCACAAACTGAGCACCAGGGCTTGTACAAATGCTGAAGAGATATTTACTGTTATTTTCTTCATGACCTCTGAGAGGTCTGAGATGTCATTAAAAAAAAACTTGAAAAAAAAAAAAATAAACAGACTTTTCAGTTCCGATTTTCAATCACATTTTACAGTGTACTCAGTCTTTCTGACTTGAATCTAGGAGCTCAGTTGCCTTTGCGGGCATCCAGCATACGTTACGGCCTAAATAACAAATACATTTCAATTTGATATTGTCCGGTTTATGTGCTGTTGATTCTGTTGTCACTTTTCATAACTAGTTTTGTAACATTCAGATCGATTTTTAAAATTCTGGTTTTCGCCCAGCTTTTAATTGTTACAGTGCCTGTATAACAGTGCACCGTTTAAAATTTTAGTGTGAAATTACAGTATATTCCAGGTTAATAATTGCATAACTTTCACAGTAATTTCACAGTGAGACTCTTGTATCTAACTGCGCTCTCAGAAATGTCTTGTAAAGAAACAGCATCATACTGCATTTTAATTCTTGTTGGTTTTACTTGTGCTTTTAACCTTGTTTTTGGTTCACTTTTATCCGTTTGTGTTGTTGGTTTATTTTGTAATGTTGGTTTATGTTGCAAGTGTTGTTTTTATTTGTTGAGTGTTACCGTTGTTCTGTTTTGTATATCGAGTATTGATGTCACATGAATATGAAATAAGTTATTAATTAATCTTCATGCTGAAATATATAAAATAATCATGTACATGCTATGAATAGTTTGACTAACTTAAAGCTTATTTCATATTCTAGCTTGTCATCATTTGACAAATGTTTTCATTTGTCATACTTCTGACATGACTAGATCAGAAAACTGAGTATGAATATACAAGATCCAAGATCCCAAACAAACACTAATCATGATTCGCTAATCACCATTATGGTGACTTCAAAAAAATTACAGTAGTAAACAAGTAAATTTCTCACAGTGGCACAGTTAAAGACAACTTTATAATGTGAATTCACAGGAAAACAAGAGCAGTAAATTACTGTGATGTCAGCATCATTCTGCTGTTCATTCAGTCATTTGTAAGAAAATAACCCAGCATGCATTGATTTCACAGTAAATTTCAGACTACAGTTATTATATATATACTCTTTAATCCTGTAAATTCCTGGCAATTTTTTTACAGTGTGTTTACTCTTTCTCCATGTTTGCATCCAGATATCCCCATTAATCTGACAAAATGCGACTTTTGACAGCTCCAAGGCATTTGTTAAAACTACAGATGATACTAATCAAAGACAACTAAGAAAGTTCATCAAGGTCTTCAGAGATACTACTAAAGAGTTTGGTCAGGGTTTGAGCTAAGCTCTGCAAGACAGATGAACCCTGGACCAGAGCCTCATTCTTACAAAAAACTCAAATGATCAAGTTCAGTAAGCTTATTTCAAATGTGTTAAAAACAAATGTATGTCCAAATGTTGACATAGCAGAACAAATCAAGTCAAACAGATTTATACACTATAAATACACTAATAAGTTAACAGTGCATCATATCGGATGATGTCATAATGCAGTTTAAAGACTGTATGTGTTAAAATGCAAGAACTTAAACGTTAGGAAAAGAACAAGTCATTTCATGGTGTTGTCTTTGCCAGTGACAAGCACAGTGAATTATTTCAGAAGTTTCGGCAGTCACACATACTGTCCTTTAGAGCTCATTTCAAAACATACTATGTCTTTGTTATTTTAAGTCTTACACAATTTTTGTCCTGCATTCTCCTGAAAAGGTGGGAGTGTTTTTCCCTATTGTTTCGGGGAAATACGATACAGCTGAGACGCTACCATTCTTCAGGTTGTGAACAGGCCAGAGTTTAAAGTTCACTAATGTGTGGGACTATATAACATGAAAAGAGAGAATCCGGAGAATCCTTTAAAGACACATAGGGAGGCTGGAGGGAACATGCCTACACATGCTCATGTCAGCTGTCCTCTGCTCTGAATTATTACAAAGTGCATCTGAGGCCATTTCAGTGGTCATAATCGTAAATACTACACGTCTAAAACTGGCTTTGAAGTTCTTGAGTAGAAGGACTTGGGGCTTAGACTGGTTAGTGCTGTAGCTTTGCAGGTTTCAAAGTGCTTATTTAATCAGGTTAGTTTATACAATAGTCACAACAAACCATTATACCAATTACATTCAAACACAAAAAGTATATAATGCCGGTACTTATTCTCTTTACACTTGGGGGAAATTCTAGCCTGTCATGTAAGTGCAGTGTATGACATGCTATTATGCAGTGAGATTTGACCGATGGTTGATTGTAGGGCTTGCTGTCATGGTGTTTGCAGTGAACGTAACTATTGTTTAAAAGGAAATGCCTCTAATGAATGATGTTCAGCCTGCTTCATTTTTATGATCCAAGGGTTCACGTTTCACAGATGTGACATCACTATCATAGTGCCTCTCATGGATTTTTTTTTTTTTTTTTTTTTTGGTTGGTTGGATTTATGAGGAAAAGCATAATTGAATTTGCATTTCCACAGTTTGTGTCCGTCATCAGTGGTGTCTCTACATGTGGTGCTATGCTTTGATGCAAAATGAATTGCATTTTAAGGAATGAGATTATTAAGTGTGTGTGTGTGTGTGTGTGTGTGTGTGTGTGTGTTTCCCCTCACAATTCTAACGGTTCTACTTCTCTCAAGTTGAAGCTATGTAAATTTTGTCATAAGCTCACCTTTGGTCTTTTTATGTTCATACACTATGTACATCAGGAGAAAGGTGCAAGAAATGTGATGGGCACCAGAGGAAACACATTGCATGTGACCCTGAGCCAAACAAAACATGATCAGATGACATAACTCAAGTCTTTGCTAATACCAGGTATAAACAGGGTCAACAATGTGTATAGCACCTGGCCTTTTGCAGATCCTTCTTAAGAATCATAACATTAGAAACACACACAAGTTTATTTTGAACAAGATTGCTAATCATTTGAGTCAGATAACAGTTTGAGCGGCACATTTCAGTGCCAATTGCAATGAATCAAAATAATGCTACTTCGTAGCAAAATCTTGGCTGCATGATTGTTTATATCATTACAAAATGTAAACTCTGTTATCATAGACTGTATTAAACTCTATATATAATGTCAGATGTATATTATATCCAACTTTATCCACATGCTTACAGTACACTCACATAAAGCTATATAGCACTCGACTATCTGACAAGGTGCAAAGACACTGACAAAACAAGTATACACACGTATACTTTCAATCACAATTTTCTGTAAAGCTGCTTTGAAAGAATGTGTATTGTGAAAAGCACTATATAAATAAATTTGACTCAATGCAATGGAATTTTACAAAGAGACTGATATTGAAGGGTGGTGCAGTTATTAGATGTGACAGTGTATAGCATAGTGTAGCTTTTTACTCATTTCATATGCAAGGAGGGACTTTTGTTATGTAGAAGAACATTTAATTTTATTGGGTCATCAAAATGGTCATGAAAACATAAATTATAATTGTTTTGGCATGAAATCCCATCAATAACATTATAGGTGAACCACATGGAACAAATTGAAATGATTAATAAATGTACGATATGACCCCTTTAATAACAAATCAGCTGATGTAGGACTGACAGATGCACAAACCTCCCTCTCTTCAGTGTCACATTGTCTGTAGTCACATCCGCTTTACTCTGGAAAACTATGGCTGCTGTTATGACAGTTGTGCTATTTTCTATTTCCCTGCAGGCTTCTCCAAAAGATATGAGGGTTAGATCCCTCCAAGAGCTGGACATCTATGGTTCCTCTCTCCTCTCATCCCAAGGCAGAGGGACTCATTCCTGTTTCTGATCTCAGTAATTCCCCCCTCCCCAAGTCTTTCCCTAATTCATGAGCCAGCAGGATGCATCATCTGTGCGAGCCCTCTCTGAGCGTCTCCTCATAGCCTCGCACAAGGGCCAAGCTGATCATGTGGTTCAGCTCATCAACAGAGGGGCCAAGGTAGCCATTACCAAGGTGAGTAACATGCTTTAGTAAACTTGGTTATAAACTGGGTTCAGAAGTCTGAGAAGTTGTTGTTCCACCATTTGTGTACATGGTGAAGCAAACTGCATTTCTATACAGGATTTGGAGCTTATTTGAATATTGCATTTTAAGATCGTGGTCTTGTCCCAAATGGCACACGGGCCTGTGAAGTCCATTCATTCTTCATACTGCATGTCCTGTGTAGGTTTGTGGGGATGCTGGAGCTGATCCTAGCCTCTCAGGCTGTTACTTTAAAATCTAATAGCCAAATTTACTAAACAAAAACAGTTAATTTATTTGAATGCAATTTCTGATCAGGAGGGTAAATGCTTAACTGAAGTGTTATCTTATGTCTTCTTGTGTAAGATTAATGTAGTGGAGATCTGTTAGGATTTAAAGGGTTTCTGTTTTCTGTTTTGTTGGTTACCATTGTGCTGAAGTCTAGAGCCTGTGTTTAAGTCAAGGATGAGCAGAGGAACACTGATGTTATGCTGCATGTTGCTTTATTTTTTATGCCAGTAACTGTGTAGTTGCAGATGCAGTGACAGTCTGTATGGTAAATAAGTTTTATTTCAAGAATGTATTTATTTATTTATTTATTTATTTTAGTGGACTTAATTTAAGGCAATCGGTTTCCTCAAATGAAATGAGTTAACTCAGTGCATGGTATTATTAGTCACATACTGGAAAGTACATTACAGTTAAGAACTGTGTTTTTACAGTACAATTGTGGTTGATGATTTATGGTACTCGTTAATTTACAGGATTGCTACTAGGGCTGAAACGATTAGTCGACATTATCGACAACATAAACAATTGTCGAGTAGTCGTTTGATCTCATATGACCTAATGTAAGAGCCTGCAATACTGCGGTTGGACCAGTGTAGCGCAAGACTTGAACTGCATCAGAATTACAGAGAAGAGACACAGTGCTTTAGAGCACAGCGTTTTCTTCTCAATAACGCAATAAACAACAAACAAAACAACAGTTTAAACAACAAAAACTGACAGCGGTGAGAAAGTGATGTTTGCATGAGCTCTTTAGTTCGGTACTTCAGTAAAGCAGTCACATCACGTTTATTTATATAGTACTTTATGCAAGAGATAGCCTTAAATCAAGCAGTTTAGTTAGTGTCGCTTTCAGTTAGAATTACAACTTGATTTTCTGTTATAAAGCAGCTCTCCAGTGTGGAGATAGCTAATGATAAAATCTCTTTATTAGTTGGGGAAGTAAATTAATTAAAGTGATAGTTTGGTTTGCAGAGATCAAAGCTTGACCTTGCGCAGGACTGTTTTGATTATCATAACCCTATAAAGGTATTTTAAGAGAGATATATGTTGTGAATAAAATAGTTTATCAAAAAAAAAATAAAGCATCTTATCACTTACCTTTATTTTGTTTCTTAGCCATATGACTTACAAAATGAGATGTTAGGCAGAATGTGTCATTCAGTTATTTTTTCATATAGCTAATTAAATGGTGATTAAGACAGTTTCTGTCTGTCATCTCATTATGTGTGCCAAATATATCTATTTATATAAATTAATTGGTAACGCTTTTACAGTAAGGTGTTATAATGTATTACCTAACATGAATGAACAATACAGTTATTACACTATTAATCTTTGTTAATGTTATTTAATACAGTCGTTCATTGTTAGTTCATTTTAATTCACAGTGCATTAACTGATGTAAACAAACAACTTGTGATTTTAATAATGCATTAGTAAATGCTGAAATTAACATTAACTGAGATTAATAAATGCTGTAGAAGTATTGTTCATTATTAGATCATGTTAATTAATGTAGTCAACTAAGGTTAACTAATGAATCTTTATTTTGAAGTGTTAGCAATTTATTGTGTAATAATTTTAATTAATTACATATGTGACCCTGGAGCACAAAAGCAGTCATAAGTGTCATGGGTATATTTGTAGCAATAGCTGTATGGGTCAAAATGATCAATATTTCTTTTATGCCAAAAGTCATTAGGATATTAAGTAAATATCATGTTCCATTGATGCTTAATTTTTGATTAGTAATACGCATTGCTAAGAACTTCATTTGGACAAGTTTAAAGGCGATTTTCTCAATATTTTGATTTTTTTTGCACCCTCAGATTCCAGATTTTCAAATAGTTGTATCTCAGCCAAATATTCTCCTGTCCTAACAAGCCATACAGGAAGGAAAACTGAAATCCTGGTTCGTAACATACTGTAGTGATAATGCAATGCATAGTGTTGCCTAGAAGTCATCTCATTACCGTTAATGTAGCATGAAGTGTTGTTGTTGTTATTTCTGTTACTAGAGGTTATCTCTGGTCTCAGCTGATCTTTAAATGGGCATGAGCGCACAAACTGTTTTAGTCTTACTGTCACCTCTAATGTTGTTATATGAAGCATACTTTTAAATGCATATGATAAAGATTCATCATGCAGCAACAACTTAGGCAAGTGAGACTGGGGAGGCATAAGTAAGTTTGATTTTTTTTTTATTTATTTATTTACAAAATAATTGTAAATTAATTAATATAACATTATATGCATATTTACATTTGAGTTGAAAATATTAATTATAAAAAAAATGGTAAAATCTTTCAGTTACCTCCACACTTCCACCCAAAAATGCCACACCCATGGATACCTGGGGTGTCACATTCAAAGCTTCAGGTGTTTCCCTCACCCCAGGGTTTTATCTCATATGTGAAAGCCCACCAGCCTTGTAGCTGTAGAGACAGCTACAGATCATTCAGGCGCAGACAACAAATGGCCTTCTCAGCAGGACAATGGTGAGACCAGAGCTGAAGGATCCAGATCTCACGCAGTGCAGATAATAGGAGACGTGGCAGGAAAATGAAGAGCTAAATTTCTGACAGCCTCAAACCAAAAGAGATCAGACTGCCACTTTGAGTCTGATTCTGATTGAAGCAGTATTCAGATTCTGCTAAATCTTGTAAATATCATTAATAAATACTGCAAATTCAGAATTCTGTGTGAATATAGAAAACAACCATTTTAAAAATTAAGGCTTATATAAATTATTTGTCAGTGTATTTTCAGGTAGATGAACAACATTCTGCTGGACCAGAGCAGGGTTCCCACGCTTCTTGAAAGTACTTGAGCCTAGGGCCCTGCGCGGGGCCGTTTTCTTAAGCCCGCTCCCGCTGAATTTCTGACCATTACCGCCCACTCCCGCAACGCGTGGGTCCCACTCCCGCAAACATTCTAATATTGTATGATTTACGCTCTATCAATATGCGGGGTATTGAAATCACATTTGAACAAACGCTCGCTGTTCACTTTCGATTTCTCGATCACGCGTACTCTGTGTAAAGTGAGTGCATCTTTACAGTGCGTGCATAATTATTAGACGTTGATATTCTGATCAGATTTTTTTTTTCAAGCACTTTTTACTAATTCCAAACCACATCTATCTTAACTACTATTCATTTTGTATTTAATCATTTATAAGTGATATACAATTGTCCATGAAGTCTGGAAGTGAAAAACTCCCTATATTCTGGTGTGCAGAATTATTAGGCAGGTTTTCTTTTACAGATAAAATGAGCCAAAAAAGAGGTTTAACTCCCCATTAAATCCCCATTAGAAATATTCAAAACTAATGCAATACAGAAATTGCAAAGTTCAGGCATGACCATTGGTCAGTGAAATGCTCATTGGGTCAGCAGAGTCAGACAAAAACAGGTGGAGAAAAAAAGATGCATGTTAACTGCAAAAGAATTAACGTGAAGAATTAGGTGTAAAACCATCAGGAAACATTTAGTCTCCAGCGCCACCATTTTCCAGAACTGCAACCTTTCCGAAGTCTCCAGAAGTGCAATGTGTCAGGTTCTCAGAGGCTTTGCTTGGGTAAAAAATTAAAAAAAAAATGATCCTCACTTAATAAGAATAACATGCTGAAGTGTTGTGAAATACATGAAGACTAATTTTTTATAGGCTTTATGGTCAGATAAGTTGAGAGTGACTCTTGAAGGACCAGCACCACATCCTCTTGTACCACTGTTTGAAGAATTGATCTTCCAGAATCTGAATCTGGCAGTAAATTTTAAGAGCTCATTTTTAGTCAATCTCTGCAAGACAGGCTTTTCAGGAGAGGAGATGGACTAAAAATGAGCTCCTAAAACTTGCTGCGACATGGAGCTAAGGAGAAAATATAGAATTTAAAAAATTGGAAAAACAGCTTAGTGAAAAGTGTTTACAGTTTAAAAGTAGGGCTGTGCAATTAATGGCCTGTGATAATGAATGCGATATTGCCTAGCTTGTCAGTGAACTACGTCTCTGTGTAGTAAATGCAGCTCCATCTGAAAGCAGGTGATGGAGATTTACCTGCTCTCAGATCACGGAACCGGCTTTACTGACGAGATGCGCATGACAATTGCATGCGATTAATTGCACAGCCCAATTTAAAAGCAAATTAATAGAAATTCCTATTTTTATTTCTTTTCTTTATTTTTTTTGTATTATGTTTAAAATGTTCATGAAATATTTTCAAAAAATATTAAAGTTTTGAGCAGCTGCATGTTTGAGCACCTGCATTCCTCTAGGTCAAAGATGAAAATATGGGATTTACAATAAAAAGTGATTTACAAAATAATTTTTATTTATTAATGAGTAACGTCTCTATTGAGAGAATGGGCAAATTTTCAGTGTTAACAGGTTTTACCATGTTATTACATTTAACCACTTTTTATTCATTTAAAAATTGAGAAATTCTTTCAGATTTAAATATTGTACAAGAACTACAGCAAAAACCAGTTTGATGCATATTTGATCAATGTTTTAGAAATTGTATTTGAATATTACCAGTATTGACTTTGAACACGACTGCTCAAAACGGTCTAAATTTATGAAACCTACACATTCAAAACATTATTACTCTGGAATTTTTAATGTAAATGTTAAGTGTAAGTGAAATGTTAAGTACTGTAAGGTCTTTCATGACACTACATATGCTGGGGTGTGAATTTCATAGGTGCTTGATATAAAATAAATGGTGCTTTAAAAAGTCCTTGAATCTGGTGTTCATGAAAGAGTGGAAACCCTGTCTGAGTCTGTCGTGTGGAAGGTGGTACAGACATAACCAAGCACATACCTCTGGTCTCTTCCCCCGCATTCTATTGCTAATTGCATAATCACTCATTCTATTGCTGCACAATATATCCAATTTCAGAATATAAAGAACGTTTTGAGCGGTTGCACTGTGCCAGTCAAAAAAGATCTTTAATTAATTACAGTCTTTAATTAATGCGTATTGTTTGTTGCTGCCTTCCTGGATGAATTGGACACTCTCTCTGTCTCTTCTAGGCACTTCGATCATCCTGTGAGGTGATTTTTAACATTAATCTAGACTACTTTAACAACTCATTTAGTTCTCCAGTACTGGTGACCCCCCTCACATGTCTGACGTCACTTCTTGATCTTGTGGTGTTTTTAAGAAGGAATCTTGGGAGGCTCTCATTACCCTACTGCACTTCATAAAGTTTTTTTTTTTTTTTTTTTTTTTTTTTTTCGCATGTCTGCAAACGTTGCTGCACCTGACATGAATTCCACCCTGTAACCTACACCTAGTGCCCTCTTCCCTGCAGTAATAAAGATGTCTAACTTCCATTTAACCAGCCTATGGCAGCTTACTAGGTCATTTGTTTATTGCTATTGCAGTACTACCTTTTGAACTCTGTAAAAAAAAGGCTATGTTGTAAATTAAGGAAGTATTTCTTTAATCAGTGCACCAGGCTTTTTTTGAAATATGCTCTGATCAAACCCAAGCACTTAAACTTTATCCCTATAACTTACTGTTTTTTGCACAATGGCAATAAAATGAAAAGGTTCTGTTAGAATAGAACCTAATAGGATGGAAATATAAAGTTAGCCATTGCTATGGGTTTGAGAACTAGATTGAGGATGTCACCTTGGAATCAATTTTTATTTTTTAAAACATCTTTTTTTTCCTGATTTTTGTAATTGGATCAAAAAGAATATAGTGTTTTAGAACAGAACCTCACAGAATTTGTCAAATTTAATGCTAATACTTGAAGTATATGCTGTTATTTTCCCACAAAAAGACATCACTTCTGGAGAATTATGTCATTAAGGAAGCTTTTTAAGAAATATGATTGAAAGTGATATTGAGAGCATAGGTAAAATATATATTTTTTTTTAAAAAGTGTTCTAAAGAAATCATGTTTTGATTAAAACATTTTGATTCCATAAAGGAACAAATTATGAAACTAATAAAACTTCATATTAAAAGTTAGTGCTGCACCTGGAGACATGACAAGAAAGAACAACCACTTAAACCAAAACAAAATAGTGAAATTTTTAAATTGTGAGTTTAATAATTTGTCCGTTGTATTAATATGGGGACATGAAAATGTACTACATAATAGGAATGACCTATCTGATAAGGTGCCATTTGTTTGAAAAATAGGACAAGGACAAGTAAGGAAAATATCACAGAAGGCATCCGAGCCATAATTGAGGCCAGACAACTAAACAATCTTCATCTCATAGAGTTGAAGAACAGATAAAAGGGAAAAAAAAAAAACTCCTAATATCTCACTGGCAGCCTCAAACCAGTGTTTTTATCTTTTATCTTGTGCATTATTGTTTTATATTGTGCTGAAAATATACTAACATTACAGTATTGAAACATAGTTTATTATCTGCTGTCTATGCAGTTATCTTTGCAGTATTCACATGGGTCATTCTGTGTCAAATCAGGGAAAACTCCCCGACTCAAATTTTTACTTTTTTTTTTTTTTATTTTTTTATTTTTATTTATTTATTTTTTTTTTTTGAAGAAAGATAAACATGTATTGTGATGAAAACCAAAATATGAAATGTCATGGATAAATATTTAATGAGTAATCCACTGTTTTGTAGAGAGGGGTCAAAATGTCAATTTTCACCTGAGATTCAGAGCAAAATTACAGGAGGGTAAAAATGACCAGAAAGATTCCAGCATCAATATGATATTTTAGTAGAGATTAGTCTACTACTAAAGTCTGTTGACTTTAGCAGTCTTTGTTGCATTATATACTAGTGCCGACCATTCAGAAAAAAAAAAAAAAAAAAAAAAAAACCCCACTTCAAGTTGTTTTTTTTTTTTTTTTTTTTTTTTTCTCCAAAGCTTGCATGCCTGTACCTCAAAAAGTAATGTCTTAATGACCTTTTAGATCTTTTTCCTTTTTGCAACTTCATTTTTAAGCCCCTGTATGGTTCAGTACCAGAGATATTGGAATCTCAATATGGCTCCAAGTGTAAATTGTTAAATTGTACACATTTTCAGTGGACAAAAACCAAATGTGGGTCACTTTGAATAAAGATTATACTACTTTTCTTTTGAAGAGGAATGTCTGAAAAACAAATAATGTTGAAACTAGAAATAATGTTGAAACTCAAGAAAACTTCTCGAGTTACAGGCATGCAAACTTTGGAGAAAAAACTATTGACAAAATCGAACATTTGAGACGGAATAACTTGTATGATAAAACAGCTTAATAATTTTGCCCATAAGATTTCTAAGAGAGGACGTTTACATCATATTATTTCTAGTATCTGGATTGATGCATGTTCCATTAACACTATAAATACAGCAGCCAGAACGCACCTTGTGAAATATTCAGCCTGGCATGAGTGTTGTCTGTTAAATAAGTCACAGCTCTGTGATTATTTCTCTTTTGTGACATGGTTTCTTGGCTGAAGTAGCATAAGGCTGGTCCTCTGGGAGATTAGTCAATGGCTAAAACTGTAGAAAAGAGGACCAGTGTTTATCCTGCTGGCTATTTTATGTATTGCATTTTATTTACTCTCACTCATTATGTAAATGGATAATTTGGATTCATGACAGACATCTGCAGAGTTCCTCTGAGCTTTGCGTCACGGTCACACTTGCTGTTTGGTTATGTGTTTTGTCCCACACGTATTCTCTGGCTCACCCTCCATTCACCCTGTCTGTTCCAGTGCCTGATTTTATGTGTGTGTGTGTGTGTGTTGTTTGCTTGCAGAACGGCAGAACACCTCTGCATTTGGCTGCCTATAAAGGCCACATTGCTGTTGTGAGGATTCTCCTGGCAGCTGGGTGTGACCTGGATATTCAGGATGATGTGAGTATAATATGTTTGCAACATTTTCATAGATCTGCTCTTGTAAAACCTGAAATTTTTCAGATTTTTTTGTTTGCATAGTCACATTTTCTTTTAAATGAGGCCAGTGTCAGATATGAGTGTGAACTCTTCACACAGTCTGCAAAAGAACAATAACAAAGACTGCACGCTGTTATACAAAAGTAAATATACAGGCCACTTAAGTCAGTGTTTACACATTCATTTGTAAGATGATGTGCTGTGGATGCCAGTGAATTTGTGCACAGGCAATCAGGAGGATGAGAATGAGGAGAAAGAGAGCAAAATGAATTCAACACCTCACTGTCCCTTCACTTTGACTGTTCAGACTGAGGTCGCACTGCAAAACATCAGAGCTGTATCTAATTTAGGACCACATATGAAAGTGGCACAAATCAGAAATCAAAAAGATCAGATTCCATGTGTGCTGTTCAAACAGAGGCCTGAGTCACATATGAGAAAAAAGGTAACACTTAAGTCTAGGGACCAATTCTCATTATTAACTAGTTGTTTATTAGTATGTCCATTATTAACATATTGGCTGTTTATTAGTACTTATAAAGCACATAATCCTACCCAATACCTAAACTTAACAACTACCTTACTAACTATTAATAAGCTGCAAATTAGGAGTTTGTTGAGGCAAAAGTAGTAGTTAATGGTTTGTTAATAGCAAGAATTGGACCTTAAAATAAAGTGTGTCTGGGAAAAAAAAGGGATTTGAGCCAACTAAAGAGTCATAAATTTTCCATTTATTCTATGGAACACAAAAGGAGAAGTTTTGAAGAAACTCAAGACGAGGCATAAAATGACCATAACTCATGCATTATATGTCAAGTCAGAAGACGAATGAGGAACAGACCACATCACAGATCTTTTGAAACTGATACTTTTGGTATATTGTTGTTCACCTTGTGTCTCGACCTTTAGGGCAGGTGATATTCCACAATACAAACTCAAATGTGTTTCCATAAACCTTATCTGTGTTTGGGCAACCATGCCATTTTTGGTGTTTATTTTGTTTTCTACACATGATTTTACAGAAGCCAGCATAGTCCTTTAGTGCTCTACAGAATGCTGAAAACAGAAATGTTGATCTTAAACAGTGTTTCCTGCACTGCTGTTCTGAATCCATAGTGCTACAGCAAACAAAATCATGCTTGCACAGCATCATTTTTTAATGTCCAGTTTTAAATGGATCAAGATCTGTTGTCATTTTATGACCAAAATCAGAAATCTGTAGGAAAGACTGGTCCAAAAAAAAAAAAAAAAAGATATCTAAACTTTGCCTTATTTTATAATGGGAAATGTGAGCTCCCTTTGCAACATGGCAAAGGAGCCAGTGAGAGTAACACACACCTTCCTCTTAAAGAGCTGTAAAGCTTGCTTCATAAGTAACACACTGTGCAGCCAAATGGCAAAATCACCACAGACTGACTGATGTTTCGGTTATATATCTTTTTTGCTGTCAGAGTGACCAGACGGCCTTACACAGAGCAGCTGTGGTGGGAAATGCTGATGTGATTTCAGCTCTCATTCAGGAAGGATGTGCACTAGATAGACAAGACAAGGTAAATATCTCTCATTCACTTATACTAGAAAAAGAGTTATTATTGCAGGAATTGCATTGTTCTTTCATTTTTGAGGAAAGTAATAAGTATATCAATAACTATAAACTTTGGTCCCAAGCCTGCTGTGTGATAGTCTACTTTAGGCTTAATTTGCAGTCCTGTTACAAATTTTTCTATAGTTGATTTATTTTATTTCATTTTAAATGAATTTGTTTGTAAAACTCAAATAATGAACCTCCTAATGAACAGCCATTGCTTTTTATTTTTTCTTTATATATATATATATATATATTGCATTTGAAATTACAAATGCAAAGCAGAGCTGTGTTACAGCGGTTATATTTTATATATTTTTCTCAGGATGGGAACACCGCATTACATGAGGCTGCGTGGCACGGCTTCAGTCAGTCTGTCAAACTGCTAGTGAAGGCCGGAGCCAACGTTCATGCTAAGAACAAAGTAAGAGCCACTGCCATAGCGAAAACAACCTCAACATAAAGTTATTTGCATGTATATAATTGATCTCAAAATAAGTGGGAAAAAAATAAAAGGTGGTGTTTTTTTTATATTTTGGTTGTCCAGTTGACCTTACAAGTGTTTGGGTGATTTTAATACAATTGTCAATATGGGCGAATGCACAAATAATGTTGTTTGTAGGTACTTGTGGCTTATGAACGTTACATAATCTGTCTCATGCAGCTTTGTTTTGTTGCAGTGAAGCAAATGCAACTCCTTCAGTCCTGACTAGGTCATGGTTTACAATACAGCACAGCCTCAAGTGCCTTACTGCTATAATAAAGCAATCAGTACATCATTAAAAAATAAATAATGTCAATGCGATTATTGTTTTATTAATTCATGAAATAGCATCCTTCCATCAGAAGTTCTAGCCCTCATATGCAAAATCAATACTTCAGCAGTCAGCTTTCAGGACTGCATCTGGATCTTTTGTACAACGTGGAATAATTCTGTCAGCGTTCTAGCTGAACATATAGCTGGAGATCAGCTCGTGTAATCTCTCTCAGGCAGGAAACACAGCTCTTCATCTGGCGTGTCAGAACGGTCATGCTCAAAGCTCGAAAGTCCTGCTGCTGGGCGGCTCTCGTCCCGACAGTAAGAACAGCGTAAGTACTGTCAAACTCTTCTTTCTGTCTGTTTGATTCATATGTCTCTCTCTCTTTTCTTTCTCTGTGTTTTTTTTTCACATTGAAACAGCATGAAGCTCTTTAAATAAAAAGAAGTTGACTTGTTTGTTTAGGTAGGTGACACGTGTCTGCATGTGTCTGCCCGATATAACCATGTGAGTGTGATCCGAGCGCTCCTGAGTGCCATCTGCTCGGTGACTGAAAGAAATCATGTAAGGACTTGAAATATTAGCATTTTGCTGATCCTTGAGTAAGCTGTAATTATGACCATCCTGGAGATGTTTCTGATTCATCCCTAATTCAGAATCTCCTCTGATGTTCAGGCAGGAGACACGGGTTTACATATTGCAGCTGCTCTGAATCACAGGAAGACTGTGCGCATGTTACTGGAGGCTGGGGCCGACAGCCGCATCAAAAACAATGTGAGCACCTTCAGAAATATTGCATGAGCTTAGCAAAGCCCTGAAACGTACTCTACACAAAAACGTCATCACAAATACTTCTAGATATGATCAGTGTTGTGAAGGTTACTTTGGAAATGTAATAGATTACAGATTACAAATTACCCTATTTAAAATGTAATAAGTCGCGTAACTATTTCAATTACTTTATTAAAGTAATGTAACTGATTACTTTTTGATTACTTTTCTAAATTTCTAATGAATGTTTTCAAATGTTAATCTTTTTTAAACATTTAAAGCGGGCAGGGTTAACCTTACCTTAGTACTCAACTCTGATTATTGTCACTTTCAAAAAACTTCATCACTTGAATTAAGATTATAATAATTTAATTTCAAAGCACAGGCACCACAAAATCAGACTTTAGAACCTCTTTTTGCTTTGAGATTGTTCTGAGGTTAAATACAGATTTAAAATCATAACAAGATATAGTTTAATAGCTATGATACTGTTTTTGAAATCAAATCTCTGCATAGATGTGACAGGACACACTGGCATCTAACAATGCCTTGGAAAAAAAAAAACAGTCAATCTTAAAAAATAAAGCATATTCATAAACACAAATAGGAAACAAGCAGTTATCAAATAAGCATGTGTCCTATTCTGTGTCCTAAACACCTGAAACATTAGTGTCTCATATTTTAGAGCAGTCAATGCAAATTGGGAAAGAAATCAATTAAATCTGTATTTGTGTGAAAATATTCAGATGTAACCCCCTTAGTAATCGTTAACATTTTCATAAGTAATTGTAATAGATTACAGTTACATTTATTTTATAATTAAATTCTGTTACATGTAACTAGCTACTCCCCAACACTGAATATGATGCATTGAGACACAAAATGTGTCTGAGTGTAATTCATAATGCAACAGAACGTTGCTTTCTTAGCTGAATCTTACTGGGCAAGTTAGTTAAACTGTGTCTAGTTGTTTATAGCTGCTATTGGCATGTAGCAGAAATGACCCATTTAACTGTGTGAGTATGCACATGATTCTTCTGTCTGTATGTTATTGAAGACGGGAGAGACGGCCCTCGATCAGGCTCGTGAAAATGATAATCCTGAAGTGGCGCTGCTGCTCACCAAAGCTCCACAGGTAAGAAAACACACACATGCTTATGAGCAATCGACAAGAAGAGGTCATTCATTTTTTTCATTATATGCTTAGCTACAAAAACATTCAAATTGTACCAACTGACCAAATATCAGATGCATATCAGATTTGGAACCACATTTGAAAGGGACTCAGATCACATGCAAAAAAATAATACATAAAGAAAAAATAAAAAAAGATTAATCATGCCAGATTAAAAAAAAAATTGGCTGACAGTTTGGTTTTATCAACACTGTAAAGGGATAGTTTATCCAAATTGAAAACTGTCATCATTTTTGTCATTCCAAATCTGTGTGATTTTTCTTCTCCAGAACACCCAAAAAAAAAAAAAAAAAAAAACACAATAAACAATAGACAGGTTTGGAAATCATAAGGTTGGGTAAATGTTGACTGAATTTACAGTTAGCATGAACTATCCCACTAACATGAGACAAATTACACTCTTCGGCTTTAAATTTAGCTGAGTGAAGAATTAAGACAAGCAACATGTGACTTAATGTCTGTATTTACATCTAGAGCTTCACTCGAGGGCGCACTGTGAGGAAGAGGAGGGACAAGATGAAGACTGAGGGTCGAGCACAATCCGTCCCACGTGATGAGATGCTGCCGAGAAAGGTCACTCATTCTCTCTCAGACATAATACGAGAGGCAGATGAAGTTCAAGCATGCTGCCACTAAACGTTATGTTAGCAATAATTAATAACAGATAGTTTAATTATTGAACATTTATACTCCCACAGTAATATGACACGTCAGATGTTAAATAACATTTTCAATAATTAAAGTTCTGATTGTACCATAGTCACCACATCTACCTCAAGACATTTTTAGGTTTTCATTATTCATTTCTTGTGTGTAGAACTGCTTCCTTACAACAATACTTTAGTAACAGCCAGTGTTACTGGTTTGAAAATGTTTATGAACTGAATACCACATACCATACTATAGACTTGACAAATAAAACTAAAATAAAAAATTGTACATGATACATTATTTCAGATTATTATTAAATACAAACATGATTGTAACATATTCAGTCCTGGAAGGGAACGTTTGTTTTGTTAGTTTTTTACTTCTTTGCCTGAATGGTGCAAAATGTCTGAACACACAATTCTACAAAAAGCACAACTAGTCTCAATAGAATTTGAATGTAATTTATTCACAGAGTTGTACACATTCCTGCCTTTTGTGGATTTAATAAATAAAAATACAACTTGATTTTTTTCAAAAAGGAAAAAAAGGTATGTTATAGATCTTATGAACAATTCATCCATTATGCGTTTAATTTTTATAATTTTGTTTAACCTTATAATGTTTAATCAAAATGGTAAAAAAAATCTCCCACTCACATCTCAACATCAAGTCATTTCTTTTTCAATAAGCCATTACACTCAGATGTACAGTTTCATTGTGAATTTAAATATTTGCTTAATTTCAATAGGCTCTCGATGTCTAACGATAAACGTGTAGTCCTATCAGTTCTGCTTAACACATTTCACCATGTTCAAATCCGCTCTGTAGATTTTGCTGATCTTTGTCAGTGATGTGACTTTACTCCTGTGTTTGCGCAGGACAGTGTATCTCCTGCAAATGACACTCATGGCAGCGACAGTTCTCTCCGCCGGAATGACAATGTGTGCAGCACAGAGGCACGTGCAAACAAAAACAGTGAGAAGAAAATCAAAGAGAGGGTACGTCATGCATGTATTTCCTAGTTTAGGGAATAATGTATAATCAGCTGGGTATAATATGTGAATTATATTAAATGCTAAGGGCAGAGTCTTCTGTCACCCTGTCTGGGTTTATATTGTAGTAATGATAGGAAATTGCATGTAAATAGACACCTAACAAGTCTTCTTCCAGCGACTGTGGCATTGTTTTCTTGTGTCAGAGAGCTCTCCGTGTTCTGCTATCTTATGGATTGTGTGCGGTGTTTTTTTTTTTTTTTTTTTTTCCAGCTGTCGCCATCAGATGCCCTCATTCGAAGACAAAATAAGCACACTGATCACAAGAAGAAGAGTAAAACGGAGAGATCTTCAGCTGTTCCTCCTCCTCATAACTACAAGGCTTTCCAGCTCTATACGCTCTACAGAGACAAAGACGGCAAGATCATGCAGGCGAGGAACCAGTTTCACCATCAGATTAAACTGATTTATTTCTCAATTAGCACTCCATTGAAAATCACTTTTAGTAGTTAAAGAACCTTTATAGTTGTATGTTTGGGTTACTCATGGGTTATTTCAGACACATTTTAGGGACTCTTGACATCTTTCTCCTACTGAGGACTATAAACTATAATCATTTATTATTACATTACAATCATTCATATATCCTGTGAATAGATTATAATAATTAACTGAAATTTATAAGAATTGTTGGTAACACTTTAGTTTAGGGACCAATTCTCACTATTAACTAGTTGGTTATAAGCATGGCTATTATTAACATATTGGCTGTTTATTAGTGTTTATAAAGCACATATTCTGCTTGAGCATATTCTACATCCCTAATCCTACCCAATACCTAAACTTAACAACTACCTTACTAACTATTAATAAACAGCACATTAGGAGTTTATTAAGGCAAAAGTCGTAGTTAATGGTTTGTTAATTGCGAGAATTGGACCTTAAAATAAAGTGTGAATGAATTTTGTTTTTAAGAGAAATTGTACTTCACACTTTTTAAACTTAAAAAGCATTTGATTAATTTGTTGTTTATGTGTGCAATTATTTAAAGAAAGAATCACTGTCCTCAATAGTGCTGTCATTTTCTAAAATAGGGTTATTTATCATGTCTATTTATCATGGAAATGAGACGTGACACACATCTCTTCATAGGCAGCAGAGTGCCAGTTCAAAGATTACAGAAAAAAAAATAATGATAATTAAATTTTTTATGAATTGAAGGCTGAAAGGTGAAATATGGCAAATCTCATGCTGTAAATTGCTATTTTAATTTATTTCTGACTCTTGTATATGTGTTCTTTTCATTAAAGGCTCCACTGAATGGCTGCAGGTGTGAACCTCTCATTAACAAACTGGAGAATCAGCTCATGGCCACTAAAGAGGAGATGCAGTCAGAGATTCACACAGTACAAGAGCTCATGAACAGCAAGATGGGCCAAATGGAGCGCAGGAACAAACACCAGGTGCATATAGCCTAGACTTCACAAAACCTACCAACATAAATGTCTGAGCTTCATCTGAATATAACAATCCAGGTCCTCATTAAGGGTCCATACGCTGAAATGTACCTTTTCAAACTTGTTCAAGGCCGCTGATCCAATTCACATAAAACATTCTCATCTAGAGTCTCTTATGACAAAACATGATTTGTCAAAATAAAAAAATTCAGCAGCCCATAATTTCAATTGCTAATGGCCAATCTTTATTCTACTTTTGTATATTTATCTGTTCGAACTTTTATCGAACATTTCCTTACATGTTTTTGTTTACATGTGGTGTTTGAATTTTTGTGGTTGACTATTGTGTGTGTTTGCAATTTCAGATCAGAGCTCTAGATAAGATCACTTTAGAGAGAGTGTCTGCTGAGAGGATTGAATGTTTACATCGCATTGACAAGCGAGCCATACAAGAACGCTTGGAAGGAGAAAAAAGACAGGTAATATTCACCAATAAATGTACATGCAGATAATCATATTTGCATAAACCCTATTTTTCATGCATGAGAAACATAGATTGTTTTTTTTGGTCTAGATGTAAAAGGAACAATATCAGTTTTTTAGTGGTCATAGACTAATCTTTGGATTTACTGTCTTTACCTAATCTCTGGATTACTGTAAGCAGGCATCAGTGGTCAACGATCTCAAGAACTGGTGCCTTTCAAAGATCCAAAGTTTGGAAACGCGTCTCTCTGGCGATCGCAGCACCACTAAGTTACGACGCTCCTCTTCCCTCACCGACACGTTTTCGGATTGTGATCCCCGTTCCCACACAGCTGTACCGGATACATCTGGTGCCAAAGCCTGTTACTCTCCATCAACAAACCAACCAGAGGCAAAAGATGGCAGAGAGGCTGTAGCGGCGAGCACGAGTCCTGAGGATGGATCAGCCGGTTACTATGTGATTGAGGTGGACCGCGTCTCACCGGGTATGACGCTCGTGACTGGACGGATGAATAAACAGCCACACACACATTCAGCTGTGTTTCTTTCACTT
This sequence comes from Spinibarbus caldwelli, assembly GCA_039654775.1. Taxonomy (NCBI): domain Eukaryota; kingdom Metazoa; phylum Chordata; class Actinopteri; order Cypriniformes; family Cyprinidae; genus Spinibarbus; species Spinibarbus caldwelli. The sequence continues at coordinate 2,778,334 of CM077241.1, read as the reverse complement.
ACACACACACACAGATGAGCAAAACAGATTTTCTGGCTCATCTCACATACAGACAGCACTGCATGCAGCATTAATGGTTTTCCTGTGTTTGTTCTCTTTTAGATAAAGCCTTATGTAAGTGTTACATAACATATGTGAGCCTGGAGCACAAAAGCAGTCATAAGTAGCACAGATATATTTGTAGCAATAGCTGAAAATACATTGTATGGGTCAAAATTATCCATTTTTCTTTTATGCCAAAAATCATTAGGATATTAAGTAAAGATCATGTTCCATGAAGATATTTTGTAAATTTCCTACCATAAATATATCAAAACTTAATTTTTGATTAGTAATATGCATTGCTAAGAACTCCATTTGGACAACTTTAAAGGTGATTTTCTCAATATTTAGATTTTTTTGCACCCTCAGATTCCAGATTTTCAAATAGTTGTATCTCGACCAAATGTTGTCCTATCCTAACAAACCATACATCAATGGAAAGCTTATTTATTCTTACAGATGATGTATAAATCTCAATTTCAATTTTCAAATGATCCTTATGACTGGTTTTGTGGTCCATGGTCACATATGTGTTATGTACGGTTATTAGAAGTAAAATATACAAAACGGAACATTTTTACACACATGGAGGGATACAGCAGACAAAATCATTTATTTCATGAATAAGATTATTTTCATGGCATTTTTATTATACATATATAATGAGCTGTTGCAAATGTTGAAATTAAATTTAAGAATTAACAAATGAATAAGGAACAAAATATATTTCATTGCGTCATATATTACCATATATCAGCGCAGGGGTCTTGAGGTGTGTTTTTAGCATCTAGACGTTCAGTGGAGGATTCCTCTCCAAGCTCTTTTTTTTTTTTTTTTTTTTTTTTAAAAAAGTGGTATTTACAAGGATATGCCATATATTAAGTAAAGGATAATTCAGGGCTAGGTATTTTAATGCATTTCGCAGAGCTAAAAAACCAACCTATGCACAGCAGCTTGTAAGATCTAGCATTCTGACCACTTTGAAGGAATAGAATAGTTCACCCAAAAATGAAAATTTGCTGAACATTTACTCACCATCAGGCCATCCAAGATGTAGATGAGTTTGTTTCTTCATCAGATTTGGAGAAATGTAGCTTTACATCACTTGCTCACCAGTGGATCCTCTGCAGTGAATGGGTGCCGTCAGAATGAGAGTCCAAACAGCTGATAAAAACATCACAATAATCCATTGTGGAGCAAAGGCTGTATGTTTGTAAGAGAAAAATGCATCGTCATTTTTGCCTTCAAACTGTTGCTTAAGGCTAAAATACGAGTCCATAATCCATAATAAGTCCATCCCCTGATGTCCTCTCACATCAAAATCTAGTTTTGGACTGTTTTGTCTTGTAAATGGTGCTTAATCTGTGCATATTTCTTTCCTGATTCAGACCAGACAACTTTTTCTCTGGAGAAAGTAAAATTACGGATAGAGGACTCATATTTTAGCCGAAAGGAATGGCTTGAACATCTTACTGATGGATTTGTTTAGTGGTGTGGATTATTGTGATGTTTTTATCAGCTGTTTGGACTCTCATTCTGACGGCACCCATTCACTGCAGAGCATCCATTGCTGAGACACTGATGCAATGCTACATTTCTACAAATTCATTATAACAATTGCTTGAATTAATTAGAAAGCAAATGATTGTGTGTGAATTGTGTGCAACCACCTCATTGCTGAGAAATATAATGTTGCAATTAAGTAGCAAAGCTATTTAACAACTGCAGCTGGCAATAGAGTCAATGTGTATGTTGCAAACCTTCTTAAGCTGTTCTTTCTTTTCAGATAAGCAGTCAGCACAGAATCAATCTGCACCTCAGTCTCCTTGTATAGTCCGACCTAAGCAACGATCCCGAGCCTGTAGTGACCCTCACAGAGCGCAAGATGAGCCTCAGGATTTGAGTCTGGAGCTGAGACTTGTCCCTGATCAATGCTGTGAGCACAGGAACCTCAAAAGACGCACCCAACAAAGAGCAAAAACCAAACAAAACGCTCAAACCATGACGAGTTCAGGAGACCTGCACACCACCGAAGCTTCCTTTGCCCAGGAGCGGGAAAACATGCACGCGCTGGAGGTTACACAGTACTTTTTTGAGGCAGTGACTCTGCAGATGGAGCACTGGTATGAAAGGAAGATTGAAGAAGCACGCTGGCAGGCCAACCAGAGAGCCCAGGCCGACAGAGTCGCTCTGCTGGACAGAATAAGCTACCTTGAGGATGAACTCAGACTGCTGAGGACTAACAGAGCTAGTACATAAGAGATAACACAGGTGTAGCAGACACTGAAACGTCTGGATGGATTAGTGAAGTTCAATAGAGCAGCTATCACATGAAGATAACACTGCAGTAGCATACATCAGGAGAAGTAGCGTCTAAACAGATTTAGAGCTAAAACATACTCTTTGCAAGTACTTCAACGCAAATGCTTCAAGCTACACGAGTTTGATTTCTTTTGCCGTCACACAATTCGAAATGGAGGGCAAGCGCATTCTTAGCGCTATAGTGGGCATTAGCATAAACTGTCTGCTGAGGCTTTGTTGCCACCAGAGTAACACAAGAATGCACTTTATGTACAGTGGGACTGCATGCTGTCAGAGTCCTATTCAAGAATTTGTGTTTGCGTTCTTGCGTGAGTTATGTGTCTGGCTTTACAGACGCAACATCATGACAAACCGTCACTGCCAAAAATCTGTTCAAACTACAGGTTTTACCCTCTTTGATAATGCACTACAAAGATAAGTCTGTTTTATTGTGAAAGCAAATTCAAAGGACAAAAACTTAACATATGCTGTATAATTTAAATGTGTATTCTTAATTAAGAATAAGGCATGCACACATTTACTCCAGTACTAGTGCTCAAATTTGGTGTCTAAATTATGCCACTACTTTGGAGGTTTGCCAGATCATATAAAACACTGGAACACTGACAAATAAGAGTAACAAAATCCATCACAGCAAACACTACGATATGAGCAAGTATTCGTTTATTTTGTTATGTCTTTGTATATGGACTTTATTGCACAAAATGAAATGTCTTAACCTGTGATGTTTAATTGAGGATTTTGATGTAGTTTGTAGGGAAAGGTTAAGAACACGTAATTGAATAAGTATTTGTAACAGATTTACATGTGTAAAATGTTTCATTTGGTAGGTAAGTCATCTAATTTAACAGTTTTTAATAATTCCTTTAAAAAGATTTCATAACACATGGGCAGCAAAAAACTGGTGTTGTGTATAGGTTAAAATCACTTAACTGTAGCTGTGATCTGGTATGAAAAGCCCACTTTCCACCATCCAATCAAACATGAATGTCATTTTTGTTGATTTTTAAGATTCAAGATGCTGGTTCATGCTGTCACCACGGTGTGCTTGACTTAACCTCACACTGCTCCATGAAGACTGAGATTGTTTTAAGTATTGAAATGATCAAAAAGTAAAATAATCATGGTTTCAAACTGATGTCTTTGCCAGTGACTATTGATGTTGAATTATGTAATCAAATTGTTTTTGATTGTCTTGATAAATGTTAACAACTAATACGTAATGACCATGTTTTGTTTTTATATACATGTACAACTACTAGAATAATTGTTTACAGCTGCTTCAAAGGGAACATTATTATTTACTGTCATACAGCTGTTTGATCTGTCACAAATTAATGTTTAATAAACTACATCTGTGTAATTTTGTGGAAAAAAAAAAAAAAAATCTGTCTAGTGTCTCTGGCTGGAAGCAGAATTATTTTGTTATTTGATCAGCCATAAAGGCCAGTTTTTGTCTTTAGATGCACTTTACATATCACAACAGTGAAATTTACAGGTGCATCTCAATAAATTAGAATGTCGTGGAAAAGTTCATTTATTTCAGTAATTCAACCAACACCAGCAGATGACATTGCACCCCAAATCATCACAGACTGTGGAAACTTAACACTGGACTTCAAGCAACTTGGGCTATGAGCTTCTCCACCCTTCCTCCAGACTCTAGGACCTTGGTTTCCAAATGAAATACAAAACTTGCTCTCATCTGAAAAGAGGACTTTGGACCACTGGGCAACAGTCCAGTTCTTCTTCTCCTTAGCCCAGGTAAGACGCCTCTGACGTTGTCTGTGGTTCAGGAGTGGCTTAATAAGAGGAATACGACAACTGTAGCCAAATTCCTTGACACGTCTGTGTGTGGTGGCTCTTGATGCCTTGACCCCAGCCTCAGTCCATTCCTTGTGAAGTTCACCCAAATTCTTGAATCGATTTTGCTTGACAATCCTCATAAGGTTGCGGTTCTCTCGGTTGGTTGTGCATCTTTTTCTTCCACACTTTTTCCTTCCACTCAACTTTCTGTTAACATGCTTGGATACAGCACTCTGTGAACAGCCAGCTTCTTTGGCAATGAATGTTTGTGGCTTACCCTCCTTGTGAAGGGTGTCAATGATTGTCTTCTGGACAACTGTCAGATCAGCAGTCTTCCCCATGATTGTGTAGCCTAGTGAACCAAACTGAGAGACCATTTTGAAGGCTCAGGAAACCTTTGCAGGTGTTTTGAGTTGATTAGCTGATTGGCATGTCACCGTATTCTAATTTGTTGAGATAGTCAATTGGTGGGTTTTTGTTAAATGTGAGCCAAAATCATCACAATTAAAAGAACCAAAGACTTAAACTACTTCAGTCTGTATGCATTGAATTTAATTTAATACACGAGTTTCACAATTTGAGTTGAATTACTGAAATAAATGAACTTTTCCACGACATTCTAATTTATTGAGATGCACCTGTATATTGGTTCATATATAAACGGTTTCATTATTGTAAGTTTGATAATATATTAAATATTTAGTTGAGGGTGCACTAGTAAGTCCATTACTTGCCTTTTAGTACTTTATATACAAACGAGCAATGGCTAACATTTTGCATATTTTCCATCAACAAATGCAGTTATACAATAAGATCTCTTCCCTTGTGCCATGATGCTTCACTGTAGGGATGTTGTGCTCTGCTTCTGTCTCAGCCATTATCTCTATTATCTCTATTATTTCCTTACGGCAGCTCTGTTCATCAGGTTATTTGGGGGACGTGGCCAGTTTGCACAGATTCACAGTTGCTCCACATTTTTCTTCAGGTTGTAATGATGAATTTTACAAGCACAGCTTTGAGGTACAAGACAATTCTTTTCATGCCCTGACAGATATGTTCATGGTTTTGAATCTGTGTAGAACGATTTTGGTGTTCATAATGTAGCGTTTGCTGGAAAAATAATGCAGAAACTAAATGCATGTCACAGCCACAGGTGTATTTGTTCTGACATTGTGATATTTCAACTACACACCAAGCAATTATGATTCAGAGAAGTAAATGTATTTGGCTTTTATTAATATTTGGCAAAGTAAAAGAATAAGCACTGGAGCATTATATATATATATATATATATATATATATATATACACACACACAATAAAATATCAGACTTTCTTTCACATTACATTGTACTTTTTTTAAAGGAACAGTTCACCCAAAAATGATAATTGTCATCAGTTACACTCATGTCATTCCAAACCGACAAGACTTTTTGTTCATCTTCAGAAACACAACTGAAGATATTTTAATGACACCTGAGATTTCTGTCCCTCGATTTAAAGTCCAATCACCTATAACACTGACACATTAATACAGAGAAGACAAGGTTTTCTGAAGAGACACAATGTCTACTCGCTTTTAACATATTTAATTTAGGCTTTTATTTACATATAAACATTGATCAACACACATACATAAAGCACAACAAAGATGGTAAACAAAAGCTCAAACTGCTTCATTGATGCATGCGAACCAATGAAGTTTGTTCTCATGTATAACGGGATATTAGTTTTTGTTTACTATATTTCATGCCCTCTATGTGTGCTGATCAATGTTTATATGCAAATGAAAGCCTAAAATAAATCTGTTCATCATATGAAATGGACTGTGCCTCTTAAGAAAACTATATAAACCACTTGATTCATATAGAAGTCGTTTTATACTTTTTAAAGCATGAAAGTTTTGGTTTTGTGTACTTGTAGTGGAGGGACAAAAGGAGATTATTACAAGCATCGTACTACATTTGTAAGATCACCTACTAGAAACCAACAGCTCAGAGTCTCACTGACCTCCAAAAAAAGGTCTACTATTTACTGTCAATCACATAGCCATGTATGAAGCACAGCTCACTTTTAATCCAAGCTGCTTTCTGCTGGTGAAAGTGCCCCCTTCGCATAACTCGCGTGAAACTGATTGCATGACTTCCTATTGAAATTACTGGATTTTGCCTGCAAAAACTCAAATGCCACCGCACTGTTAAGCTGAGTTCACTGTTCAAGTTCTCTGCAATTAAATTCGAAGGTCATTCATTTTTCCTTTATGCACTTCTTTTTTGGGATGCGGGCATATCTATACATATTCAAAAAACGAATATTTGCTGAAAATGTACTCATCCTCTGGCCATCCAAAATGTAGACAAGTTTGTTTCTTCATGGAACAGATTTCTCTCTGCAAAAACTGACCACAACACCACATGAAATCACACCTGACTACATCTACATGTGTCCATACACATATGGTGCATTCTCAATTGTTGGCTTATGTATTAACGCAACAGAAAAATGTCTTTATCCAATGGGTCAAGCATTTAAAACACATCTATCTATCTATGGTTTCCAACTGGCAACCATCTCCATAGCCCAGATATATGAAAAATGCATATTATTGAAACATGCATCCATTCTGATTTCATGGTGACTAACAATGTAAACACTTTTGTTAATGTGTCCTGCATTTTTAAAAGAATATGTGGGTATAATTACAAACACCAGACACTGAAGTATGTGGTTTGTGCTTAAGACCTTTTATTTATCACCACCCCATCCTTTCTCCCATTCAAGGCAAAGTTACACTCAAAGTAGCTATAGATGCTTTTCTTGGGAATAAGACCACCAGTTTAATCAAGAAAAGGATTTCCTTATTACATTGAGATGCACAGGATATTAGAGAGATTTCAGAAAAATAAAACACTAAAACAATGATGCCAGAAGACCGTTCTTGCAGGAAAAAAAAAAAAAAAAAAAAAACCGGAAGGCTTTGGTAGTGACAGCAAAATCTCTTCGTAACAAGGAGAGAAACCAGAGCAGGGGGTCTCAAATGTGTTTTGCTCAGGATCTGTAGTGATATATACTGTAGTGTTTTGACATCATATCCTGTGGAACAGAACAGGATCTATAGCCCATGATGTCTTTGCTAAACCTTTGGGACTAAGAACAGGGAGAAAAGTACTCATTTACACTGCATAACTTATATATACAATTTTTATGTGTATAAATAAAAAATACACAGAGCAACAATTTACAATGTTTTTTTCTTGGGAACTTGTTTATTGAACGGTCGGCTAAATTTACTAGAGTACATGATGATCTCCCTCATAGTTTTGGTGAAAGAAAGCGTAAAATCAAAGTCCCTGTGCAGTCTAGTGCCCTGTGCCGCTCAGAATGAGAAACAAATCCACATAATCATAAATAAAGACATCATTTCAGGAAGAAAATACTCCACTTGTTTCAGCTACCATTAAAAAAAGTCTTTAAATAAATTAAAGAGGAGTAAAAATACAGAGCTCCACTGCATCATTAGATTCTCGGTTGTTTAAAAGGCACCAGATAAGTGCATCCTGAACAAAAAAAATAATAAATACAGCACAAAGTGTCAAGGCAGACTCAACCAGTCAGAGAGAAAACATACACACAAACATATAAAAACACACTCACATCCTACACAGGTCCATCTCATGAAAATATGCCCCGATGTTACCCATAAATCAAAATAAAGTAGAAATTATATTTTGCATAATAAAAAAATCAAGCCCATTTTTAGAGCAATTTAAATTGTTGCCAAGTTCATGAGAATTAAAGAGAGTTTCCTCCAAAATTCCTGCTACATTCAAATGTTTTACTTTTGAATTTGTAACTTTTTAACTGTAATAATTTTAATGACATTAAAAAATGACTATAATGCAAAGCCATGCATTATTTCTTCACATTAGCATAAAGGCAGCAAAAAAATACTACCCTGATGTAAAATTGTTAATTATTATCAAATATATTTGCTTGCATTACAGTAATGAAAAACTGAGGATTGAAATGAAAACAATCACAACGCTGATATGAATGGTCCTACATTACAGGCTTGCTTTATTTATGCTCACGCAAAATATAATTTCTGGTTGTTTTCTGGGTTAGTTTCCCCCACACACACATTCACACTAAACAGACTAAATCCCGCCCTTGTTCTGGCCCCAACCCCTTCGAGGGGTTGAGCGGCTCGTCCTCCTCCCCGTCATAATCCTCGCACTCGATGGGCTTGGGACAGCTGTACGGGTGGCCGTTATCGTCGAAGAAGCGGCGGAAGGTGAACTCGTAGAAGGCGTGCTCTGGGTGCTTGCCGTTCTTGAACCAGCGGTTGAGTGTGTCGTTGTGGTTGCCGTCAGCATCGTCGCTCCAGAGTTTCTCGGGGTCAACGGGGTCAAAGTTGGAGGTGTCAGTGCAGTGTGTGATTTTGGGGATGTAAGGCGCATGGTGTTGCTGCCGCAGATCAGTGGAGAAGTCGATGCTTTTGAAGAAGGGATGGGCTTTAATCTCATCAGCTCCATTTTTCCCAAGCCGGTCTTCCGGGCCACGGCAGAGCTTCAGGATCAGGTCGGTGGCCTCCGGACTCAGCTTGGCCTGCAGGGGGATGTGTAGGGACGTCTGCCAGTTTATCACCTGAGACGGACACAAACACACAGCGAGATGATTTAACTCTGTGTGTAGCTAACATAGAGCTGATAACAGCATCTGGTGATTTACTTGGCCCAGTGTCATCTCTGCTAGTTAATGCTGCATATATACAGTACTGTGCCAAAGTCTTAGGCCACTAGTATTTTCACCAACAAAAACGGTTTCTTGAAATGGTCTCTTGAAGCATCTTGGAGACGTTGCGACAGTTCTTCTGGATTTAGTCTGTCTCAGTTTGTTCTGTTTCTTCATGTCATTCCAGACAGACTGAATGATGATCAGATCTCTGTGTGGAGCACTGACTGCTGTCAGACTCCTTGTGCAAACAAAAATCTCACTGGATTTTTTGCAATTAATGGCAAAATGAATGTTTGGAAATGTAAACTGATATTTCCTACTGACACACTACAGCAAAAGATAGAAATAACTGACTTTAAACCATTTTTTAGCTGGTAAAAATACTAGTGAGACTTTTGCAAAGTACTGTATATTACAACACAAGACCAAACACATATCCACACACAAAGACCAACATATATTCTCACCTTCATTTGGGTCTCAAGAGGAGTTGTTGCCAGAAAAGGAGGCTGACCGACTACCATCTCATAAAGGATAACACCCACACTCCACCAATCACAGAGCTGGGTGTAACCTAGGATTAAAAAAGTAAATAAAACAAAACAATCATACTACTTTAATGAATGCACAGGGTTATGAAATCTCAAGATTACATCAGTGGAAAGTTCTGTTGTACCTTACAACAGTTTAAACTGCAAACAAGCAACGTGACTCAGAAATTAGTTCAAAACTTGATCACTCATAACAATAGAAACCATTTGCACCACAAGCCTTTTGCAAAAATGAACATCATTCCTGTTTTAAATATATATGCACATAAATCAGTAATCTGATTTCAGGAATTAGAAATAACAACTGATTTCCAACCAACTGCTGTGGATTCTGTGGTTTCTACACAAAACACTATGGTACATTCAAATTTACATCACAGTCTACATCTGAGTTTGTTTAAGCTTTTTCTTGACACATCTACTCTAGTACTCCAATCATGAATCAGCACTATTTAGGTACACATATTCCATCACACAAATAACAGCATTAATATAAATAAAGATAAGACCATAACGAATACTGAAAATGAAAAAGGATGGACAGAAGTATAACTATGCCTTCATTCTTCCTGCTCAAGTGTATTAAACTGATGAGATCGTTTTGTTGTTTGATATTGTCTTTTGTTTACCAACTAGAGATGAACAGCCCCAAAATCTTTAAATGCTCATTTGATGATCTGATTTGTTTCAATGTGTGGAAAACAAGATGCGATGAATGTGAATGACAAGTAAGTCACGAACATCTCCTTCTGAAGACTGAAAGTCATATAGGTTTGGAATGACATGTGGGTGAGTATATTTATTTATTTATATACGTGTGAACTTCTTTGTCAAGCAATCTTTGTAAGTGTATGAGAAGTGCTTGATAAATGAAGGTTATTATTGCTCACGAGTAGGTGTTACTACACACACTGACATACCTGTGCGCAGCAGAACCTCAGGTGCGATGTAATTGGGAGTGCCCACCAATGAGTGTGCCAAGCAGCGCTGATGTTGTCTAGCGGCTCTGCGCTCCAGTGGCTTCAATCGGTCTCCACAGCGACAGTTAGCACTGTCTTCCCACTCCTTACTGAAGTCCATACTGTCTTGACGCACATGATCGCCTGACAAGACACAGATATGGAAAGTTCAGCTTCTTATACTGGTTCTACCAAAGCCCTTTATCAATTCTCCAATGTTTCATTCAACAATATATTCATGATCCATAAATATTAACAGTCACATTGATGTAATGGTGAAAAGTGACTATTTCGTCAGAATAGAGTCAGAGCTGAATGTGATTTTGCAGTAGTTTGTAGATGACTACTCCCCACCAGAACTCACATTTGAGGAAGTTTTTTGGTGACACTTCTTTTTCAAATATTTAATTTTCTTCATAACATTAGCGCTAACGTAATAAATTATATGCGTAATGCATTAACATACTGCGTTAACTTCTGGCAAGATTTTATAAAGTAGCTATTTGGCTATAATAGGACAAAATAATGGGGCCAATTTGTCAAAAATATGTTTTGGAACTTCGAGTTGTTAGGCTCACCGCTTTGGTAGTATTTGGAGTCGTGAGTCCATCGGAAGCCAGTGCACAGGCCAAAGTCCGTCAGTTTAATGTGTCCATCACGATCAATTAGAATGTTGTCAGGTTTGATGTCTCGATGGATGAAACCCATTTTGTGGACGCTTTCCACAGCACAGGTGAGCTCTGCGATGTAAAACTGAGCCAAGTCCTCTTGGAAAATGCCCATTCTGATCAAAAGACTCATCATGTCCCCGCCAGGGATGTAGTCCATCACGAAATACAAGTTATCTTTATCCTGAAACGAGTAGTACAACCGGACGACCCACTCATTATCAGCTTCAGCGAGAATATCCCGCTCAGCTTTCACATGAGCCACCTGGTTCCGTAAAAGGACGTCTTTTTTACGGAGGGTCTTCATAGCATACAGCGCTCCTGTGTCCACTTTCCGAGCCAAACACACTTCTCCAAACGCCCCGATTCCCAAAGTCTTGATCTTCTCAAACATGGATTTGTCCATTTTGGCGCGCTTGAGGCGGATGTAGTTGGACTCTTTCTGGCACAGCATCATGTGCATCTGCTCCTGTGCGTCACTTGAAAGTCCCACCTGAACACACAACACATGTTGAGATAACAGCCCTCACTAAACAGATACTTACAGACAAACTCGCTCACACAACACACAAAGACACAGATTAACTGAACTTCTGAAATTATTTCAGACAACACACACACACCATTCAATGATGTAGTATTCACAACTTTGGCAGGCAGCATCCAGCACTAAAAAACAGCAACGCATGCAATGCACAGGGTTTCCTACAGTGATCAAATTTACCTCAGCACCCGCTCTTTATTATTATACATTATCATAAATTGTACTTGCACAACTAGGAAATGCAAATGTACTTGCAATGTCAAATAGAATTTATAAAGTGGCTTGAATTTCAACTGTAATATGTTTCCCATAGACTTCAGCATGACTGATACGCAGTGTCGCTTGCTGTCCGTCTGGATTTCTCTGTGCATTACAATACACAGGTGTGCATATCAGACACTCATATCAGCTCTTTTCTGACAGAATTGTATCAATTTTAACCTGATATCTTGGTGTTAATTAAAAAGCCTACTAAATCAACCCTGATAAAAATGTAAATAAAATGCTTATGATCAAATGTTCACTGAAATTGAGTTTATTTTACTGAAATGGTATGATCATAACCCTAAGCTTAAACACATAAAAACAAAGGCAGTAGCCAAGCAGCCAGACAGCACTGGACCTTAATCAAGAGGTGCAACAATGAAATACAAGGTGTGAGGTGCAGGTGGGTTTTCAAGAAATATACACCCACTGCAGAGTTAGATTATCTATCATACAAGAAATTCTACCCAATCAGTCACCTATTGTCTGTTTCTGTTTTAAATATTTTGTCTAAACTAATACTACATTATCTACTAGTAAAAGTGTAGTAACTCTGCTCCACTCATACACATTATTACCCAACACATAATAATAATTACCCAACACAAAAAAAAAAAAAAAAAAATTTCCTCTTTATTTATTCCTTTCCTTTCTAGCTTGTACTTATTTGAACAATGCCTGAGACTTCTTGTTACGAGCACTTCCTCTGTCTGATTGCCTCTTCAAGACGAATCGCTTTATGTATTCCCCAATTGTAAGTCGCTTTGGATAAAAGCGTCTGCAAAATGACTAAATGTAAATGTAAATGTAAATCAGCACAGAAAATGTGAAAAGACAGGACAGACGCCACATGAGCATAGATGTGAACTTACAGAGAGGAAAGCCTTAAGATCGTAGCTTCGTCCAAAAACCCAGTGAGCTGCCTTGCAGACTATTGTCTAGATCAGGGGTCATCAAACTTGATCCTGGAGGGCCGGTGTCCTGCAGAGTTTAGTTCCAACTTGCCTCAACACACCTGCCTTAAAGTTTCAACTATACCTAGTAAGACCTTGATTAGCTACTTCAGGTGTGTTTGATTAGGGTTGGAGCTAAACTCTGCAGGACACCGGCCCTCCAGGACTGAACTTGGTGACCCCTGGTCTAGATAGGAGCACAGGAGACTTGCCTTAATTTTAAGTAAGGATTGGTATTAGCAAACAGCTAACCTAACAACACAATATTCGGGTTAGCATAAAAAAAACACAGCATGCAAAATATTAGGTAAAAAAAAGGTGAACTCATCACACTGCATTCTGGGATTGCATTCTCTCCAACCTAAAATGTTGGCTTTACACTTTAGCCAAAGAGAGGTACCAATGACATCTTAAAATATTGTCTTGGTAGGCAGCTCACTAGGCTTTAGAACGGAGCTCATAAGAATATTTGAGGAACATACACATGCTGTCCAACTGACAGGGTCTACTTTACCACACTTGAGTGAAGATTACTCCAGAAGAAACCTTTAAACTATGAAAACCAGTTGATCACACAGAGAAAAGAAAGTAGGCTTACGGAGGAGATCCACAGACTGAAAGATATAGAAGACAGACAGACAAGAGAAAGGAAGAATAAAAGGGCAGGAAAGAATAATGGAAGAAAGATGGGAAAAGTTAAAAGTCAATAGGAAATAAACAGCAGAGCAGAGAAGCAAAGAACATAGTGAGAGGATGCGGCAGTGAAGAAATGCATGCTAACCCGCTGCATCTCGCTCTCCAGCTGCTTCTTCCTTCGGATCCTCTGCTGGTGGTTCTTCAGGATGTTCTCCACATGCTGCTCCATGAAGAACTTGAAAGCCTGCGGGGAATACATGGGAACTCTGCTTTCCCCCTTGCGCTCCTCGTCGCGTTTGCAACGCCGCACCGGCACAGGAGACGTCGTGATCTGTTTCTTCTCGCGTTCCTCGGAGCCCTCCGCACGCTCGCTGGAGCAGGTGCTGTCAGTGTCATTGTCATTGTCCATGCCATCCTCCTCTTTGTTGCTGGGTTTTGGGCCGGGGTTGGGGTCGTACCCTGGTGGAGGCGGCTGCTGTAGCAGGTGTTTAGGATAAGGAGGTGGTGGGCCTTGGTAGCTTGGGACTTCGGGGGCAGCCGAGGGAGCAGACGGCTCTTGATAAGCAGAGGGCGGAGGGGGAGGCTGCTGCATCCAAGGTGGGTGCGTAGGGGCCACAGCTGTATGCAGCTCTGGCTTCTGCACACGCATACTCTTTACTGGCTGCAAAATGGGGGCCTGTGTAATGGTGGTGACAGTAGTGCCTGAAGGTTGAGAGCTGGGCACAGAAGGGCACTGACGTCCACTGGGCTGGGCATTGGTGAAGGAGTTGGAGCGCCCTGGAACGCTGTGGGGCCATGATGAAGGAATGTCCTGATTGGTGCTGAGGCCAGGGGAAGTCTGAGGCTGCTGCACAGGAGCTCTAACCCCAAGGTTGTACATATCAAGGTTGTGGCTATTGCGGTTGGGCACTAGCATGCTTGGGGGAAGGTTGGCTCCGTTTGAGGGTGCGGCAAGAGCGCTGGATTGCATCTGCTGGGCCGTGGGGCTCTGTCTGTTTGTCTGGTGCATGGGATACGGAGGTGGTGGTGGCTGCCGGCTACTGCTATTAATGCCCACATACTCGTTTTGTATGTTGCCATTCTGAGGCCAGGATGGAGGGAAGGTGAACTTGTTGCCCCCGGAGTTTTGCATGATGATGGGTTGCCGACCCACAGGCACCGGACTGATCCCTCGCTGCGCCTGGGATGGAGGATTAATATAGCCATCGGGTCGGGGCCCCTGAGGCACAGGAGAGATCCGAGGCACCAGGTAATCCAAGTTCCCAGAATAGCGCTTGGTTGAGGGATTGGAGTCCCATGAGGAGGGAGGAGGAGTGATGCTACGCACCTGCCGTGGGAGGGGAGGGTTCACTCGTTGACCATTGGCTCCAGCGGCAAGATTTTGAGGAAAGGTAGCAGGCCGTGAGAGGTCGCTTTGAGGTCCGGGGCTACTGGGACGGTAAATCATGCCATCAGTCATTAGAGCACTGTGTCGCTGTGGGGCCAGAGATTCCTTTGAACCCTTCCAGCTTTGGCGCCGCAACACTGTCGGTGGAATTTGGGATGGACCTAGAGAGGAAATATCCATACATCAACAACAGGAACCTGAGAACAATTTTACTAGGCCTCTTAACAATCCTGTTTATTTAGATTTTAGAACTACCCCTTTATAGAAAAATAATCTCAGCTAAAGCTTTACAGAGAACCCTGCCAGTTGGTACATTACTATAATATTAAAGATTAAAATTAAGAAGTCCAAACTATTAAATTCGATTGCTATTTCTTTTTACATAAGACATACGCCACTGAGTTATATACAAATATTTAAATTCCAGTAGGCAGCATTTATATTTAATCATAATGAAACCGTTTTCATGGCATTTATTTGAACGTACATTAAATAAGACAGCAGGAACAGATTAAGTAAAAATATAATGAATATGTAATACAGGGCATATATTTAGCCAAATGCTCATCTCTAGAGTTATTTTTTTCTAGCTAAGTAACAAGCTATGAACACTGAATAGCCTTTGTGACATAAATACAATATCTGACAATATATGTTTTACTGACATTTCCCCAAGTTTGAAATACTGATTAAGTTATTACAAGATTTCAGTAAGTTGTATTGTATCTTCCAACATACCTTGTTCAGTCATATTTTGGGCTATAACTAGCAGTAACCCTTCAAGCACATTTCTTTGTGTCAAATAATTACTATGCATCATATTGTTCTTTTCATGAAATATCTGGTGATGTTAATAGTTATGTAATGGTGTTAGTTCTGGGTTTACGATAACACAGTATTCTCTACTTCAGAGGTGCCCAGTGCCGCTCCAGGAACTCTACCATAGCTAATCAACAGCTATGTGCAGAATAGAATTTATTATGCAAATTTTTAGCATGCCTGGAATACCTAGATAACCTACTTAAGTTGGCAAAGTGACAGCACACTGACTACTTCATTTCTACAATGCAATCCGGTCAACCTTTCATTACCAGTGTGATGCATGAACCAGAATCAAAACAAGTCATGATCTTTTTCTTGACACATTTTTGATCAGTCTGCCAAAAGTTTTAAATATTGCCAGTGTCAAGGATGCCTCGGTTTAATTATGCCGGTTTAAGGTCAGGTGCACCAGACAACAACCAGGCTAAAAAACTATTATGGTTTGACCCCATAATATCTTACTGATACCCCCAAACAATTCCAGCAATTAATAACTAAATGATATGTTGCTATCAAAATGAATGAATAGATCAAATTATGGAAGTGGGTCTTAGTAGTATACCTACCCGCTTGTTTTATGGCCGTGTTGACAGGACGTGGTGCAGCGGCTGTTATCTGCTCCCGCGCAGGCTCCTGGAAATTCATCCTACTGATGTACTCTATGGCTGCCTCCACACTATGACTGTTTGTCTGCTTCAGAGCACGAACCACCATCTCCTGTACAAACGCACACATATATGTATTAATATATGTATTTACTACTACTGAGAATCAATAGGATATGTTGGCACTCATTAACTGGCATTTAGATGCGAAAGGTTAAAATCTGCACAAAACATGCAGCGCTGCTAATAGAGATAACCATAAGCTCCTGAAAATTTCATTTCCATTTGTGCGATACTGTCTACCAAGAGCAGCGAAAATTACTGCCTGCTTTAACAAGCGCAAATGTTAGTAAACCACGTTGCGTGATTCATTTTAATACTCTCTTCCCATAAATTTTGCGTCTGAAAGGGTAACTCCTACAAATGTATATAACACAAAAATAACAGTCCACGCCTTTTCAGTGCTAATTGTTTACTGTGTGTCTTTAGTAAATCCAGACTGTACTATTTTAACCCCAAAAGATGGTTTGCGTTGGCGCAAGCTGTTAGTAAAGCAGGCCCCTAATCTGCAAATCAATATAGTATGTCCTTCCACTTTTAGTTATTTGCCAAACAACTATGTACTAATTAGGATAATGTTCAGACAGTCAATTCACATCGAGTCCTGATCACTGCGTCCTTTATGAAAGCATTCTCACTACAGTGATTTACATAATAAAATAAAATGAACCTGTAAGGTTACAATGACGGTTGGCCTGTTTGTCTGCCTGTACAACCGCAGTAAGAGACCAAAATTTGTTTTGACAACCTTTATGCACATACACCACATGAAAACCTAAATGTGTACATCACACCCACAGTGTTAGTGAGCATTTGAGTATGACACGTTGTTGAGCTTGATTCTTCAACCAGAGCTGGTTCGGCAACATACCATTTCTGTCATTCCTCAAATAAGCGAAATTATAAAGTGACAGTAGAGAACATTCCTGGCACAAATAATTGATATGACGCACTTGGGGGGAAAGTACACAAACTTCTCATCTCAGGATGTTCAGCTCCTACCAAATTCAACAAGGTCCATTACCTCATCACAGCCAGCATCCTGCAGCTCTTGCAGCATGTGTCTGTTGATGTCTGCAGCGTGTCCACTGGAGGTAGTTTCATTAGCAAATGGCATGAGTGACCTGCGGATCTCCTGCAGTGCTCTGTGATGGTGGGGGTTCCTGGGGTTGTTGCTGCGCCCTTGTTGTCTGGGATCGTCCGGCGGTCCCTTCCCGACGCTCACGTCGGTTTTGAGAGCATCTGGCGTCCGGGAGAGGTTCCGCAGGCTCTCTCGGATCTCCTGCAGCATTTGTTGACTATTGCCACTGTAGTTGCTCGCAGGGAAGGTCTTGGGTCGCATTTGTCTGTATCCCTCGGGTTTCTCGCCCCTCTTCATGTAAAAACATATGTTAAGTGCCAAGGTGGTGAAGAAACTGTCTGGATTTCAATGTTTCACCTGCACACTAAAGAGATGTCAGTGCATCAGTAAACATGCATGAGGAAATATATTTATATATTATTTATTTAGTCCTTTAACAGACGCTTTTATCCAAAGCGACTTACAAATGAGGACAACAGAAGCAATCAATTGTAGCATTAAAACAACTAAAACAGATCCAAAACTAAAAGCTAAAGCTTTATAAATACTATATACACACACATTAAAAAAAAGAAAGAAATTAAATAAAAATGACAAATGCAAACAACAAAATTTCAAAACTTAACATTTAAATGAAAACCAAAAATAACGCTAAAAACAATATATTAAAGAAGAAAAAGTATGAGTATAATAATGATTCTAACATAACACTAAGCCAAACACCAAAAAAAAAACAACAACAACTACATATGTGTATGTACAACCACACACATACATATACACACATTTATAAATTCAATATTCTGTCATTTCCATGTAGTTTGATGAAGTACTAAAATAACTCAAATTAAATAAAACTAAAACTTAATAAAAAACTATACAGACATAATAATAAAATGACAAACATTACTCCAACTTTAACTAAAATTAAAATCGACAACAAATAAAAATCAAACTATATTAGTTTATCAGTAATCTTAAAAAAAAATAACACTGAGCCAAACACACGTGCTAAAAAAACAACTTACACATAGTAAGAAATGGATATAAAAACTGAAACAGAAGTGAAACAAGTAGTACGAAAGAGGAGAAATAAAAACTGATACTTATAAAAAATACAGAAATAAAGAAGCATAGTTATAAACTTCAATTGCATAACTAAAGCTTGTAATTACCATCTTGGAGATCCTCAAAAAAAAAAACAATAATTAAGCTTTTTTTAATCAAGTGTTTCTACGTTAGTTTTTAGTGATGCTGATAGATCAAAACCATAAACAACATTTACTTTTGTGCTAGATATGCTTTAATGTCTAAATCTGCCTAGACCACAAACATTTAAGACTCAATAAAAAGCCCACCGACAACAATGATTGTTAAGATCATAATAAGCTACTGCAGTGATGAATACTTTAT
This sequence comes from Spinibarbus caldwelli, assembly GCA_039654775.1. Taxonomy (NCBI): domain Eukaryota; kingdom Metazoa; phylum Chordata; class Actinopteri; order Cypriniformes; family Cyprinidae; genus Spinibarbus; species Spinibarbus caldwelli. The sequence continues at coordinate 2,759,485 of CM077241.1, read as the reverse complement.
ATTATTTTTTCTCTAAGTTCTGCCAAGACAGCATCACAGGGCACGGCCAGAAACTCCGCAAATGACCAAAAGTGCTGTCTAGGTAGGCATCTCTATAGGTTTAGAAACACAGTCGTAGTGTCCAATAGATTCACGCACTGCTAACTCCGTTAACTGCTGAAGTGTGCGGAAGCATTGCCACATAAAGCCTTTAAAAACTTTAAACATTATTCCTACTGCATAATAAACATTTTAAAGCGGATACATCATTTATGAATCGGTACAACAGGTGACTGAGGCCTAAAGATGTGGCGATAGCATAGTGCTATCATACAGCGTTTAAAAACGAATTACATTCACTTACCGTTTAATAATGGTGAGACATCGTGTTCGTACATGTATAGACCCCTGTGAGCTTTTAAATGATGAATAGCTCCTCTGCTGTGTCTGACAGAGACATGTATTTGTTGACGGACCGCCCGCTTCTCTTTGGTATTTACTGTCCTCTGGAGTTTTACAACGGCTGTCACGCGCGTCACAAAAGCCCGGATGTTGTAAAACCTCGCTCTTCTAGAGCCCCGCCCCCAGAGGAACCTTGAGCAGACGAGAGGCCCTTCTGTCTGAACGCAAGTCAGTGGAAGAGATGCGTCAACTGCTTTTGTGTGGACACAGTTTCTTACATAATAAATAGCCATGGTTCGTGTTCAACATGTTTGCATAACATATTCATTTCAGAGTAAGCTATATTCGGAGTTTACTACGAAAAATAGATATTTTAAATGATTAACAACAAACTTTTTGCAAAAGGTGGCATTGAATTTATGCTGCTATGTGAGTCCCAGGGCCCCTCATCTATGGTCTGTCCTCATCCTAATGGTAGTATGTTCATTCTCAGTAAACAGTGCCATTTCTGACTCTGTGTGAATAAGGTCCCCTTATTCCCTACATAGGGACCAAATGTCCTCACAATAGTAAATTTTGACTTTGTGGGAACATTTTTTGGATCCCATGAGAAAATAAGCTTATAAGTCATATAGAAAGTTTTTTTGAAAATGTAAAACTGCATAAAGTTTTGTGTGAGGTTCAGAGTTAGGGTAAGGGGATAGGGGGTTGTTTGTTTGTGTGTGTGTGTGTGTGTGTGTGTGTGTGTGTACACCTGTTTTCTATTCAGGTGGGGACTTAAACCTGAATACACACAGACTCATGGGGACTCGTGTCATGGTGGGGACCTAAATTGAGGTCTCCACGGGTAAAGAAGCTTATAAATCACACAGAATTAAGTTTTTTGAAAATCAAAAAATGCAGAAAGTCTCCTGTGAGGGCTAAGTTTAGGTGTAGTGTTGGTGTAGGGCAATAGAATATACGGTCTGTACAGTAGAAAAACCATTGAATGTCCCCACAAGGATAGCGAAACAAGTGTGTGTGTGTGTGTGTGTGTGTGTGTTTGTCACTTCAGTTCAAAGGTTTTGAAATTTCAATCATTTTCTTTAGATTCAGGCCCAGATACTATCAGGTCACGTCCCCCTATTTTTATATTATTGTTCAGCAAATACAGGATTTTCAGTAGCCCATACAAGTTTTTAAAGGTTCTTAAATATGTAGTCAAAACATTGAAAAGTAGTGCTAGTTCTTCATCGGTAATATTGTGGTAATTTTTGGTGTTTCTTGGGTGTTTCTAATACAACAGCTGTGGGAGTGACTGTAAATTTGACAATTTTCTCTTCTGACTGTAATCAATCTCTTTCTATGTTTTCCTCTTTTTGAAAGTCATTTAACACTGTTGTGGAGTTTTCTATTGCTATTTGAGTAAATGGGAACACAAAAAAAATAAAATAAATAAATAAATAAATATTTGATGTAGTCTCCCATTCGCCGTTATAGAAGTTATAGAACTATTACATCTTTCTCTTCAGAGAAACCCAGAAATGTGAAGAAAAAAAAAAACAGTCCATTAGAAGACTAAGTACATTGTTCACCCCAGTGTTGAAAAAAGTATCCATCATCATATTCAAGTAAAGTCAAGTCACATTTCTTTATATAGCTCTTTATACAAAACAGAAAGCAGCTTCAAAGCAACAAACCGGAAAATAACAGAATCAATTATACACACGTCAACAAATCAAGTTAATTTACTGTTGGTTCATCAGTTATGAAACAAGTTCAGTTAAGCTCAGCTTCACAGAAGACAATATTGTCATTATTTAGCTCGAGTCAGTTCAGTGTTGATTCAGTTCAGTTCAATAACAGTGTTGAGGTTGCAAAATATGTCAATTATGATTGAAACAAATTCGATTCAGCTATAAAGCAGCTCTACAGAAGACAATAGTGTCATTATTCAGCTCAATTCACTGAATAATGAACATCAGGGACTCCAGTGTTCTCATTCAATAGAGTCAGTGCAGTCAAATATATTCCATAGTATTAGTGAATTATAATTAATAATACTTTGTTGATGACAATATTGTCATTATTTAGCTCGAGTCAGTTCAGTGTTGATTCAGTTCAGTTCAATAACAGTGTTGAGGTTGCAAAATATGTCAATTATGATTGAAACAAATTCGATTCAGCTATAAAGCAGCTCTACAGAAGACAATAGTGTCATTATTCAGCTCAATTCACTGAATAATGAACATCAGGGACTCCAGTGTTCTCATTCAATAGAGTCAGTGCAGTCAAATATATTCCATAGTATTAGTGAATTATAATTAATAATACTTTGTTGATGTGTAAATGGGATGCTTAACCATTGAGTGATGAGGATCAAGATGATTGGAATGCAGTCCATCACTGGTGTTCTAAAACTAATCTACATTTACATTTACATTTAGTCATTTTGCAGACACTTTTATCCAAAGCGTCTTACAATTGGGGAATACATAAAGCGATTCATCTTAAAGAGGCAAACAGACAGAGGAAGTGCTTGCAATACCAAGTCTCAGGCAATGTTCAAATAAGTACAAGCTAGAAAGGGAAGGAATAAATAGAGAGAAAGACAGTTTTTTTTTTTTTTTTTTTTTTTTTTTAAATTTAGGATGAAGTCAGATAGTATCGAAAGAGGTGAGTTTTCAGCTGTCGCTTGAAAATTGTCAGGGATCCAGCAATCACACAAGATCATTCCACCAGCCAGGAGCGGTGAACGAGAATGTTCTGGAGAGTGATTTTGAGCCTCTCTGTGATGGTACCACGAGGCATCGCTCACTAGTGGATCTCAGACTTCAGGAGGGAATGTAGATTTGTAATAGTGAGTGGAAGTAGGCGGGTGCTGAGCCTGTGGCTGTTCTATGTGCAAGCATCAATGTCTTGAGCTTGATGCGGGCCTCAACCGGTAGCCAGTGCAAGGAGATAAAGAGAGGTGTAACATGGGCTCTTTTGGGCTCATTGAAGACCAGACGTGCCGCTGCATTCTGAATCATTTGTAGAGGTTTGATTGTGCTTGATGGAAGGCCAGCCAGAAGAGCATTGCAATAGTCCAGCCTATAAATGACAAGGGCCTGGACAAGAAGTTGAGCAGCATGCTCTGTTAGAAAGGGCCTGATCTTGCTGATGTTGTGTAATGCAAACCTGCAAGATCGAGCAGTCTTTGCAATGTGCTCTTTGAAGGTCAGCTGTTAGAAAGGGCCTGATCTTTCCGATGTTGGGTAATGCAAACCTGCAAGATCGAGCAATCTTTGCAATGTGGTCTTTGGAGGTCAGCTGGTCATCAAAGATTACACCAAGATTTCTGACCGAAGTTGATGGGGCAATTGTTGATGAACCTAACTGAATCGTGAAATCATACTGTAGACCTGGAGTAGCAGGGAAGACGAGAAGCTCAGTCTTTGCCAGGTTGAGCTGTAGGTGATGTTCTTTCATCCATGCCAAGATGTCCGTCAGGCAGCCTGAGATCCATGCAGCTACTGTTGGATCCTCTGGTTGAAAAGAGAGATAGAGCTGTGTGTCATCAGCGTAGCAACGGTAGGAGAAGCCATGTGCCTGTATGATGGGACCCAGTGATGTAGTGTATGTGGAGAAGAGGAGGGGTCCAAGAACTGATCCCTGAGGAACCCCAGTGACCAGTTGATGTGCTTTGGATACCTCCCCTCCCCAGGCCACCCTGAAAGACCTACCAGTGAGATAGGATTCAAACCAGCGAAGTGGAATCCCAGTGATGAGAGGGTAGACAGCAGGATCTGATGATTGACAGTGTCAAAAGCAGCAGATAGATCCAGCAGAATGAGAACTGATGATTTGGAATCAGCTTTTGCAATTCGCAGGGCTTCAGTGACTGAGAGTAGAGCAGTCTCAGTTGAATGGCCACGTCTGAAACCTGACTGGTTAGCGTCCAGTTTGTTGTTCTGTGAAAGAAAAAAATGATACCTGGTTGAAAACGACTTGTTCAAGTGTTTTGGCTATGAATGGAAGGAGAGAGACAGGTCTGTAGCTTTCTATAAGAGAAGTGTTTAATGTAGGTTTCTTGAGCAGTGGGGTTACCCGAGCCTGCTTGAATGCAGTGGGGAAGGTGCCTGTGAGGAGAGATGTGTTGATGATGTGTGTGAGTGCTGGTAAGAGTGTGGGAGAGATTGCTTGGAGAAGTTGTGAGGGGATTGGGTCTAGAGGGCATGTTGTAGGATGGCTAGAGAGGAGAAGTTTGGATACTTCTGCCTCAGTGAGGGGACAGAAGGAGAAGATGGGAGTGTTAACAGTGGATGTGGCTGGTTGGAGGTCCTGTGTGTGTGGGGCTGAGAACTGACTACTGATTGTTCTAGTTTTGTCTGTGAAGAATGTGGCGAAGTCATCAGCTGTTATAGAAGTGGTGGGAGGTGGTGCAGGGGGACAGAGGAGAGAATTAAATGTTCTGAAGAGATGACGCGTAATCTAACTAACTAAAACTTATTTTGATGGTCTCCTTTTGACATTCTACCGACTATAAGTAGCTTCGTAGCTACGTCAACTATCAGTCATTAGAGTAGTAGTAGACTGTCTGCTTAATACCTGTTAACACTTTATTTTGATGGTCCACCAACTGACATTCTACTGACTATAAGTAACTCTTAGTAACTTTAAACCTAACCCTAAACTAACAGTCTGGTAATACTCTACCAATACTCTAATGACTGCTAGTTGACATGTAGTTGCAAAAATACTTTTAGTCAACTGAATTTCTAAAGGGGACCATCAAAATTAAGTGTAACCCTTCTTTTGGCCAGGGTTTAAAGCTGATGTGTTTAGTTAAAATAAAACCGATCAAGGTTCAGATTCCCTGTCTAAAATCTTTTACAATGGACTGAAAGCTCTGGGGGCGCCTCATGTTGTGTCCAGCGCCTATCATCCTGAATTGCACGGTGCTTTGGAGTGCCAGCTTCAGACATTAAAATCTACTTTTACTGCTTTGAGACAGGGAATGATTGGTATGAGAGTCCCATTAGTGTTATTTTCTGTTTGCAAGGCGAGACAGGAGTCACTTGGTTTTAGCCCATATGAATTGTTTTTGGACATAATGCACCTTAATGGGCAGGTACTGAAAGACGAATTTCTACATGTCTGTCTAAGAAAATCACTGTGATTGACTTTGTTTCTCTTTCTCATGAATGTTTGAGAAATGCATGTGCTGTTGCAAAATAAACATTTTATCTCTCACAGGAAAAAACAAAGGGCTGCTTTGTTAAACGCAGTTGCACGTAACTTAATTCTGGGAGAAAAACATTTTAGCGTTGCATCCAGCAGGCATGAAAGTGGCCGCTATATCCTTGTACCCTGTGCACATCACAAGGCGGGAGTTGCAATGGTTTTTAGGGATTGTTTCTGTAAAAACTTTTCAAGCGTGGTTACTTCCTTAACCAAGATGTGTAGCACTAAAGTTGTTTTTAATTGGACCAATGAGGATTTCACTGAACATCTGTCAGACTTGTCCAAGAGTGTTAAAACCAGTGTGGTGCAAAAGTCTGGGGTGCAGTTGGTCTGCTTCAGCACATTGAAAATGTAATCTTTTTCACTATTCTTTCAGAACAAGGCAGAAAATCTGTGGATCCACCTACATCTCCTCCCACAGCATCATTTGTGAGTCATCCTGTAGCTGCACAAGCACATCCATCAGTAGCTACTGGTCCACAACAACCCAGTTAAACCTAAGAGCAGCAAGGAGCTCCACAAAGTGCACCTCACACATTAGACATTAACCTGAGGCCTCTAGAAATGAAATGGGTGTTTTTTCCCCAAGCAATTTTGTCGAGTGTTTAAACCAGCAGACCAGAAGTGGATTATTCTACATGTATGATTCCTGTCTACCCTTGGAGTCCTTCTCACAAATTCTCAGCTGATCTCACAGCTTAGCTTGCTCTCCACAGGATATGTATGACTTGTCAAAGCTTAAAACTGTAAATATGATAAAAATAGTAATAAAGACATGATGTCCAAGTAGTGGCTCTCACAGTCCTGAGATTGGAAGATGTGTCCTCTGGTAAAGTTTTTAATGCTTGATCATTTGTAAATTGTGAAGAATATTTTATCAGAGAACTGTTACTAAAAACTATTTTGTAATATAGGATTTTGTTTTTTTGCACATTATCCCCTAATTCAGTGGTTCTTAATCCCGGTCCTGGGATTTTAATTTAGTGGCAAACCTAATTGCTATTAGCTGATGTGTATCACTAAAACAGTTAAATGACTCCTTAAGAGCTTAACTGAAAAGTTAATTGAAAGTCATGCCATAATACTTATGCACGACACAAATTACATAGTACACCTGAATACATTTTTTTTTTCCTGACAATTCAAATTTATAATAAAAAATATAAAAATAATAAAACAATTGTGCTCTTCTGAAATTGAAAATGTTTGTGTGTGTTTCATTCCCACGCTTCTTGGCAGACAGAAGAGAACTAACCAGGAAGTGGAGGTTCCCCAGCAAATCAGTTGGGCAATAAGGTCACTGCCAGAGGCTAGAGAGCTCCCATCTGCACCTGTGGAACATGGACATCCCATCACTGAGTTCCAGGAGCCTGAAAATCTGGAGGGGGAGGCAGTAATTTGCCAACGTAAATGTGTATGAACTAGGACAGCTGTGTCTCCCACTGCACACACTGTCACAGGGTTGGTCTTCCTTTTCACCTGCGCATCAACTATCAGCTCCACCACTGCTGTCTCAGAGCTCTTGTGGATCAAAAGCCACCAAAGAAGTGTCACACAAAAGAAGGTTAGTGCAAATCATGTGGCCAGTTTAAAACTTACTGGCCAAACTAGGGTTAAAAGGAAAATGGTACTGTCCAGCATCTGGACAGACTATCACAAAGTGGAAAAGCTCTCAAATTAAATGCTTTAATGAAACTGAAACATTTTGTCAGTTTTGCCTGTGTAATGTTTGGATGCTCTTTGAAGGGACAATCCACAAAAATATAAAAAAAAAAAATCTCTCATTTACTCACTTTCATGCCGTCTCAGATGTATTATGATCTTTTATCAGATGATTTTTATAAAAAATAATCCAGTATAAATCCGTATAATTCATGTCAAAAACTGACACTTCAAAAACTACGCAAAATGATCACAACAGTAATCCACACAACCACAACTGATGAATCGATGTCTTCTAAGAAAAATACTAATTTTTAATCTATAAACCATCGCTTCTGGCCAACTGTCATACATTCATGAGCTCACACTCGACAAACACAACAACACATTGTGAAGAGTGATGAAAGTGTGTTGTGAAACAGACAAAACGTGATCTGTGATTCTGTCTTTGAATTTTACAACATGCTTACATCACGTTTTGTCAAGCTTGTACTCATGAATACACATATGACAGCTGCAGCGATGATTTATGGTTTAAAGCATATGAAAAACTTTTATTTTTCCCCTCGCACATTATTTCACTTCCTATGACATAGATATATCAAAAATTGCAAAAGGTGGTAAAATTTACAGTCTCTTGTAAACTTTACACTGGTAAACTCTTTACAGTTTTTATGAATGGGTCCCTGAATTATTGACTCACCTGATTCATTTGTTCAACCATCGTAGCTACATGAAGCCTATGCAACAGATTTAACAACCAAAAAATATTGGCTTTACAAAACACCACTTACAGGTCAATTAATTCTGAAAGAAGTATGATAAACTTTTATTACGGTCCCCATTATTCTATCCAAAACTCAGAGTACTTCAACAGAACTTATAAGACACAGAAAGGCATTGCCATTTTAATGACTTAACTCATTGTTGTGCAGTTTCAACCAACTGAACAAAGAAAATCAGTATATAAAAACATTCCAAGCAATCTCTTTCATACATATTTTGGGTCCGTAATCAAACAGGAACTTGTCTGTGGACATACACGGCCTCTCCATCAGTCCCGCACACCAAACACTGCTCAAGCACATCAAGGCTGTTGACAGACAGTGTCTGGCTGGGCAGCATATGAGTTGCCTCCAGTCTATTTTTGCTGGAGTCCCCAGCAAGCCAGGCGCTGACCACAGAGTCATTCTCCCCTGCCAGCGGCACGGCACTATGTGAGACGACCCTGCTGTTCCAGCCCCCTGAAACAAACCAGGTATAAGAAAATTAGATGAAGACACAATTTAAAAAAAATACAATAAAATGAGTCAAGTCTGTGTATACTGACTACAAATTAAGAAATAAACCTTCATAGTCATAGTAGCTTTACTAGCCAATATGCTCAGACCAACCTGTTTAGATTTGCTTCTTATGCATATGTGGAAATCAAATTGTTATACAACTGCAGGACTGAATCCTAGAAAGTTCATTATATGGATGTGTGTAATATAAGAAAAAGAAACCAAGGAACAAAAGCTTTGATGAAACGGCAGCTTTATCAAGTCAAGTCACCATTATTTATATAGCGATTTTTACAATGCAGATTGCGTCAAAGCAGCTTTACAGTATTAAACGGGGAAATAGTGTCCTTCTCCTCTGGCCAGATGAAACCAGCAGTTTAATTCTAGGCTGCAACAAAGTCAGATTCTGCAGAGGACTTTATGCACCTTTAGAAGTTTTTACCTTGACCAAGCCTAGGGTTAAAAAAGACACTTGTGATGAGATTCCACCACAGGAGAGAGACACAACTATGCTACTCATTTAAATACGTCATTAACAACTAATTGTTTAGTTTGGTTGCGTACACACTGCACAATTTCTGCAAATGTGGTTAATTCAGTTGTAAAATGCAGTTGTCACTCCCGTAAATTGCTTAACAGTTTGTGTGCAAAACAGGATTAAGCACTAAAAGCTCAACTGACAACCAAATGTAACTGCAGTGTGTACATGGCATATAAGACTTGGCCAGTTGTAAATGCATCTGGTTGTTACATATGGTAACTTTCCTACTTTTCAAATGGATCTAAATCAGCATGTGGAAATTTTCACACGTGAGCAAATAACAGAGGAGATGTGGATGTAGAAAGTCCTTTATCATTAATGGGAATAGTACATTTTTGTTTTTGTTTTGCAGAGACACATTTACATGGTTAAGTATAAATGCAATGTGCATACTAAATCAGATAGTAATCTGATTGATAAAAACATTTAAGATAAAAATCAGATAGCTAGACTGCTATTAATATTATTATAGTTGTGATGGAGCCTTGGCTTACTCTGTAGGAGTGTGCTCATGTCTGATCCTGAAGTCGTTTCCCAGTGGAACAGAGATCCATCCTCTGAGCATGTAAACAAGTGATTGGGGTTTGATGGATGAAAATGTACTTCCCACACTAGAGAAAACAGATCAGAATCAGTGCCAGTGCTACTGACTAATTATCAGGTTTTTGACATTGTCAAATATTGACATTTCACATGCACAGGGCATTGTTCATTTTCTTTTGTCCTTATTATCATATGCATTTGTAAATTTAAACTGGCCTTATTCATGAATAAGTTAATTCCTACTGCAACACCTGTTAACTTTCTTGCCACTGCGTAAGCAATTTAAAGTTGTGACGAAATGGAAGAAGTGACAGTGAAACATTATCAAAAAAGATAATTATCAAAAAACATTAAATGCAGGGCAAGGAATATGCATCAGTTGCTGTTTAGATGCAGAGATGTGGGCACTGCACTCAAAGTGGAGGCAGATAAACAGTGGCGTGTTTAAGAGAACTAAATGACTGGAGAAGTCACTGTATAGAAGACTGTCCTTTACACCGGAAGATCCAGTAATCACAAAGATTAAAGGGATAGTTCACCAGAAATAATATTTCTGTCATCATTTGCTCACCCTCAAGTTTTTCCAAACATGTATGAATTTCTTTCGTCTGCTGAACACAAAAAAAAAAGATATTCTGAAGAATGTTGGTAACCAAACAGATGATGGTAGCCACTGACTTCCATAATATTTTTATTTCCCTACTATGGAAGTCAATGGCTACTGTCAACCGTTTGATTACTAACATTCAAACATTCGAAATAGCTTTTTTTGTGCTCAACAGAAGAAAGAAGCTCACACAGGTTTGGAAAAACTTGAAGATGAGTAAATGATAAAAGAACTTTCATTTTTAGGTGAACTATCCTTTTAAACATCGTGAGGTCAAAACATTTGTAAAATAAATAAACAAATGTACACAGATGAATTTTTATCATGATGACTTTCAGTTCAAGAGCATTATATTACAAATGTTCACAAAACTCAAGCAAGCATATTTATTTTTTTAAAAATCTCTACTGAATTCAAAGGGTACTCACTCTCTGCTGAATGGGCCTCTATCAGAGAGAAGGGTGTATTGCCCTGTCTCACATCCCAGATACACAGCATCCCATCCTGTCCTCCAGTGGCCACTATGTGCTGCTGGTTTGGGTGTTTATCCACACAGTGCAAGGGCACTCTGTCCCCAGTGCTGCATGAGCAGAGAAAATATGAGAAAACAAAGAAACCAAGATATGATCCAACTTTTATATGTTCCATCTAGAGAGAATTCAGATAAATTAGACCACTTTTTGATATTGAGAAGAATGTCATAAGGACTCAAATTTAAGGTCATTTCTTATCTTAAGATGCTAAAACATTGGCAGGAAAACAATCTATCAATACTGTGTTTATTTGAACAGATAAGCAACAATTTGTGAAAGTGGATATTGAGAATATTAAGAACTGCAACGAGAATTTGGAGAATAATGAAAAAGTCACAATGGTCATAGAAAATATACTTTTTCATGCAAAATGATTCTGGTGTGAACAGACATGTTATTCAGCTTTCTGGAGATTCAATTGAATCCAGTTTTTCTTCAAAGAATAATGCTAATATGGTTTCTTAAACTAGTATGAGTGAATCATACAGAGAAAGAATTTGTGCAGGACTGTCACTCTGCTGTCTGAAGTCCCACATCTTCAGCTGACCGATGGAGTTAACAGTGAGAACTTCAGTCGTCCTCAGAAATGTCACGGCATGAATCGTACTGCTATCAGCATTTTCTGTTGAATGGCAATAACACAGTCCTATTAATATGCATTACAGGTCAAATGCAACTACAGAATGGATTAACCCAAAAATGAAAGTTCTGTCTTGATCTGCCTCATTTCATTCCAAAGATGTATGACTTACTTTTGAGTGAAACAAAAATTCAGCAGAATCTCAAAGCTTTTCTCCACAGAGAGAAGGAATGATGATTCAAGCAGTGAAGCTTCATAAAACAAGTCCATGACTTCTGCTCTATAGTCTACATCTTCTGAGTCTATGCTACAGCTTTGTGTGAGGAACAGAATTCATTATTTACGTATAATCTTGATGGAAAGGAAAGAGAAGGTCTGTTGTTCCACATTTAAACCTATGACGTTCTTCAGAAGACCTTGGTACTTTTTCTGGAACTACCAAGCAACTGGTCACCATCCACTTCCATTGTATAGAAAACATCATCTTTTGTGTTCCATGGATAAAAATAAGTCACATAGGTTTGGAATATGACAGAAGGGTAAATTATAACAGAACAATGATTTTATATCAAACAGTTTTTGTATAAAATAATGAAACCGTTCATATACAAGATCTTTGTCTGTGCAACAAAAGAAAGCCAGAAAACACTTACCAATAACACGGACAACTTCAGTCTGATCTGCCTTGTAAAGAATTACTCGGCCGTCCTCACCCGCTGAAACTAGTTCAGGGCTTCTGCACACTATTGCAGTGCAGGGTGCATTATCACAGGAATATCGATGAGCCCTCTCCCACACATGAGCCAACGACAGAGCCTAAACGTCACAATCACAATGGTCAGACTTTGCTGTGCATAATGACATTTATCAGACCGCTGCAAACATCAAACAAACAAAGCACATACCTGACAGTCAGGCTGAAGCTTAAAAATCATCACAGCCCCGCTTGAAGATGCAGAGACAAGCCGGTCTTGATCTAGAAACTACACAGATTATGCAAAGGAAGGTTTTTATTTCAATCAAACTAGTCCACAAACCTCTTTCTCTTTTCGGACTCTGGCGAAACATGTATTAGTACTGAAGCAATGGTATTATAATTTTTCAAACATGTAGCCTGTAACAGTTGCAACAGTGACTACTTTTATTAAGACAATTTTTTTACATATATTTAGTATTAGAAAATGGATTTGCAAAACATGTAGTGAATGGTACAGCTGCCCCTGATCTCCCCTACACAACAAACCAGTGCTGTTTTCATTACACATACTCCTTGTCAATGTAATGTAGAAAACGTTTTCTTTGGATCAGGTTTTTAACATGCCATGACCAATGTTGGGCAGTAACTAGTTACAGTAGTAATATTACTTTTTTGCAGTAACCAGTAGTGTAACTAATTACTAATAAGATTTCAGTAATAATATTACAGTTACTATACTTTCGATACCTCAACCCCTACTGATTTGAAGTCCAACAATCCAATAGTTCCTAGATTTATTTCCTAGATTTAATGAGATTAATATAACACTTTTACTTAAACGTTACTATTAATCACCACTGAGGGTTTGTAATACATTCGGACTGCTATCCAATGTCGACTCTGGTCAAATGATGAGGCAGAAATATATTATTAGTAACATTTTAGTGGAATTTTATGAGGAAGATACGTGGGGTGTGAAAGAAAAGTAATGTAACTAGTAGTGTAAATAATTACTGCTGGCAGAATGTTATAAGTAATATTCCTTTTGAAAGGAGTAACTAGTAGGGCTGTGACTAACGATTATTTTGGTAATCGAGTAATCTGTCAATTATTCTGACGATTAATCGAGTAATCTGATAATTATAGTTCTTTTTTTTGGTAGTAATAAAAATAGACCTAAGTGAGCAATAGCCTTTAAAATGACAAAAAAAAAAAAAAAAAAAAAAATATATATATATATATATATATATATATATATATATATATATATATATATATATATATATATATATATATATATATATAACAGCAATGAGGCAAAAATAATTAGTTTAAATAAAGTATCAAAAGCAAGTAATCATATGTTTTATTGAACAAAACTGTTAAAATACATAATGTATTATAAACAATAGAGCTATTGTACATTATGCAGTATAACAAATGCCAGCAGAGGGCATTTTTACACTTTACTGCGCGATCTAATCCTTGTTTAGTATTGACTCAACAACATCTAATTCAAATGCCCACTTAATCTTTACTATTTGGCCATTTCTTTATGATAGAAATGCTATATCCAGTGTAATTTCTTGAATATGTGGACATAAAAACGTGTAAAAGAGTGAGGGTTTAAACTTTTATTTTGAAATCGCGATGAACAGTTAGCATATTGAGAAAGATATTGATGTATTCTCCTGTGTTTGCATAGGTTTATGAATGATTTACCTTACAAATCTGATTAAATGGCGCACGTTGCGTTCCCAGATGAATGTTATAATAAACCCAAACTCACAACAACATGCAGAGATGGAGTTTGAGACGCTCCACTCATGTAAATGACAACAGTTTGTGTGGAGCAGCATTTACTGTGAACGGAGCAGTGTTGCCAACTAATTTTCAGAGAAAGTTGCTAAAAGAGGATCGAATTTGTTGCTAAAAGACGTTATGATGTCATTGCGCGATGACGTCATTGCGTAATCACGACGCAAAATTGTGACAAAACATCAAATCGCAGCAAAAAAATATTTTACACTTCAAAAAATGATTTTCTTCCTTAGTATTTTTGTCTTGTTTTTTAGTATAAATATCTACAAATACTGGAATTAAGATGCATTTACTTGACAAGTAAAATATTTTGTCTTGTTTTCCGTAAATATTATCCATATTTTGTTAGTTTTTGCTTAAAACAAGCAAAAATATCTGCCAGTGGGGTAAGAAAAATAATCTTGTTTAGCCTTTGAATTAAGATAATTTTTCTTACCCCATTGGCAGATATTTTTGCTTGTTTTAAGCAAAAGCTAACAAAATTTGGATAACATTTTCAAAAAACAAGACAAAATATCTTGTAATTTTACTTGTCAAGTAAATGCATCTTGATTCAAGAATTTTTAGATCTTTATACTAGAAAAAAAGACAAAAATACTAAAGGAAGAAAATCATTTTTGCGGTGTATGTGTGTTAATTTAGATTTGTTTGTAAAATAATATGCATAATATAATATTTAAAATATAAATAACTGTATTTTAAATACATTGAATTGTTGAACACTTACGCATTTTTGACTAATTACAATTTAAGTTTTTTATTAGCTAGTAAACTAGTAATACTACACATTCTCAACAATTATGTTTTAAGCAGTGTATTAGTAGTTAGTTAGTATGCTACACTCTAAGAAAAGTCTGTAAAAATAGGACACAATCTACTATGTTAATATGAAAATTTTCTGAATTGTTTTTTTCGGGTTAGAGGGTTACAATGGATAATGTCCTGGAAAATTACTAGTATCTTTTCCATTTTTCTTACAGAGTACTAACTGATCAACAATCGCAGGTTACACGCTACTAACAAAGTGTATCATAAATGAACAATTATTAAATTATTATTAAATTGAACAATTGCAAATAGCAGCTAACTCAATTCACGTGATGTGTGTACTGCTATAGGCATCTTTGTTTTCCTCTTTTTGTGTAATTTGGATGGAAAATGTGTGCCTTTTTATTGTGAGTCACTTTATCAAAAGTTGCTAAATAAATTTTAAAAGTTGCTAAATTTGTTGCTAAGTGCTTTTGGAAGAAAAAGTCGCTAGGGTAGTCTGAAAAGTTGCTGAATTTAGGAAAATTTAGGCAACACTGGAACAGAGCTGCTCTGACAGGCACTTATAACCTACACGCATGTAAATAATTAAAGCGCATATATTAAACCTGCATGGCATATATCTATTTAATGAAATTGTAGCGTTTGTGAATTCTTATGCCTTATTATTATTTTTAACATGTGGAATGCGCCACTTCCGGTATTTTGCAGATTACTGGACACGAGCAAAATGCAATCGAGGATTTTTTAATCGAATATTCGAATAGAATCGAGGAATCGTTCCAGCTCTAGGAACCAGTAATGAGTAATATGTTACATTTTTGAGTAACTCGCCTAACACTGGTCATCATGACACTAAAGGGCACACAGTGAGAGACTCGAGTGAACAGGTGTGCTGCGGACACTCACCTGCAGGTCCATCACATCCCCGTCATGCTGAGAGTCACACAGTAACTGCGGCTCTTCATCAAACTCCCCGTCTGTGTTACAGACTCCAGGATCTCCCACAGACCAGACCGACACTCTGTTACTCTGCGAACACACAATGAATGATGATTACACACACACAGCGGAACGTGAACGTGAACGTGCTGCTGTTGTGCGTGAACTCGTCTCTCGCCTCGTTGTCCCAGGATCCTGTGGCGAACACTTCAGGCTGCTGTAATAAAGCCGGAGAGATAGGCCGCCACCGCGTCTTGCTGATTTTCTGAGAGATGTATTTGGCTATTGGGTCCATTGGGTCTCAGTGTTGTCGTAACGTGCTGTGGTTCAGTGTCGTGTGCTTCACATGCAGCGCTGTATCCCGCGTTCGCTCAGTACGGCGGCCTCAAAGGACCAAACGCGATTCTGTTTAAAACTCTTCTTCTT